>VZRM01002603.1:1429358-1776069 GCA_013397955.1 Grantiella picta | reverse complement strand
GGTGGGAGCCGGGCGGGGGCAGCGGGGCGGGAGCGCGGTGTCCCCGGGGCTGCGCTCGGAGGGCTCCGGAGCCCCGGCGCCGTGCCTGCCCACCCGGCAGCGTGCGGCTCCGTGCCCGCTCTGCTGGCCGCGCCGGGGTGAGCGGGAGGGGCGGGAGGCCGTGCTCGCCCCGGGCGGGGGAACCCGGGCACGGTGAGGAGCGCAGCCGGGCGGGGGGCGAGCGGCGCTTCCCCAGCAGCCCCGCTTCGCGCTGCCTTCCCGGCGCCGATGTGAGCGCCTACTGCAGATGCTAACCCAGCCGCCGTCCCCAGCGCAAAAGCTGCAGTCACTCCTTTTGCAGAAATAGGCTGAGGGGAAAAAAAGCGCCTCTCCCACCCTGTCCCCTCCCCACGGAGGTTCCCACTAACTTGCAGGCGTTCTCCTCGTTGCGCACAGACTAATACGGCTTTTTCTGGCGTGCGCATCCTTTCGTTACTTCGGTCCAGAGCATGTTAGGCACTAGAGCGTTTCTTCCTTCCGTTTGATTGATACATCAGGACTGCTGCATCTAATGCTTGTCTGGATTATGTTTCTTCAAGTGGTGCTTTAATTTACCTTCTCGGCCATCTCTTCAGTGCCGTTCATATGCACAATTCTTGCAAGTTTTGCAGATAGGCATTTTTGAATGGTGGTGTATACAAACCGTGTCACGGTTTGAGGAAAAATTGCTGAGACATTTGTTAAGTATAGCTGAAAACACTGAGACTAGGATAAAGCTTAACTTCCTTTTGATTTAGTACAGTCTGATTTAGAAAATGTTCACGTTCAATGTCTTGTAAGAAAATACATCTAAAGAGGGGTGGAAAGCAAGCCACATAGATTATGTGAAACATATTCATATGCTGTTTCTGCATTGTGAGTCCTGGATCTCAGTCGACTTCTGTTTCTATCAGAAACCGTACAATAATAGATGTATATCTTACTATTATTTTTTTTCTGTTTGTTTGTTTGAGGATTCTTGAAAAATCTGCTTTTACAGGACATAACAGCTGTTACGCAACATTGGCATGAAGATTGGCAACTTTTTTCCCGTCAGTGTTATGTGACTTGTATTGTAGTGTTGCCTAACACCTAAAGACAAAGCAGAAAAATACTTCTGTGAAAGATAATTTGTCATCTCAATTTATGAGAGATTTTTATTAGTACTTCTGACTGGTAAAGATTTTTGGAAGTCTTGAATAGTGGCAGCCTTACTGCAGGCTTGAATGTTAAGCTTACTTCATGTTATCTGAATGCTTAATAGGGAAGGAGAAGCATTGAGCATGCTAATACAGCTCAGCACATATACAGTAATGTTAAACTCCAGCACCTGACAGCAGCAGCATGTTATGTAAAACAGCACTCCTGATAATGTGTGTCAAGCTTAACACAGATTTGGCAAACCCAGTCTTAGATAATACTTAAAAATGTTTAGAATGTTGTACCAGCTGTAAAATGACCTTGAATATTGTAAACTGAGGCTTGGGGCAGGGTCATTGTGTAGTTAAATCAAAAAGGCCTGAGAAACCCATTTCATGTGAAGTTTTGAGTCTGTAGTGGTATGTAAGAAGTGTTTTTCACTCTTCCCTTCCTTCCACTTTGTCCAAGTTAGGAGCATTACTTGGAGAAGTCAGTTGCCTTCAGCCATATTTTTTGAAGTAGTCTTCCATCTGTCTACTCTTAGAAAGCTTGGATTAGTGGTCTCTAAAGCTATTAGACGTATGTAACTTTCTGAATGCCATTGAGAGAAAGCACTGGAAATTTGATATTACTCTGGTAATTACTGCAGTTTTTCTTTTTCGTTATTTATTTTTAAAATACTAATTAGGAACAGATGGATTCATAAATGTTTTGTAGATAAACAAGAACTTTTCAAAGTACACCGTATGCAAGCAAAAAGCATTCTGTGCTTTGAATACTTTCAGGATGACATCTGTGGGGCTACTACATGTAAACAGTGCTCTTCATATTTTCTTCTTTTAGTAGGACCTGATAAACTTCCTAAAATCTTTAGAGTTTACGCTGGAATGTAAACATTAATTTTTTTTAATGTTTAAAGATGCACATGAGTTTTTACTCAATTAAAAATACACTTTTTTGCATTAAGCTACTAAACTGGATTTGTGTTCTTGCCACATGTTGATTGGAAATTCTGTTTTTCCTTTCTTCCTCACACGTTCCTACATCTAATGATTCGTCCTCTTTACTTGCTACTCTTATTATTTTTTCCATTTTGTTAAAGTGGCGTTAAGCATTACCTCCTGCAAATTCTGCTGCTAGAATGGATTTCTGTTTCTTTTGGGAATAACTTGAGCTTGACATGTCACTTCTGAGAATTAAACACAACCTGTTAATTCCTGTATTTCTGGAAGCATCAGACCTTTTGTTGTTTGAGATGACTTTAGACAGACTGGAGCTCAGCTCTGTCCTGCTCAGTTCTCCGAAAGGAACTCCTCTGTAGACCTGTGAATTACGTGCTTCTCTGCAACCAGGGATCTCCCTCATTAATTTGCCAAGTGCTCCAGGTGGAGATGACCTTGTATTATATGTGGCTTTTTTCGGGCTTGGACGTACATTCTCCTGGCTTCTCCCATGGAATGCACACATACTGTGCAGGAGAAGTGAAGGGGAACAAGTATCCTGCCATGCTTTTATTAGTGGTGTGTCTAGGGAGGAGTTCTTCCCTGTAGAGGAGTTTGTCTTTTTTTTTTTTTTTTAATATTAGAAAGGCCAAAGGTATGTATAAAATGGACCTTCGCTCTTTAGTCTTTACAGTCAATAATTTAAAACATTTGTAGCTGATATTGAAATGACCTATTTTTTGATTGTTTTTATTTTTTAAATTTTTTTTGGTAAGATGTGTAATTTGACCAGAGTGAAAATAATATAAAGTTCCAGGAGAGAACAGAAAATATTTTTCCCAAAATGCAAAGGCTTCCTCCCTTAACGAGTAGGTGCAAGGACTGTTTTTTGTCACACAGAACCCCCACAAGGGAAGGCCTTTGCAAGAAGTGGGGTGGCAAGCGGGTGAGAGGATTAAAACCAATTGCAAGGTTTCAATAAATACTGCCTGTATTTGTCCCTTATATCTGTTAAAGGTGTCCTGACTTTCAGGAGCAATGTGTACCTAAAAGTGATGAGAAATGTGTGATACAGCTCTTTGACCTTGTGATGCTCCTGGTGGCAGTGTGTATGGTTTTCTGGAATTGAGGAGTTTCTTAAATTAGAGGCAGATCTGCTTTTAGCTGTTTATGGTAGGAGACACCAACAGGACATGCTGAAGTAGGGCTGCCAGGGTTATGGTCTTTTTCACTGTCGTCAGAGACAGTGAAGACTACCATGCCTGTCAGGAATCAGAAGCATAATCAGCATGAGCAGTGCACGTTCGTCAGGACCGATGGAGTCATCACCTCTCTTTCATTTCTTTTTTTTTTCTTTTTCTTTTTTTTTTTTTTAAAGTTTGGAATGCTGATGTTCCATGTTGCACTTTTTTCTAATGCCTTTTTTTTTCTCCTTTTTTAATTAGCTTGCAGTAAAACAGAACCTTTTGCTTGTGTGAACGTATTCTCTGCTGCCTTGTTTTCTAAATGAATTTAATAGTTCTGGGTGTGACTGCCAGAAGAAAGTGTAAGTGTACTTTGTAACACTGGAAGAGTACTTTGAAATAAATTTAAACATTACTTAGGATTCATGTTTGACATGCAAAAGATTTTATTCACCCAGTGCTGGGTTTTTATACTTCAGATAATAAAAGAATGAAGTTTATGGCAGAGAATTTTGAAAAGAAGAATGTAATGTGTTCACATTTCAAGAACAGGAGTTCTGTGATTTCAGAGTCGCTTCTATTTCAGATATTCCTCATTATGACAGCATTTAACCAATGAGTGCCACTTTAAATCTGACTAAAAGTCATATCCTTACATGCAATCCTAAATGAAGTTTCTGTGGAATCAGAGGACACAAAAGGAACCAGAAGAAACAAGAGCTGAAGAGTATTGTAAGATAAGTAACTAAACATTAGAAGAATTGTTATGTGAATCTCTCAGTGAAACAGAATAGGATTTTTTTTTTTAAATAAAAATCCCTTGACGCATTTCATGCTCTGCTTATCTTTAAAGAGGTTTATGTTTATCAAAATATGAGATTCTGCTAGCTGCAGTCATCAAACACATGATTGCCAGAATGCACTGAAGAAATTGTTCAAAAGCAATCTTAGCTGTTAGAAGCAATTTTAGAATCAAAGAATGCCGAGACCCACTTTGGGTATCCTTTGTTTATTTAAAAAAGTGTTTCTTGTACTTGTCAGTATGTGACTTGTGAAGATACACCAGGGACTGGCACAAGAGACCACTGTTTAACAGCTCGTGAGGGATGGCGTGGCTGAGATTGCAGCATTTGTACCTTCCTCTCTAAGGCACTGCACTGCAGTACAGATACTGAATATGATCTCAAATTCTATTCTGGAATTGAGCTGGACAGCTTGTTTGTAGTGAGGGGGTTTTAGCTAGGACATATAGCTAATTTCTTTTTTGTGAATTACATGTGAGCATTTTTGGATTCCAAAATTGGTTGCCAAACATTTTTGTAGCACCTTTAGGGCTATATTACGGGATGAAATAACTTGTCTAGTGCATGTACTATGTTGTCCTGTGTTCTGCATCTGGGAGTTGTCTTTATTGGATGTGAGGGAAGGCACCTGAGGAAACTCTGTAGCAAATAGTTAGTCCACCAGGGAAGTTTCTTGATGGCCCTGTGAATTGGCTGACTGATATTCTGGGAGACAGAGCTGCATTTCCTTTCAGGATCTGAAGATGTTTTGATGCATGCTGCTCTTTGGAATTGTGAAGACCTGAGGAAGATCCATTGTAGGAACTTAAAATGTGGACAGACTGTAAAGAGAGAATACCACTTAATTTCTGACCCAAATTTAGAATGGTCTTAAGAGCTGTGTCTTCCACTTCTCTGTTTATGTGCTATATTATTGCAGGCATATTATAAAGGTGGTTTTTCCTCTTACATGGCTGTGTGGAAAGTGCACAGGATGATTCTAATTCAAGAAAATAAGCCAGTCTTTCTTGAGAAGGGATATGGATTTGTTTTCCTTATTTCTCTGAGTCAAGGTAAAGCTTTGGAAACTCTGGAGGAGTACTGACACTGGAGTGACCCCAGGATATATGTGGATTAAATAAAAAAGACAGAAATATTTTCTTTTCTGATTTTTGTTTCATGTTGAAAATCTGCATTAGTTTTGGTTTTGTTTAAATTTTCTGAACTGACTGGAAAAGTATCTTTGTGTGGATGACACAAGGAAAGTCAAGAAGTGTGTATGCATTCCTATACTTCCTAATAAAACTTCAGTGATATAAGTTTGTTTTGTTTGGTGTCATGGTATGAGTGCATAAATAAACAACCTTAAAACTGTAAAATGACCACATTTTATCAGGGTGAATGAACCGATTTTAACTTCTTACTGTGTTTGTTTGACACGGTTATACCCTGGAATTTCTCCCCATACCAAAGCAAGGCTAGCCTGGCATAATTTCTGTCTCCAGTCTGTATTCTGCTAAAGACCTGCACTGTGTTCTGCAGGTGTTTGGCACCTAAGCCATGTCTGGCTGTGTTTGTACCACTCTGGAAATGGAGGGCCTCTGAGTCTGCCTCATGCATCTCAGTAACTGAGAAAAGGCGTAAAGAAACTGCTTTTGATAACAGTTTAAGCCTTTTATAGGCAACCTCAGCAATGTGGGGCTTATTGCAATATTCTGTGACCATCAGAGGCACAGCAATGGTATTTCTTTGTTCTCCTTGTAACAAATAGAGCAGCTTAAGGGCATTGCCTGCAGCATCACGAGAGGTCACCCCAGTTTCCTAACAATGACTAGCAGGAACTCCCATGGGGTTTTACTGCAGTATAGTTTTATGCTGCAGTCCCTTGTTATTAAGTGTGAGATTCATTAACTAGTTATGTATTCACTTATTTAATAACTTCTGTTTTTTGTTTTTTTTCTTGACATAATAACCATGGTGCAACTTGTGAAGGGCTTAAACTCTTCAAATACGTTGCTGCTTCTGAAGCCCAGTAATGTTGCTCAGCTATAGGTTGGAACAAACATTTTCCTGAGGCATGTGATTTAGTAGAGGCTTTGCTTCGATTCTCAGAATTGCCTTAAAAATCAAACTGGTGTCTAGATGCTCTTTGTTAGGAAAGACATGACGGGTAAGATGTCATAACATGAGCTGTATTACCTTATTTGACAGCTGCAATTTCTATGTGACTGTAGCGCTATAATGGTCAGGTTTAGAGTAATATGTTTATAAGAGCATTCACACTAGCAACTACGTTACATTTTAAATAAAAGGATGATGTCATTCTTTCAGTGTTGTGGCATATTTTAATGTTTATCGTAGACAGGAATGACTTCCTTATAACATCATGTCTTTGAAGAGAAGTGTAAGTATATTGGGTTTCCTAGTAATTCACTAGACTTCCCAGAGGGACTTTGGCAAAAATCTAGAAGGTATCATCCCGTCACATGTATGGATCATTTAATTTTTAACATGGATGACATTTTGGTGTAGGACAAGTTTTTTTTTTTTTTTTGTCACGGAGATGGAGTGACAAGATCATTACATTTTGTGAGACGCTTCCCAGAGAATTTGAGTAGTAATGCTGCATAACAACACATTTGTATTACCTGGTTGTCTTTTACTTGGCTGTGGGAAATAATATCTGAAGGATATTAGCTGGCAGAACCGAATGCCAAGCACTGGCATGTCCTATCTCTACCTCTGTGAAAACCTCTCTGGAATCCTACTGTGAAAACGGAGTGTACTGAATTTGAAGTATGTCTCTGCTTAAATCCTTCTTTCAAAGGGATGATGAAAGAAGGCAACACAAAATTTGCATTGGCTGTCTGTGAGTTTTCCTGAAGATTGCCAGAATGTGGAGTCGTATTAATGGAATCAAGCCAGAAATTGCTGTCTCTTACAGCTATATTTCTTCCTTTTAAACCAGGCAAAGCTGGGAAAAAACAAGTACCTGGGATTTGTGTGGGATGCATTCTTTGGCTTCATAAAAAGGAAAATGAGAAGGAGGAATGCATCTTCCTTTGCTGAATATGCCAGATAATTTCCATTGGTGTATGAACATCTTCATTCCTGTGATGGGCAAGCAGAATTCTTTATATATAGAGTTAGGAGGAAGAATGAAAGGAATTTGAAGAGATTTCAAAGTAAGCCTAGGCAATTGCATAGATCTGCATAAGACTGAGTAAACTGCTGGATAGTAGGATCCACTCACTGGTAACTGATCCTCATCGTACATCAGGAATGTAGCCATGCTGACAAACATTTGAACATCACCTATGGTGTGTTTATTTCCTAGTTGTAAAATGGAATAATTTAGTTAGAACTAACTGAGGCATGCTGAGCAGATCATGAAACCTCTCTCTGCAGACACGTGGTCTTCCTTCTGAAGCAGGATGAAGCAGAATCTTTGTAAAAGCATTTGGTTCCAGTGGTGACAGAAGCAACCTAAATGACTGTACAGATAGATAAGAATCCTTAGCCCTGCAACAGTCACAAGAATTCAGTGTGGTCCTAATGCTGGGGATTTGCCAAGAAATAAGCATCAGTCATGTGACTTGATATTTTTGTCTGTTTTCCACACCTTTATGAGGTGGGTTTTGCAATGCTAATGTATAGAGAGTTATGTGCATTTGCAGTCTTTATTGGAAGTAAAGGAAGATGGAATGCATATTCCCTTTTCCATGCAAGAGTTAAGTAAAACAATTCACAATATGTGATGCAGGGAAATACTCAGGTACACAGAACTAAGGTTCTCTCCATCCCCATTTCATTCTTTCTTCTGGTGTTACAGGTAATTTAATAGCCCTTCATTGCTTAATGGTTGGATAGATTTTCTTTTAAAAGCTTGTATTAAGTATATGTGGGTTTTGGGTTTTTTTTGCTGCCCCAGCTAACACAGAAGGCAAATGTTTATCCCGTGCCATTCTGAATCTGCTGGGCTTTGACTTCGTGCTGTGCTGGCTCCATTCCCTCACTGTTCCCACCTGGCTCTGTTGGGCTCAGCTGCCTAAATAAGCAGTGTGCCTAGTTTATTGTAGTCTTAGAACTATGTAGCAGGTCCTTCAGAAAAGCTTGTGAACAAAAGAAAAAACACTAGTTTAGTATTTAGTAATTGCAGGAGGGTGGTAGCTGCACAGGTAAATCCAGAAAACACAAGTGCCATGGGTATTCCGTCATTGTTGACTGAATTTCAGTAGGTTAAGTGTGTGAATTAATGATTTATACCCTAAGATATTTTTCATAAGGCCTTTACATGATAGTCTTACTGCCTGATCAGGTATGTCAGCCATCATTTAGTCTTTAATCACTTCTAATACGTCTCATGCAATGAATTATGCATTTAAAAAGTTACTACTTTTGATACTGGTACATCAGTGTAAGAAGAATCAGTGGAGGTCTGGTCTCCATTTTCATCTGACCAGGGTTCTTGTAGAAATATCTTGTAAATTTTCTGTGATATGAGAAGGTTCCTGAAATCTTGTAGAAGGAATGTTGCATTTTTATATAGTTACAGAATATTGCAATAATATGCCTCCAAGTCCATTTCTGGAATCTGTTAGCAGTATCTTGTACAAGGAAAGTACTGTGTTTGATCTGTACCCTATCTTTCTGGTTCATTTTAAGTTGCTTTTCTTTGGAGTTTGAAGATCTGAGTCCAAAACTTTATTTAATCCCTCTCACTTTTCCTTGGTTTTGTCAGAGCCACTGAGATTCCTGTCTTCCAGTATTGGGTTTGATGGCTCTTCCTGATTTTAAGTGTGGCACAGCTTCAACCTAAGCCTGTGGTAGGACATGCTATTGTCTGTCGTTAGGAATTTAAGAATTCATTCCAGTTGATAGAAGGCTTTTTTTTTTTTATGAGGGCTCTTAAATTTTGAATTACTTTCTTACTTATTTTTTTTTTTCTTTTGAATTTGGCTCTTGATCTGACAAAGGACAAGGTCAGATTTTTTTCTCTCTCAGAACAAGAAAATAGGTGTTTTTAAGATGTTACATAGCGTTTACTAAGTAACTAAGAAGTTATCATAAAAATTTCAATAAAATGTATTCAGACTATTGCTTCTCTTGATGTATGTTTAGTCTGAATTTTCTTTTTCCTTTTCCTTTGCATGCTTCACCTCTTGGAAGCTTCATCTTTTTAAATGGAAAGACTCCAAAATCCTCAATTTCAACTGAACAGAATTTGTCTAGAAAGGGAGAGGGATGGGATGTCAGAACTTATAGGTGAGCTTTGTCATCCTTTTGAGAGGCATAGTTTGTTGCCTGGCTTTTCTTAGAAAATAATAAAAAAAAGCTTTTGTATACAAAGTGTAATTTAAGTTCAGATGCAAGAAGAAACACTTTCATTTTCCGTGAGTGGGAGGTGAAAAATGAGTAATTAGGTAGTGAGAACTAGATTTTCATGTTCCTAAAGGTGAATGGAAATATCTTTTTCTAGGTGAGATGTGTGGCTCAGTTCAGGAAAAAACTGTATGCTTGCATTTCTAACTATTGAGATATTTACACTTGTTTATTGACCTCAAGCAACTAAAAGCATATTTAATTTTTTTTTTTCTCGCTTCTGATCTTGGAGTTCTCATGTCTCTTTTAATCTACTGAAAATTAAATAGATGTGGTTTAAAGCTATATCAAACTTCAACTTTGATATATTTTGTTGAAAATGTTACAAGCATCCCTTTTTTCTGATTTTTTTCAGAAGTAATATATTGCTATTTTTTATTTTGAAATTTCTAGTTGGATTTTGTCTTATAATTTGTATGTCAGCTGCATTTGCAGCTGAATTTTCTGAATTTCTTCTTTCCTTATACTATAAATCTATTACTGAAGCCGAACTAGATACTTTCATTTTATGCCCATTTTTGATTCTGTTTTCTGTTCTACAGTTTATTTTTGTCTTGACAAGCTGTAAAGATAAAAGAACATCGGTGACAATATTCTTCCCTTCCAAACCAGTTTGTTTTGGGGGCTGTCCCTCAGACTTGATAAACCAGCTCATTGCAGACATCCTGTGCCTGACTTAAAGAGCAGTTTACTCTGTCCCTCTGCACAGAGGTGGCTTCTGCTAACTTGGGAGAACCTCTAGGTGAGAGTTACTGTATCAGTTTCATGAGGCTTTAATCCTGTAAAGTAATCCAATTAATATAGAGTGTAAGAAGTGCTCAACCTTGCAAACTTGATGGGCGACATTTGTTTCTTATGCATGGCATCTGCATTTCTCTTTACACAGGAAGGCCTTGCTGCACTTTTTGATTTACTAAAAAAATAAACTAACATGGGTCAGAACACACAATCAGGGAAGGAATGAGGTTGACTGGGTGGTGAACTGTGTGGGATTATCAGTGCTAATGAAATTACTTCTTTATGTACCTATGTGACTTCTCTTGATGAGTGAGGTTTTTTATGATGATTTATGTGTTACGGAATTACAGTTTGACAATTGGAACCACATCTAGAGCTTGGGAAGCACACTTTGTTGTAGTAAGTTCTTACTCAAAAGTTATGGTTTGCTATTAGTGGTTGTACCCTAGTGATTTGTTTTATTGGGAGGGGCAGAAAAACAAGGACTTCTGCGAGTGAAAGGGGTTTGTAACCTTATCGTATACCTTTAAATAGAGCAATCAGCTGAAAAAATTATATTCCTTTCAAAATTTCTATCTGGGTCTCATTTTCCTTGCCTAAGGAATAAATCTTTTAATTGAAAGAAATACATAAAACAGGGAGGTTGGTATAACAGGTTGTTAAAGGTTATTCTATTTACAGAAGTCTAGAAGAAAATACTTATGGCACAAATACATTTTTTGGCCAGAAGCCTAAAAACAAATCCCGTATTACAAAGGCTGCTTCAAATAAAAACCTGGCTCTCTTACCTATTGCTTAAATTATCCTGCAATCCAAATGTAAATTAATTGTTTTTAATATGTTGTCTCTCAGGATAATCTACTCTTCATCTGTTAAACATTCCATGAAATGATTTGTTGATCCATGACTGCAAAGTCTCTGTATGTCCATGTATGTTTTTTAGAAGTCTGGTTCTGTTCTCAATGATGTTAATGTCAAACCTCCTCTAGATTTTAACCAGAGCTGAATCATACACTAATTGCATTGTGTGCTGGTGTATATAGTGGCCTAATGTGTTGAATTCATATCCTTGCCTTCCATTTTAACACAATTAATATTTATCTTGCTTATGTGCCAGAAGTGTGTGACCTGGCTTTTGAACCATTAGTTTAAAATTGTGTGTGTGTTGCTAACCGTCTGTCAAAATATTTACATCTAATGGTAAACTGTTCCAACTTTGCTACTCGGATATATCATCTTCAATTCAGCAAAGGTAATAATCCCTCATTTGCTCTTCTTTTCTGAGAAGAAAGTTAGAATTTTCTTTTTCTACAAATCTTCCTGATGTCTTTCTTAAGAAGCTAAATGTTCTTCCAGGGTTGCATTTGTGTTTTTTTTTTTTTTCTGCTAACAGTGTGCTTTTGCAATGTTCAGCATAAATTTTATTATGTCCACCATGGAACCCGAAGTCAACTCTAATTTGGATTTGAGATTACATACACTGTTTAATTTTCTCAGGAAGTTATCTATGCTGTGGGGGAATGCTGCTTTTTAGGTACTAGGTACATGCAAAATGCTTCTTTTTCCTACTTATGTTTTTTCACTCTTTCAATGTCGTATTTTTATTAATACCTTTTAAAAAATGTATCTTTTTACTTGGTCTGTATTACAAGGTTGAGAGATCTGTTTGTCTTGAAGCATTTACCACTGTAATTACTTTTGTTTAGTTAGACGAAAAAACATCAATTACGTTTCAGGGTAAGAAATTATCTTGTCACGGTTTCTGAAACATCAGCAGTGCACCTGTAATCTTTATTTGGTGTCTGCAAGCCTAACTAAAGTCCATTTTAGGAATATCCGCACGTGCTGGAACTGAGCTCTTGCTGTGCAGCATTGCTTTTTCAGCATCATGTATTAACTATGGCAGTGGTGAAGTAGCTAAAATTATGCACACTTTTGAGTTCACTGTAGAGAGCAGGTCAACATTAAAATGTGTCTGCTGGTTTTCTGAGTTCATCAGCATAATTTAATTTGCTCTTGGATTAGAGCAGAATATATAATGAAAAAAATATAGGAATGTGCCTACTGCTCACATTTGTCTAAACTACCTAGTCCAGCACTTGAGCTCTTGTTTTCCTGACAAGAAACTGAAAGGCTTAAATGGAAAGGTCTTCAACCAGTTTTCTTGATTACACATGGTTTGCATGGCAGTATCTGGTAATAAACTTTTTCCACCTTATTTCCTGCTGAAATAGTCTAACTTTCTTCATACTTACTGGATTTTCCATTCGCATAACCAAACCTTCTGTGAACCCTTGTTTGTGTTTTATTCTACAGTTTCCAACTGTCTTGTTCAGAAACTTCTATTGGAAACTAATTACTACAAATGATGGCATGGTGTTGTGATTATGTTTACTTAAAATGCTGTATAGCATGTTTGTTTTTTGGGGTTTTTTTCCCCTTAAACACGGGAGTTAATTTTATCAGAGTTAAGAAAATAGTGATACTTGTATGAAAATCTGTGTTATTTTGTGTTCTGGTTTTCTTGATGCTGTTTGTGTATGGAGTTTTTGGAATATTTTTTACATCTAAACTAACCCGTATCTGGAATTGAAACAATGTTTCTTTCCAAAACATATGTATCTGTTTTTGTGAAGAACTGGAGTGGTGAGCCCAAAATGGTAGTATTTTGTCTTGAAGAGGATGATCTTGAGAAAAAATTGAAGGATGTATAAAACAACCTCTTGCTGTCTTTGAAAACTGACCTACATTGTTTTCTTCTATTCCAACTCTTGCCGAAGTAAAGGTTAATATATTTCTTGATTTAAATCTAGCATTTTTTTTCAAGTGTAATATATATTCATAATAAAGGTTTTATACCCTAAAGAGATAAGAGCATTGTATCTTAAACTCATAGTAGTTTTATAATTTTAAAAATACAGGTTTGTTTTTTTTCCCTTGAGGTGGAAAGTATGTTCTAGTCCATAATTTGTGTTTCTCAGTAAGGAGGTGCAGTGCAGTAAAATCATAAATGCATATATTTTTTAAGACTGGACATATTTTTTGCTTAAAGCTGTATAAAGTTCATGTCAGAGAATAGAAAATAATTTGGGTGGACTTAGACACTACAGATCTGGAAGATTGCCCAAATACCTACTTTTTCCATGACGTATGAGGTGGGGGAAAATCTTGTTGAAGAAGAGATTTCCATCACTCTACTCAATCCTGCAGGAAGGAAAGTGGATCAGAATTGGACTACACAGTTTTGGTGTTGACTTCCAAGAGGAATTCATCCTCCCTTTGCTTTTAACTGCAGCAGCTTCAAACTTCTCAGCAGAAAGAGAAAGCTGGTCAGGAATGGATTGTGCTTCTCCCTTTAAGCCTTCTGGTTTATGGAAGGCACTTCTCTCATTTTGCCTTTTTTTTTTGGTCAGGTTCAGCTGGAAACACAAACATTCTACTTCGGACTCTAACAGAAGTTCTTGAGTTCACAACTCCTAGTGGCCAAGGATTTTTTTCCACTGGGTGTGTAAGAGAATTCAAATGAGAAAGTGAGCAGTGTTAGAATTCACTAGGTTTTGGTTGTGTAACTTTGGTTACGTCAATAGTGTTCTTTTAATATCCTATCTAGGGATGATAGCTGGTGCTCTTAGCTGTCATTTGCCTGTTATATTTTCAGATTTGTCATGCATGCCAAGGATTGGATTTTTACGTACTGTATGTTGAAATAGTTTTTAACAAGTAGTAGAGGCAAATAGCATACAAAAGCCAGAGAATTGTGGTTAGTCCAATGCTGCAGAACATTAATGACTGTGGAGAGGCACTCTTTCTAGGTGAGGTCTTCACAGAGTCCATTGTGGTCCTCTGAAATTCAGAGATGTGTTGGTTCAAAACAATGTAATTCATGCAGCACAATGTGGTGCTCATGAGCTGACTCTGGAGGTTGACAGAAGCTGCTCTTAGATTTGGAGATGATCCAGGGGACAAACAGAGTATTATTGGAGATTTGCTGACAGAGGTATCATTCCCACCTGTTTAGTCAACATGACATCTGTGAAACTGTGGTACAGCTTGCAATGCAGTGTGCAACTCTTCTCTCCAGTACTGTTTTAAAATGAAGACGTTTCTTATGCAGAAGGATTGTTTTGAGATTGTGGCTTTGTTATTTGTTGGGGTTTTGAGTTTTTTGTTTGTTTGTTTTAACAGCATGTTACATTATTAAGGTTGCTTCAGGGAGCTATTAAACCACTGAGCTTCCTGAAAAGTTTTAATGAACTATTTTTTTTCCCCCCTTAATTTTTTTTCATTCTGCAGACTTTGGGCATAGAAATCTTGGCGCATTGTCCTGGTACATTTCAGTACATTAGGTGCACAGCTGAGCTGGTATGGTTTTGCTGGCAAATGGGGTTAAGCAGAGGAGATGAATCCAGAAATCTTTTAGCCTCAAACGTTGCAAGATTAAGAATGAAAAGGTTTTTGGTTTTTTTTTTTAAGCTTATTGTAAAGCACGAGCAATGTAATGATTTTTGACTGCTCATAGCTATTTAACTTACATATGAATCGATTTTTAAACAACAAATATTGTGGTATTCATTTTTCTCTTGGGTTTAGCTTTTTATTTGGATCAGCTAGGGAAGTCTGATTGGAGGGCTTGCAAGGTAGTAGAGTCCAGGAGACTTAGACATTAAGTGCCGTTTTGTTTAGCTAGAGGTTGTAAAGATCCCATGTGAAGCAAGTGTTCTGGATTCAGGCTACTTGTTGCATAAGGAATTTGGGATCTTTGAAATATATGTAATAATTTAGTCTTCAATTAACTCTTGCCACTCTATCCATTAGGATAAGAATCTCTGTAGAAAGCACCTCTGTATCAGTGTTTGAGTGAAGATTGTGGGGGTACAATGACGAAATATATTTTTACTACTAGAGAGAGTGTGTGGTTTAATTGACAGCACATTGGCTAAGGCAGTGTGGCTTCTGATTTTTGAAAGCTCTTTCTCTGAAGAAGCAGCTTAAGCACAATGTTTTTGGAAAGTAGAGCAATCCCTAGAACCCTTTTTAGGTATAGAAAACCTCAGCTGAACTCATAACAGACATATAACCGCTGTGTCTTCCACCTCTGCTGCTAAAACTAGATTTGTTAAAATGTGTATCAGTGTGGGAAAGCATATCCAGATTTCCATCTATTATTTGAAAATGAAGTCACGTTCCACTCCCTGTAAATTGTCTGCAGACTGATTGATCAAAACTATCAGCTCCAAATTAATTATAACCATCATTGTTTTCCTGCTGATTTTTGGCTGTTCCTAGGCACTGAGCAGGTGTTTTAATTGAACTGGGCTTGTCTTGGTGATTAATGCAGTCTGAATAGTCAAAATTATTATTGAGGCAACACTTGACATTTTTTGGTTTTTTTACACAATCACTGAGGTTGAAAGGGACCTCTCAAGATCATCTAGTCCATTTTGCATTTTGAACTCTCCACAGTTGCAGAGTTCACAGTATCTTGGGGCATTTTTTTCCAGTGTTTGGAATATCCACCTAGAGAGGGGTAAAAAAGAAATAATTATTTCTGGAGTTCAGCCTGTGTCACCTCAGGGCTTGTCAATAGATTTAGAATCTGTATTGGTCTGGGCAAGACAGCATAAGCTGTCTATGACATCATGAACTGAGCTGCATAACATGACTACAGGACTCTTTCATCCAGAATAAAAGTACCCTTTTAGAAGAACTTAATAAAGAAAAGTCATTCATATTCAGAATTGAAGTGGTCAGTGATTAGAGTACTCTTACAAGGTCAGAATTCTGATTAAGTTAGTCCAAATCTACCTTATTCCAACTCTGGACTCTGGAGTGAATTACAAAACCTTTTGAAACATGGCTTTTCTTTATTTCCCAGAAACAACATGAGAAAGCAATTAAAAAAAAAATATTTCTCATTAGGAAGCTACCTACATTCATTAAAGACCAGTACCTAACTGCTATATATGTAACTTCAGAAGAGGCTTTGGTATGAGAAGAGAAAGATTACATGAAAGAACCCTTAGGTTGTATTGTAGAAAATGCAAAATATATATAAAAAGTATTTTATCACTATCAGAGTGATTAAAAGGCACAATTAATCTGATGGCCAGAATGAACAAGAAAAATTACCTCTACAAATCTGTAAATAAGAAGATATAAAATTTAAAATGTTTAAGTCAGCTTTGATTTGAGAGAAATAAATGTTTAAGAGCCTTTTGCAGAGAAATATTTGGAGTCTTTAGATAGTTGCATAGATATATTGCATCACTTTGCATTTGCAATGCTGGATTTTCCTCCAGTGTTTGAATGGTGTAAGTCCAGCTCATGAGTTGTCACAATCTGACTTCTAACCTGAAGACAGGGAAGTCTCATGTTTTGGTCTCTAAACCGAAGCAATTTTTTTGTCAGTGTAATTCTTTTGTTTCAGTGCTAGACATGATACTAAGACATGTACATCTTAATAAGATGTTTGAATGTTTCTTGTGCAGTGCTGCCTTGGTGACAGCAAAAAAGTGGTAGTGATGTGATTTGATGGTGCAGATGACCTGCTTCTGGTTTAACCCAAATTTGACTTAGTTTTGCTTCAATTGTGGTGTCAGTAGCCACTTAAAATGGCACAAGTTGCTTGTGATTTCTTCACGTTCATGTCTGCTCCGTAATGGGAGCTCTTAAATAGTCATGCTGGGGATAGTTTCATGGAAAAGACTTGGATTTTCTGTCTAGCAGTAGGTGCTCAGTATTTAAGAGATGAATACAAATAAACCGTTGATGACTGGTGCTGGCACAAAACACTAATTTTCGTTTGAGGTTTGTCTTGCCAAAAGAGCTCTGGCTTTGTTGGACTCTTGATTGCTTGTGTGAGTGTGTATGTGTGTATGGATGAAAGTACGTGAATGTTTTTTCTGAGTGTTTTCCTGTGTCAAATGTCAGTAGGAATCTTGAATTAATTTAAAGCATTGTCATAAGGCCCAATCTGTAGTGCAGGATCTGCCCTGGGTAGAGACTGGTACTTGAACCCCATCAGTTGATAAGGGTTAATATATACATATGGAAAAAACCAATTTTCCATATAATGTTGGTATTTTAATTCTGAAACACTTAGTGTATTTGTCTCTTAGTTGTTTAGCCTGTAAGTTTGAAGTAGTATAGGGTGCCTTAATTAGTAATGAAAGTAAACCTAAAGGAAATTAATTTTGGGATAGAATTTGAACAAATAGAACCAATTGCTGTGTCTTTCTTAAAGGTCTAGGTAGGTCAAAGGAGAATGGAAAAATAGATATCTTTGTTAGTGAGACAAAACCTGAGGAGCTGCAATGTACATTCAGTTATCAAAGGAAACACCACAGCAGCTGGATAAAGAGGAAACAAGGGACAAAATTAATTACTGTTATTGATTGTATTTTTTAGAGCCTGGAGGGCTCAGCTGAGACAAGGGTGCCACTATGCTACTGTAGAAATGCTCAGTGTGTCACAATTCCTGCCTGAAAGAGCAGAGAAATGCTGAGATGAGATGAAGGGACAGGGATATGAAGTAGTGTGCCCAGGAACACAGATGATGTCTTGGGGTCCATTCTGAACTCCTCTGGATTAATGGTGAATTCAAAAATTGAGAACTGGGGGGCTATGCCTTTGAAGATGAGGACATACAATACAGAATTTACATGGGAGGATGCTGGAAGTCAATGCATAGATACAAGGCCTAACGAACAGAAGACTGAACACAAAAAGGTGAATTTATTTGCAACTTCTTCAGTGGTTGTTATCAGAAACATGAAGATGTCTTTGTATAAAATGTGTAATACTGCTAATAATGGCATAGTTGAAAAAAAGATACATCAAAACTATTGAATTGAAAGTTCTAAATTGTGGTTGCCTGGTTGTTTTGAAATAGTGCCTTGTCTTTAAAGGGAATATTTAAATTAAAGTAGAATGCATCACAATTCCTGTGTTCATGGCATATGAGAATAAAAAGACTGGGAAATTCTTTTTGAGAAGCCATTCTTAAAGGAAAAGATGAAAGGGGAGACCTGGGAATTATTCTGAAAAACTGTATAGCCAAATAATAACTGTAAAACATGCATTCTAGACCCCTGAAAGTGTTGAGTCTTTTTGTACTGAGTGGTGTGGGAGCATACACATCCTCACATAAAATAATATTTGGGTGTAATGTTTTGTTATAAACGAGCAGAAACAGTAACAGATTTGTTCGTTGAACTTTCCCAAGTTTCGAGTGTTAATGGACAAACTCTGTCTGCTCCAGACATATATTGTAAACCCTGAAAGGAATCTTGGCATCTGTATAATCTTTATGAATGTGCATACCGTAAGTTTTTTTTTTTTATTCTATATATCTGTTAGAANGGGAGGATTTTTCTTTGTCTGCTGTGATTAAAAAAGTTAGATTTTCCAGAAGTGTCTAAAAATAAATTGTAATTAGAGTTGAATAAATGGAGGAATTCTCAGAGAATGTTTCCAAGGAGTTGGCTTTGAAGGTAATTTTTAATTCTTATGTTTGTTTCTTCTGTGCACATATAAATGGTGTTGTGTTTCAGGTACATGGAATTGTTTTTTCACCCTGAGTTATATTTGTAGCAATATTATAGGTGGAGAGTGCGGCTTTTAATTGTACTTAAATGTTGCCTTATTTACTGTTATTTCCTTGCTGCTATATTATGTCAATACAAGATGTCTTCTGGATGAGAAATCAAAGCACACTGCAATTTGTTCTTGGACACAGGATGAGCATCCTTAGTCATGAAGACATGCAATGAGAAAGAAAGGTCCTAAATGCTAGTATAAATTGAACTCCTAATCTGCACTCTAAAATCCTGAATTGTAGTTAGCTCTTGGTTTCCCTTCCTGAACTTCAGTATATTATCATTATTGTAGAAAATTCTGCATTAAATATTTCAAGTGAGGGTAATCAGTTCTTAAAATCTGGTTATTCTCTCTATTCTGTGAAAATAGTGATAATTCAGTTTGATTTTGAGGTTTTTTTATTTGTTTGTTAGATATCGTGATTTGTTAGTATAAGCAAAATAATGAAAGAATGATGAATTAAAAGGACCTTACATGTTTGGGGTTTTGTGTTCTGGTAAAGTAGTGAATTTGTAGTTGAAAAAATGAGTAAGAAAAACGTTTAATGCTTTAACACAATGGATTTTCTAAATTTGTGGAAACTACTCTTTGTAAGCTTTGCATAGCTCAAGATTTTCTTGTTTTGTTTCAATACAGTTCAAGGATGCTCTTCTAGCCAGACCTGTTTTTATTTTCCTAGTCAAGTAACTACTCAGGTGACTTCTCAAGGTATTACTAGGTTGTAAGGAGAACAAAAGATGATTTTATTGTTGCCATTAAGTCCCAGTGAGAACCAAGGCTGGGATTTTCACTGGATTCAATGAATCACCAAAAGTGGAATGCAAAGCTGCACTAGTGAATAAAAAAGGCAAACAGAAGCAAAGATGTGCAACCTGTAATACGTTGTTTCTAAAATGAACAGAAATACCATATGAAGATGGAGTCTGAAGATTTAAGCAAAACAGGGATTGTCACTCAGCATGCAGTACCAACTGTTTTCAGCTTATTTAGTATGCAAGAGCATAGTTGCAGATGACTCACCGTTAAAATGCCTTACATAAAATTGCCAAAGTATTTAGTTCACGTCAGGTGATGGAAAGACACTATAAAAATAGTAATAAAAACTGTATCCAATTACTCTTACTGGTTTATATTTTTGTGGGGGGTTTTTTAGTTTTTTTTTAAGATCCCTTCTATTTTATTTTAAAATATTAAAATAATGCCTTAAAATGAATAATTAAAGAAATTATGCAGGACTGCACTTTAAATTTGTGATATAATGCCAGAAGTTTACCTTACCCAGGAAATAGAAATTACAGTCTAAAGCAGAGATTGCTATCTGAAAAGAAATGTTGTTCTAAAACTTCTAACTCTTGCTAACATATTGTGTTTTAAAAATCTCTTTATCTTCTATACTCTACACCAGTGCTCCTGGAGAAACAGGCTAGACTGCTTTTATCCTTAATATCAGTGCTTTTGTGTGCTGTATTTATGTATTTACTGTGGGTTACATAACAACATAAAAATAACTGAAGACCAAGGGGTACATTTAGTTCAGTATTTTATCTCTAGTAGTGGTCAATAACAGAAAGCGAAGAGGACAAGAATATACTTTGCCTGTTTGTGTTGTGTGCTGTCAGCCTGTAGCAATTTTTGTCTTGGGGGAATTAGTCTCAGGCTTGGTAACAGACTTTGGTAGCAAATTGAGTTTCGCAGCTGCTGTGGATGTTGAGTGGAGAAGTGTCGCTTTCTATTTGTTAGAAGCTGCTGTGTTAGAAGCTGATTATCAATTTTAATTGATGATCCCTAGTTCTGGTACTAGAAGGGGGAGTGAGTCGTAACTGAAAATATTACTACATGCTTTTGCAACTATTGCAATTTTTTTGGTAGGCTTATGCTAAAGGTTCAGTGCTTTTAAAAAATCTGTTACTCAGTCTTGCAACAAAGTCAACTGTTGAAAAAAACTGTGGGTTTTTTTTAGCAGTAACTGAGGTTCTTTGTGGGGTGAGGATCAGAGTGCCTTAAGGAAAAAGGTATGGACTAAGCACCAATGTATTTTCATGGGGCTCGAGTTCCTGACCCTCTCATCTGCCCTTTTGAAATGTTGCTGCTGTGATATATTTGAGAGAGCTGTGGCTGGGTTGGAGCTTAAGAGACATGAAATTGTGGTGTGCAGCTCTTTTTGGCAAGACAGCCTGAGAAGTTAACAGCAACTGGGGTCAGATAGTCATGTGCAGTGCTGTAGCCAGATGGAGCAACAAGGTGTGATCTTCCATGGTTGCACAGGCTGCCCGTTTTGCAGCACAGGAAAAGAGATCCATCCCTCATATCACCCTGGAATGCCTGTATTGTGAGAACTGTCAGGATGAGAAGGGATTCAAACCCTGACCTTCATGCATGTGTAGGTGAGCAGAGCAAGGAGGGAACAGGCAGGGGATTATGCAGAGCTGTGAGGGGACAGGCAATCTGTAATATGCCACAGCTAAATGCTCACCCTTTAGTCAGGGTGGAGGACAAACTTACAGTCCTTATGTTTTATTGTTAAGGTAAAAGGGCAAAGTAAAATCTCATGCATCCTTTATAGTTTTACAGTAATGGTGCTTAGCAATTACAGACGTCTTGTCTTTGAGTGCTAAAAGTGTTTGTTGTTGCCAATGCTCAAAGTAAATCTTAGAGGTGAAAAACATTTTTTTTTATCTTTCCAGTAGCTATTTGTTTAAAAAAGCAACCAAACAAAACCCAAACAGCAGTATAGGTATTTTTAATTTGACTTTTATCCAAAAGAGTAAGTTGAACTGTAAAGTGGGTTTTTTCTGTAAAAGGAACTCTGAAAGGTTGCTGAATTGATTAATATTCAAAATGGGCTGCTGTCTTGAATTTAACAATGGCAAGAAATAAGAATTCCACTAAAACTGAACATTAATAATTATTGCTGTTTCATATGCTTAAATTTAATTGTTATGAGAACTTCCTCCCAGTCAAATATTCAAATAAAGGCTTTTGAAGCTCCCAGTGTGAAAAAGCTCCCAGGTTAGAAAGTCAGTGAGATGAAGAGAATGTCTTCAGGTAGCAAAGAAAATGATATTGCACCTGCTATTGCTCCTTTTCCATCTGGGCAGCAGACATGGCTTGCAAGTCCCACAATAAAGATTCAGGGAAGAGAGGGAAAAAAAAACCCAAAAAACAGCTGCTTTTGGCATTCACTGTGCCCAGCAAATGAAAGTGTCTATAAGTATGAGGATGCACTGTGGGATAGCCAAGTCGTGAGTATCTCTGGGCTTCTGAGGTTCTCAAATGGAGACCACTAATTCTTACCTTTCAGTGATGCCCTCAATGCTTGGAGATCCTGAGGGATGGAAATTGAAAAATACAAGGTTGGCTAAAAATACTGTTAATTTCAGTGTAAAAATTAACCTTTAGATTTCCATTTAGTTACAATTTTAAGAGAGTAATGTTTTTCAAGTTTGGTAATAGATCATATTTCTTATATAAGATTTAGGGTTAAGATCCTTCAGAACACCTCCATTCCATTTTCAAAAGCAATATTTATTGAAAAGAACACATTTCACTGTAATTTAGGGGGAAGAAAAAGCACACATTTTTAATTGTCAAGATATAGGAGCAGAAAAGGCTTCAACTTTGTCATTTAGGGTGTTGTTGCCATTTGAGCTTTGGTTTTTAAATCCGAACTTCTTGTTCTAAAATAGAAAATTATTATGAGAGTTCCCCAACTTGTTTTCTTTTTCTTTTCTCTCTTTTTTTTCTTTAGCCCACTGGGCTGTGTGTTTTGTTAGATGGGAGGCACATGTCCCTGAGGGATCATACATACTCCACTCCCCCCCCACTAAATATACTCCTCACATCCTTAGGCTAATAGGGAGAATGATACATTTACATTACTGCTTCATTTAAACAAAAAGGTTGATAATAAATAAATGTTTCATTCTGAAATGACATCTGCAGTATGTAAAGGTTTAACAAGTTTTCAAGAGGATAGGCATGAATTCAGCACTAAACTGCTGTTCCTTCTGTGGAAAACAATGAGCTGTGTCATTTGATCAGGGACAAAGTGACTACTGAGCAGGGGTGATTTCGAGGAAGTAGCTTTTAATAAAAAAGAAAAAATACAATTTCCCCTGTGAGACGATTCCCATAGCTTGTTTGCAAAGTAAATAACGTAGCTTATGTGTTAGAGTGAACAAACAGAAGCGAGTTGTAACAAAAGCAGTTGCTGTCAGTTTCCCTAGAAATCCTCTTTTGGCATTTTTGCTCCTTGATGCTGCTGGTATCTTGCCCAGTGGTTAGTTTTGTGGAAATACCTCCCTGTATTCCCTTGCAGTCCTCCTTGCATGAAAAGCACAAAACTTTTTTTTTCCTTTTTTTTTTTTTCCCCCTCAAGGCATCCATGAAATATTCTGCTGCCTGTATTGAACTGATGGGAAGATTGTTGCATGACTGAATGGAGGTCAGTTGCTGTTCTGTACAAACTTAATCTTTAATTATCTGTTCTTTTGCTCTGATTAGGCTTGTACTATTCAGTGCAGTTCACTTTTACTTTGTACTGTGTCCTGATTCTGGCCAGGATAGTGTTTATTTTTGCAGCAGCCGCAAGAGGGCATGGCTAGGACCCAGAGGTTGTTCTTTCCCACCTCACATCATTGCCAGGGGAGGGGGAAAGGGTTCTGCTCTGGTTGAGTAAGTGTGGTGGAGGGAGCTGAACAATACAGTATTTGTCTATTGTCGGGGGTTTCTCTGTGAATTGTTTCTTTGTCGTCGGCAGTTTTGCTGTTACGGTTTGTTTTATCTCATTGCTATTTCCAGTAAATTGTTCTTACCTTAACCTGTGATCTTTGCCTCATGTGCCTCCAATTCTCCTCTCCATCCCGCTGCAGCGGTGAGAGGGAGGGAAAAGTAGGGGAGCGAGAGAGAGGCAGTGTGGCTCAAACAGTCTTGGGGAGCACTGAATTGGGGAGAACCATTCCTAAACCACAACATAGCAGGACAGTGTAATGGCTCTGGCAGGTGTTGGCATACTGCTCCGAACTGGGCTAAGTATCTCTGGATTGTGCAACCAGCACCCTGTGAGACTTGCATTCTGTACCTTGGACAGAAACACTTTTGCACTGAGGCTTTTGCTGTGCTATTTGCTCTGAGATGAAGGTATTCTCAGAACTGCTTGATGTTGAAGACTCTCACTGATTTTTACTGGCAGCTGTAGCTACCATTTTTTAAAGTCAAATTCTGAGTATTTTTGATATGTATAAAAGTGGTTACGGTAGACATAACTACTGCACTCCCTAAACTGCCTGTATTGTCTCTTGAGCCTATTTTTCATTCTTTGTGAGAGTGCCATAGTACCTTTGAATTGAGACACATCACAGATTTAGCTGTGGTTTTTGGGAGTCGCAGAGCCCACTGTTGCTCTTTGGTCTTACTTCCTCTGTTTGCATAAGTCAACATTTAGCCCAGTGATTCCATTCTTCTATGTTTAGGTCATCTTAAGTTTCTAAGGTTGAACATTCAGTGACTACCCTTAAGTGTACTGAGGTACAGCTAAGTCATGTCTCTTTGAAAGCAAAGCCCAAAGCCCTCAGCAGCTAATATTCTGTTATGAATTAGTAATTTCCTTTGACAATATATTCCTGTGGCTATTTACCCTCACAGTTAGAAACCATGCTTTCTTTTTGTATTACTTTTTTACCCCTGATTTGTCCTCTAGTGATATCTAATTACCAAAAGACAAATTTAGAATGCATTCATAACCTACAATGGTATAGATGTTTGCAGTCTTTCTGTGAGATATGACAGCAGTCTCATTTGTACCTTTGTCAGGTTTCATTTTGTTTCTATGTGGAGCTGGTTTTTCCTATGCAGTGGCTTCACCATAAATTACATTCAAATAGACCAAATAATTTCCCATATCCTTTATTGTATGTATATCTCAGCTGCATTCTGTAATTTTTTTTCTACCTCAAAATTTTGTAGTAGGGGTAGTTATCACTGTTTGGGACATTTTTTGCTCTGTAATTTCTCATTCATTTTTTATTGTGCCAAATAACTTTTTAATTTTCTTATATAATTCAGTAAAGGTTTATTTTAACTTTTCTGTTTCTTCACATAATGCAATAATGACTTATTTCTCATTTAATTGCTGTTATTTTTTTTCTTAAATAAGGATCACTGATGAATTATTTTATTTTTTTAGATATTTAATTACTGACAAGTAAATGGGATAATACTGTGTTTCTTTGCTTTTCTGTTTACTTTTGTTGTTTACATTTTCTCTTTACCTGGAAGAAGTAAGTTATCATTTATGTATTTCAGAAGAAATGCATTATGTGCTTTTTGTCCTAAAAAAGTCATGTCATCTTTCAAGGGTAGGCTGCATCAGTATTTTTGCAGGTGTCAGAATGTGCCAACACAGTTCAGGTTATGTAGCATAGTAAAAAAAATAAAAGGTAGGGTTTTTTTTTAAGTTGCATGAATAAATAAATTTTATTTATTTATTTTTAGTTATTTGTCCTACAGAACTCTGCAACAATCAATCTACCACTGTTAAAGCCCATGGTATTGATTTTGATTTGTAATATCACAAGCAAGCCTGAAGGCAATGTGGTGGTGACATGCAGAATGTTCCCCAGCAGTGCCTGCTAACAGAGGAAAGCACAGTAAGGGTAGAAACTGGTTCAATTTTCAATTTTTAGGTGCACAGATAGAAAGTGAATGAGCTTATCAGAGTTGGTCTGGCACTGTATATTTAGACTTATTGAGCCTTAAGACTTTTTTTCCATGAATAATTTAGTAAATTAATTTATATTGGAGATTTGTTTTCTTCTGTTGCTTACATAATGGTGATCTCACATAGTTCACCCCAGTGGGAGGCTCCCAGATGTGTATGAGTACTTCTGGCTTGTGTCAGTTGGGAAAAAAAATGTGTAGTATGTATAAGTGCTGGCTAAATACACAGCCTTATCGACTAATTTAAAATAAGGTGCATGCATATGTGAAATCGCTGAGATTGAAATTATGCACATCAATACAGTCTTCAAGTTTCTATTAGTGACTTAAGCTAGGCTAGGCCTGGAGAAGTAGGTTGAAATCACAGTAATGTCAAGGCACCTTTTCAAAATTTGTTCGTTTTCCCGTGGTCATCTTTGTAGTCGCACTGTGCTTGGTTTATCATTAATTTTTCATTTTCTTTAAATTTCTCTTGTGATCAGAGCATCTAGTGCGGCTTGAGATCATAGGGCCAACGCCATTCTGTAGTCACAGGATCAATAATGCAGTGATTTAAATTTTGTGAAATGCTCCAAAAGAGATTGAGGCAGAGAAATTCTTAGGCTGTTGTATCTTAAAACTAATAGTCTATTCATAAGTTACTTCAACTTTTACAAAGTGTTAATGTTATCAGAGCACGACTTAGCTGTTCCTCATGATGCTGAGTCTTCACCATGCCTGAAGTGCTTTCTCTCTTTGCCATCTATGTTGTCAACAGCTGTTGTACTAAGGCTTCTCTTCCAGGTTAAACTCAAATGTCCTATGGCAGGTGCTTCCTCTCGCTGGGGAGACAAAGATGTGTCTCTTCAGTGGAAAGAGCCTTTGCATGCTTACGTGACGAGCCAGTGCTGTTTAGCTTTCTCTGCAGGGTGTTTCAGCAAAGGGTATGCTTGGTGTGGCTTCCCATCCAGGCTGGATAACAATCAGGACAAATTCTCCTTCTGCCTTCAGGTCTTTGTTTCCAGTGCAGTTAGCTGTATTATGGTTTGTACAGGTCAGGTGCTGACATAAATGAGGATGGTGTTTTTTCTCCTCCTGTCAACAAATATTAAACTAAGAACACTGAGATTACTTTCCAAGCTTTGGGCTGCTTTTGCCTTGTTTCCAGGCATTATTGTGGGGTAAAGATGTTGAAATGTACTCTGAGACTGGATTTTCTGGTGTTGAGTCTCCTAATGACAAGAACAGAGGAGACAGATATACTGCAGCACTGGTTGATACTGTTCAGATTTGATTCCTAAGTTTGACTTATTCTTAGGTCTATCAGATTTCCCTGAAGTACTCTGCACAAATTAGTGTGAGTGCCACTGAGGGCTTCAGTGGCGCTTTGAGGGACTTATTCTTCTTTTCATAATGAAAACCATTATATTTTTAAATAGATGTTTATTGGGATTTGTCTTATTGATACCTGGCTGTAAGAAATGAATAACAATAAAATGAAAATATTTTTAGTAATTCTTGACCAACCATAATTGAAAGTTGCCAGATGAGCACTTTTGTCTGTCCTCAATTTGACTTCAAGTCTAACCTATTAATTGAGAAGGAAGACTGTCAAATATTCAATTTCAGGCCTCTGAATCTGTTCGAAAAGTTTGACATTCTCTGTTGTGACCTCTGTGGGAAGAATAGCAGCATTTAGACTGTGTTGTCTGAACCTGGCCTATGTAGTACTTGAGCATGCTGTGTTTGCTAAGACACCACAAAATTCAAGAGTAGCAATATTGATTTGAGTTCTCTCTGCCTTCAAACCCACAACATCCAAAGCTGTATATTTCAATTTGTCAGCCCTCAGCTGTCCCAAATCCACAATGTAAATAAGAAAAATTCAGTGTTCCCATCCTGCACAAAATTGTGATTTTTCTCAGTTTTAAAACTATCAGAGAGTGCATGAACAAGGACACTGATAAATTTGGCTTGCTGCCTTCATGTCTATGAAGCTTGCCTGGGAGCTCTTCAAATTTGTTTTTAAAGTCCTTCTGTCAGTGTTAGAATAGGTTAATTCATAATCAGATTGTTTTAAAAATCATGTAAATGTATGCAAAAATTCGCAAGTAGATTTTTTTTTGCGTTTTTTTATTTCCCCCTTTCCCCTAAGAATGAAAATGTATGCTGTATTTGTAATTTAAACTTCACATCTCTGGTAGCAGGAGCTATGTTTATATAAGCATATTTTGCTTTTATGTAAGCAAAATCCAATGATTTACCTTGCCATTAAACCAACTCACAGCCTGTTTAGTAAATTAAATTTATTGCTAGCCTTTTTTATCAAATAAAAAAATTTGGTCAAGGTCTTTTCGACTTGGAACTTTGGGGTTTATTGTTTTCTTTTCAAATTCAGACTGTACCAGACTGTGTCTTACATTTTAAATCCTAGCTGTCTCTAGGATGTCCAAGAGCTTGACTGTTTGCTCTGAGTGGAGGCCTGGCCTGAATGGTGGGAATTTCAAAACTGCACCATCAGGATTTGGTAGCTGGAGCTGCTGCTCTTCCACCACCTCTGTGTAATGCTGAGCACCGTTGGACCCACTTCCATAGATGGTTGTGTTTTCTTGATCAACCAATATGAAATACCTGGACCTGATTTGGAGCAGTGCTGAGTGCTCACAGGTGGAACAAAATCCAGTATGGGATGTGGTTGGAACATGTAAATTGTTATATAATTGTAAGTATTCCAAAAGCATTACTCCCAGGTAATGCATGGTGGACGCTCAAAATTAGTTGGTCTTTTTTACCTTTGATAGGTTTTCCCTGTTTGCAAATTAAGGCAACGACGTTTAACCTTGGACGTCTTCTGCATAGGATTATTCAGTGCTTGTGAAGCTGTGAAGTGCTGGAGTGCTGTCTACCTGGCAGGGTATGAATATGAAATATGAATTATGAAATATACTGGTGGATGGAATGAAGTGGTGTGCAATAAAGATGGCAAGACATCAGGGCAAGTACTAAACTCCAGAGGCAAAACAATCTATTGAACACCTTTCCCTCTGCACTGTTATGAGTCTTCATTCTGTGGGGGGAAAAAAGATACTTGCTCATAAAATTAATTAACAACTACTTTGTAGTCCATATCTGTATGAGACAAAGGATGCAGTGATACTAATTGCAGAAAATCCAGAGGGAATCGTCTAATGCTATGGTAATTATACACATATAGAGTGGTCCATTGGAGCAGTTACAGCTATTTTACAGAGCTTGGCCCTCTGAGAAGTCCGTGCTTCCTGAATAAGATTAGAAGCTGTTTTCCCTTTCCTTTCCCTTCAGTTAATTCAGTGCTAGTGCATTGATCTGGTGTTTTCCTTCTTGCTGTCTTATCAGTAATCTTTTTCTTCATGCCTTGTTGTGTTTTCAATTGAAGGCAGCTTCTACATAATTTTCTTTACCATAGGTGAAATATAAAAGGTAGACTAGCTTGATTTAACTCTGAGAAATAAAGAGGCTTACACGAATTGTGTCTCCATGTACATTTAGCAATGTAAGATTGACTTTTAAAATTTTTTTTTTCATTCCCTTTCACCTTGCTGGAGGCATTAGCATAACAGAAAATAAGTGTAGAATAAGTGCAGTGTAAGCATTCTTGCTCATTTTGCACAAGTGTAGATTGCATATTACAGGGTGCAAGAAGACAGACGACTTACTCTCTTTAAGCAAGTAGCTACACTTTCTTACATCTTGTAAAGAAAAGTGTGCCTTGTATTTCCCTTCATGGTACTTGAAAACCATGGAGTAAGTTGTCCAATTATTTTCAAATATTACCAGGTATGGATCCAGCAGTTAGGCTTATAGCCCTCACAGAAAGTGAAAATTCCAATAGGTTATACCTATGCTGTGTCAGAGAAAACAAACTTGTTAGCATTTTAAAATTGTGGTGGGTTTTGTACTAACTAACGCAAGTTAAACATTTGCTTCCAATTAATATGCCAACCCCCACCATTTTCAAAGGAAGACTTTGCTCTGTTTGCTTAGGAATGGTACAAGGGATGAATAAAATGAACATTTTTAAGCATTATGTTACTGTCTAGCATTACTAACATAATACATATAATTATCAATTTTATCTCTAACACAGATTTTGATTAAAAACTAAATAAAGGACATGAGTCAGTATATGTACTGATTTTTGGAGAAACACACCTCCAGAGATGGATTCAACTCTGTAATATATGCCAAGTGAGATTTTAGGTGTGGAAAAATAGAAACATTAGATGACTCTTCAAGCCTTTAGGTAGGGCCCTCTTCATTTTCTCTTCTAACAATCTTTATCTTCAGCAACATGGCCCAGGTTCGTGTAAGGGGAAGCTGAGTTAATGGTCTGGAATTGAAGACTTCACCTCTTTCTTCGATGGTGTGCGTTCTTTTTCTTCTAGGTGACTGCCTAAGAAAGAAGTGCTTTTCAGAGCTGTTCCTCTGTTTTCCAGACATTTTAGTGTAGGCAATTATCATTGTGTATTGTATAAACATTTATGCTGAATAAGAAATTGATAGATAATACAGTGAGTCTTAGGGGCATTCTTTCTCTACAATTAGCTTGGGTCTTCCTCCTAGGTGTTTAAGATAAAACTCTCAAATTTAAAAACTGTTGTTTTATTTACCCCAAAACAGTACCAGATGAGGAAAAACAGAATGCCATGGCAAACTAGGAGATTTATGAATTCAATTTTTTTCCCCACAAACTCCTGGCTACTTTGACTATCTCTTGGAAAAAGTCTTTAGAAATTCTCTGCCTCCAGAGAGCTTGCTTTCATAGCATCTCTAATTCTTCCAAATTGACTCATGTAAAAAGTTAGTCTTAAAATCTTCTGTCCCATCTGCCAACTTCCCAACATTTTACAGGAAATGCTTCCCAAGAGAATCATTATATTCACCCTAATGTGCTGGTTAAAAGGACTCTGGCTGTCATTGGGATACTTGCCATCTGGAATGTGGAGAGAATTACTCTGTCTAATATGGTAACTACTGGGAACCTCACAGAAAGAGTGGCCCCCTTTGTGCTAGGTGATTCATTTAAAAGAAATGGGGGGGAAAAAAACCCCTAGTTATTGATCTTTAGAGCATGCAATTCACATTTTAGACAGAATTAAATGGATTAAAGATAAGGAGGATATAATAATAAAACAAAACTAGAAAAAACTTGCTTTACCACAGAGTAAGCTACCGTTAAGAGTAGTCAGATGATTTATTAGATGGACAGCTGAGGTAGGCTTCTTTGTCCAATAAATAATGGGAGAAAACCCCTCCAAATTAAGTAGCTTTTGAAATAATTGCCGTTTCACTTTTTCAGATTGTGTTTTTGTGTTATTTTTGTCTTGTCAACCCTGAAGGAATTGTAGAAGTAAACCTTCCTTTCTGTCAAGTGTGATAGGGGTTTAGGGAGGGAACTAGATCCTAAACTCTATCTGTGCTTTAGCAAGTGTCAGTTGCTAGACACTAGCCCCTCCTTCTGTTAAGAGTAGCAAGTCCCTTTATTTACCACCTCTTTCTGTCCTGGGTTTCAGTCCAGCTGGCTACCCAGGCTGCAAGACAGGACTGAAGGAGAGAAGCTGCTGCTGTTGTTAGCAGTGGAAAGGTCTGAAGGGCTTCTTGTACGACTGGGCACTTAATCAAGCTGGTGTTGTTTTTCTGGACTCAGTTTTTGGGTGGCTTTTGTTTCACTTGATTTCTGTGCTGGTGAAATCAAAAACAAGTAGACAAGCGTGTGTTTTATCTCATTAAGCTAGAACTTGAATTCTATCTTGTATCTAAGAGGGTTAGGATTAATATTAGTTCAGATACCATCCCTATCAGAAATTTTTCAGGAACATAGGAAATGGTTACTCTAGTGCTTTTTTCCCGGACAATATTATTTTTTCAGGTTTAGAACGATCAAGCAGAGAACATACCACTGGGATGAATAGGACAAACTTTTCATTATTACTGTTCTTTTGTGTTCCCTGGATACTGATTTCAACAAAATCAGTTTGGTTTGGACTTAGGATTTTTTCAAGAGACTTAATTCTAAACAAAGACACTTGCTTAGCATTCCTTAGCATTGCATCCAAAAATGGTTGCAAACTTTAAACAATAAACTGGATGTTAAATGTGTACTGCTTTTAAAAAACGATTCTGAGGTATTTACAGTAGAAGGAATTACTTTCTTCCTTAAGAATAAATATTTTGACAAAATGAAAAAATTTTCAAAATTTGTTACAAAGTGGGAAAGCTGACATACTGGTATCTGTGGCCCTTTGAAATGATTTTACTTACAGTCATTTTGGTTTTGATGCAGAAACATGAGTAGGTTTCCTTCCAGCCATCTTACCATGTGTCCTTGGTATCTCTGATGCATGGTCTTGTCAGGACTCTGTTCACCGATAATTGTCATATGATACCTTTTCCTTTCCATAGTTCATTTTCTCGGCCTTGTGGCGAACTAATGGAATTCTTCACTGGTGAAAATTCTGAAGGATAATATTCCTTACAAAACCAGATTAACTTTATTTGCTTGTATCAATTTCCTCTATTTTAGAAAAGGGCAGAAAAGGAAGAGAAATGCTGCTGCTTTAAATACTTTGGAGGAAATATATAGCATATAGTAAATGTGCATTGACAGCAGAAGCACAGATGTATATCACAGTGGGTGCCAAGAAGGAAATCAAAGCAGCCATTATATTCTGGCAGCCAAATAGCATGTAACTTGCCTGCATACTTTTTCACCTGAAGGACATTAAATTTTTATCCCAAGATCTCCCACATATTTTCCAAATCTGTGCAGCAAGATGGAATAAAATCAGTATCCAAATGAGGACTTGATACGAGAATCTTATTGGTAAAAACAAGCAAAAATTCACTTGTTCATAAAATCGTTTGGAAGGTGAAGCTGAGTGTAGGTATTGCTTTTAGATCTGCAAAATGTCAAAATACCAGAATTTATTGGATGATACTGTTATTTTGGGGATGGGTTAAAATATTTATTAACATAGTGATGTGAGAGTCAATATTGAATGTAGTAATTCACTTCTTAAAAAGATTTTCTTACCCATTGCATCATATTAGTTTGTGGAATTTGTTAGTCAAAATTGCATGCCACTGGAAAGTAAATAGCAGGAACATAGTAGACTTGACAAAATAGGAATAGAAACCTAGAGTTAATATCAATCATTCTAAGATCTGCCATGTCTCCACAACGAATTGAATAAAAACATTCTTTTGTATATTCTTGAGAAATACTTATTTCATGAGAAAAATGTAATTAATAAAGTGATAGGGTACATCTATACAGTTTCTGTAGACTTTAGCACTTGACATGAAGACTTTGCATGTTCTCCGTTTAGGGATCTCCTGAAAACATTTTTCGTATTGTATGAATACATTTCTAATAATGTCAATAACATTCTGAAGTTTACCTCTAAAATAGCATTATAGAATGTATATGCAAACTAATACAAGAATATCTTTGGATTGATGAACCCCCCCAGCATGCCAAAACTCGTGATGTTCTCATGTGAGCATGTGTTCATGTGAGAATTTCATCAGAGGCTTGTGTCAAGAGGATTGTGGACTGACAAATTACAGGGAAGAATGAATTCCACTACTCAAGGTATTAAGAAGGGCTGTTCTAGCATTTTCTTATGTCATACATTCAGTCTCTTGCTTAAACTATATTTAAAAATCAGATAAATGACTTTATTATTCTTTTATTAAATTCTCACTTGTCAAATAAGTTCCAGTAGTGCTTTCACAAAACTGCAGTGCAGAACTTGGTGTGCATTTGAATTGCTTTTTTTTCTGCCATTTTGCAGGCATTGAACATTAAAAGACATGAGACAGTTTGGCCACAGTAAATTTCTTTCCTAAATGTCCAACAAGAAAACGTAGCAAAAACCCCCAGACTGGCAGAACTTTCAAAGTCAGATACCCATGAGCAAGAAAAAAAAAAAAGGAAGAGCTGCAGGAAAGATTTTTGGAAGCTTTGCTTTACTGAATATTTGATGAAACAGACTGCAGATCTCTGCAATGTGAGTCTAGCGAAATCCCTGTTGGCAGTTAAGAGTTAGTTGTCCTTTCTGGGATTTGCAGTGATTTAAGCTGTCCAATATTCCTGTCGGATACAGAGGAGAGGGCATAGCAGAGACAGCAGTGAATATAATGAACAATTAACTTAAACAGCACTCTTTGCATGGGGATCTGTTCAAGAAAAACAAAATATTAGAAGGTTTCTTAGCTCTTATTCAAGGATATTTTGATCTTTAAAAGTACTGCAGCAAGAAGATACTGTAGAACATAATTTTTTTTTTTTTTGGTGACTCTTGTAGGTGTTAAACAGAAAGTGAAGCTTAAGTATGAAGGCTTCCTTCATCCCTTACAAATGTGGTGGTGTGGGGTGTGTCTTGCATGGGAGACAGAAGCCTTATGAGTTTTTGCAGTGTGCCAGGCTTTAAGGTAGCTAGCTCCCCAAGACTTAGTCCCGTTCACAAGAATCTTTGATATTTGGCCGATTTGTCTAAAAATACCATTTATTACACACAGAAAATAACAAACATACAAACATAGAACAGATTGACATACATAGACACACAATGAATGCATAATTGCAACACTATAATAGCTAAAACGCAATTATGGGGTAAAAGCTTGCTGGAACTATAAAAATAGTTCAAAAAATGCAAGTTAAGAAATGCTTGAACTATAATGCAAGTTAAGAAAGGTACCTATAAGTTAGCTGGAATAATACAATTTAGGAAACCAATGATCTTACCAAATCCAATTTGGAGCTGGAATACATTAGACTTCCTCACCCCATCCCCCGAGAAGTAACCACAGGGCTGTGTCCAGACACCTGGGGAGAAAACTTTCCCTCACACTTCAATGTCCATGTAGAAAAGCTTCGACCTTTCTGAGATTTCGTGGTGTTTTTATAGGGAAAAGAGTGTGGATTTGCGGTCACTTAAAAATTTTTCACATTCTCTCAGTGTCTCACCTTGACTTCCAGGCACCAGTACTAGATAGCCCTTGATTAAGCCTTGATTAACTTAATCTGAGCCATCCATCTCTGGCCAGCGATCAGGGAGAGAGAGAAGGGGAAGGGAGGGAAGGTCCTGCCACAGGGCGGAAGAGAACTCAAAGGGTCACTTAATACAAATGCCCTGAGCAAGAACAGGGCATTAGCAAACAACTGGTACTTTTGGATCATGTATGTTTTTGAAACAAGGAAAATACTTATGGGTTTCTGTGGTAATGGATTTATCTCCACTTTCTCTGCTGGCATTTAAAATTTGAAAAAACTAGCTAGTTGTCTATTGATATAATAATATATAGGTAGTCTTTCAGAAAGGAAGTTTGGTTATGATTTGGTGTGGTTTTTTTTGTGTGTGTGTATCATTTAAAAGAAGTTCTTCTTGCAGGTGGTCAAATTGGAAGAAAATATGAGAAATATTATACAGCATAGCTAGTGCATTTACTTAGATACATAGTCCCTGGACATGAGCTTGGTTTTTTGAAAATAATTGACATGTTGCTAACTGGCACACTGAGAATAATGTTAAACAGTTATTGAAGTGCTGTTCAAACGAATGTGTAATTGTGACACCTTAAAAAAAGATCTGAATTAATTTATTATGTAAGAGTATTTTTGTAGTCCAAAACATTCTGGTCTGTTCATTACTTATGTTGGTCCACTGTATAATTTAAAACTTTCAACTAAATTTTTAAAAAATGGTATATTGTGATAAAATTCCTAGCTTCATACTTTGGTGTCTGAATTAAAAAAAAAAAAAAACCTAGGCTAGTGGTCCTCTGAAGGATCTACAAATACATTGTGCTTTTTTTTTCTTTGAAGGGGGATATTTGGAGGTTTTTTTTTTTTTTTTTAAAATTTTTTTAAAGTGGATGCTTTTCTTATGAACCTTGGTTCTTGATTGAGAAAACCCACTTAGAATCCTACTCAAGGCCTGGTAGGTTTAAAGGTAGATGCTTGAAGCCAGGGTATTGCTGTAATGATGAATTGATGTAATTAGAATGATCCTATATGATTTTGTGAAAAGACAGCTCTGTTGTGTGAGAGAGAACTGCTTGCTGATTTGCAAAAGGTAAATGTTAATGCATTTAGACCCTCATGACTGTTGTACAATAGGGATAAAAAATGAGATGAGAAATGCTGAAATGATTCCAGTGTGATTACATCCAAATTATACTGCTCGTTTCTTTCAGAACAAAAAACAGTGGCAGGCTAATAAGAGCTCTACTCTTTCTTAATAGAATAAAGCTATTAACCAACTGGTTCTGCAAATTTTTCTTGCTTGCAGTTTGCATCTGTTCAAATGGCATTATAGAGATAAAATCAGCTAGATTCTATTAGCTCCTGAAGTCACATAGAAGCCTAGAAAACTCCTGTGGATGCAGTTATATGTTCAGTGATGCATTACTTCATCCAGCCTTAGGTCTAAAATAATAATATTAAGTCACTATCTAGGCATTATATCCTTTCAGCAATATGCTGCTTTCTCAAATCCCATCATAAAGTTATTTATGGATTATTTGCAGAATTCATTCCCTTCTTTATATCAGGTTTCAATAAAGGTAATCGCAGTCAGGGACAAGACAACGCTAAATGCCTTCATGCAACACTGCTTTTGTGAAATAAAATAATCTTATCACTTCTAGGAATGACATAGAGCAGGTTAAGTTATGGGCAGGCAAGCTTGAAGCAGAATGCAGGGTGTAAGTTTAGCAGTGATTAAAATATTTAAGTGAGCCAGGCTTGTAATCTGAGACTGATGTTTCCTTATTAATATTTTCTGGGGTTGGGAGTGGATGACAGGGACAGAGACCAGGAGGCACCTTTTGCCCAAGCTGGGAAATGCCAGCATCTCATTTTGAAATGTTCAAATTTTATGTTGCTTCTTTGGTTATAATAAGCTATTGCAATGGGCTCCAAAATTAGAAGATAGTTTTTGAGAGAGGGAGAGACTACATTTTCAGGTGTTTTTCTTTAAAGAGAATTCTGACTGTGTGTAGGGCTGCAAATCCCAGTGAAACACAAATGCAGTACAACCTCACTGCTACCTTCCTGCTCTGGTTGTCATAGGCGAAGAAGAGTACTGGAAATCTTCTACCAATCTGTACATGTTCTCACTACCCACTGCTAGTGTGTGCATGCCTTGTGCTGGTGGGAAATTTGGGAAGCAGATGAATGCAGCCCTCATGACACCGTCGTGGTGCAGCCAGATCAGTCAGTAAAATTGCTGAGTGTTGGATGAGGCTGGCATGCGGATGAGAGTGAGCAGAATTAAAGCTGAGAAAGCTGAACTCAGAGAAGACATTAGTTGGCAGTGTGAATTGAGGAAGATCTGTTAGGCATAGTATCAGATGCTGTGGCCGAGTACTGAGTGCGCTCTGTCAAGTGTGTTCTGAATCTGGGCTGTGGTGACTCCTCCCTGCTACCAGACTGCAGCAGGAGCGGCCACCACTGTTTCTGCTTCTCTTTGGGCAATTGGCCCACGTTACGATACTGTGACAGAGCTGCACCTTTCCAACAAGGCCATGCAGTTCTTTTTTTATGTTTGTTATCCATGAGTTTGTTCGGTTTAATCTACAATGCAATTACTCTCCAAATGGGCAGAGTCTGCAGCCTGAATACTCATACTATAGGAGATAAAAGATATGAATCACTCAATTATCTAAATACCTGTGAAGAAGCTATAAGCAAGAACAAATGCTGTTTGTTTTTTGAGTCTCTCCTGGAGCTGACCGAGTTCTCGTTAGTTTTTCTCCCAAGTATGCACTCTATTGGATTTGTTCAGGAAGTCTCCCTAGACTCTCAGCAAGAGCTATGTATAACCTAGCAATATATGTGCTATAATTCATGATGGCGTTGTCATAAAGAAACAATTCATATGAGTTCATGACAGTCAGAATGTGTTGGATACTGCCGTTCATTAGGGAAAAAATTACAGCATGCCAGTATGTTCCATCTGAAGAATGTGTTTAAAAATAGTAAGTGGTTCTAGACAATTTCCAGGCTCACAAATAGCAGATATGCTACAGTTTATCTCAGTTTCTAGAGGAACACCATCTGAGTGGTGAACTGAACTTTGGTCAAGATAACAGGGTGTTAGGATTCAGAAGAACTAATGACGAGCCATAAGCAATACCAGGAAAGGTTCTGGTTGCTTTCAGTATCTTGCTGAATGTGTTTGGTGGGATTTGATTTGTTTGTTTTTAAAGACTGTCATTACTGTACTGTAGGTCCAAAAGTAATATTCAAGTATTCCCAAATTTATTTTAAGCCATGAAGTATCTCTTAGTGATACAAGAATTATGTCATTCGGACACATACACTACGATCACTAAGTTTTATACAAGGTATGTATCACTAAGACACATACGAGAATGAGTAAAAGTGTTTTGTTTTCCAGACATAGTCAGTAATTCAGACCTTGATTACAGTTCTTTTAGTAAGAAACTGGCAAGAGGTGTAGTGGTTAAGAAGAGTTCTTCCTTTTTTATTGACTAATTTTAAACTGACAGGTAGTATTTTGATTTCAAAATCTCACTGATTTATTCAGTTTTTATGGATTATGCAGATTGAAAATTCTAGGTCCTCACAACAAATATACTCAGTCAAAACATTTTTTTATTGTGTGGTATGCCAGAACTTTATTACTGTAGTGTTATAAAGGCACTGCATTTTTTGTTTCAGATTGCATTGAAGTCATGGTGATGGCAGATTTGATATACTATTCACTGTCGGGTGGTGGGAAGCCCCAGATAGAAGAGTGGAAGAAAGTGTCTGTGTTAGAAACACATTGGTTGAATAGTTGAGTCTCTTGTGTCTTGTACTTCCACCATCTTTTGCTGTCTGATCTAAGCATTTCTCTTGTAACAGTTTTTTCTCTGACAGCAGGTAAGACCTCTAGTGTATCTGGAAATGTGAGAACAGATGTGCATTTGTGTGTATGTGTATATATGTGTACATATATATATGTTCATGAGATAGCATTGCCTGAAGCGCTGGGCTGCATTATTGGGCTAGGAAATACATTACATATCTTGGCTTCTGTAAACACAAGGTGGCTACCATACTCTCAGCTGCAGTGCAGCAGCCATTCCACTGCTTTATAATTCTCTTGACAGATCTGTAATCCTCTCTAATTAAAAAAGTATAGATTGAACTTAATGATAAGATCTAGTTGATGGTTGTGTCAGCATGCTCCCGTGAAGTTGTCATGTTTTCTGGCCAGACAGGCAGTAGAAATGGAAAGTGGAGCCTGTATGAAAACCAGTGGAATAGCTACAACTAGTGGTAACCGAGAGTGAAATATGCGGCCTTTGTGCAGCTCTGGGACATGCTAAACCACTGGAATCTTTTGTGAAGCTTTTTCCACAGAATCAGTTAGGTTGGAAAAGACCTCTGAGATCATCAAGTCCAACCTGTGACAGAACATCTCCATGTGAACTGAGTGCCACATCCAGTCTCTCCTTGAAGACCTCCAGGGATGGTGACTCCTCCCCCTCCCTGGGCAGCTCATTCAAAGGCTCATTTTGTCACAAAGCTACTTAGTCCTAGTAGGCATTTCAAAATGGAAAAGCAGTCATGACAGTAAACATGCTCTCTCTTTCTCTGGGTATATGGAGGTTTAAATTACTTCTTATTTTATCTGTTTCTGTGAAGGTTTATTCTATGAAACTTATCATATGAATTATTCTACTGTTATTCAAAGTGTTCTGAAAGTTTTATTTTTTTTTTGGGGTAGGTTTTAAAATTATTTTCTCTGTCACTGTAGTGTAGAAACTTCGTATTTTCTAAAAACCTTGCTGGTGGAAGTGAATAATTGCATATATTAATAATTGCATCTGTTACCAGACTTGATTAAGGCAATTTCATCTGCCAGAGGGCCTTGTCCTTATTTATTATACTCAGACATGTTGAATTTGTATTCAGCTGACTACAATCAAAGATTTCCAGTGAAAATTAAAGTCCCAAAATAAAATCTCTCTTTTCTCAATTAAACATGAAACTAGTGGTTTCTGTTCCCTCCATGTTGACTTATTGTATATGAGCAAGAACATTGTAACTTGAAAGCAACATTTTACTCTGAAATTCATTATACACTGGGTCTCTGAGGCCAAAGAATGTCCAAGAAGCAAAGTGTTGCTTTTGACAAAGGTGGGATCGTCTATTGGAGTAAGATCTGTGGTATTTCTGGAATGAGAAATCTTGACAGAGATGTTTATACTTATTAGTCTAAGTGTCCAGTCCATTCAGTTAAACAGTTTGATATTGTGCACAGTGTATGGTAGGTTCATGTGTATCTGCCACATAAATGTGGCATATATTTACTCCTTAAATTTCTTAAGCTTAGTAGTTATAAGTATCTTAATGTGGTGGAGCAATCACTGTCTTCACACTCTCCTATTTTTCATGTGTCCTGTGGTTAAAACTTGCCTTCAGTCATGACTTTTACTGCTCAATGCTATTGTACCACAGGCACTGTTCTCTTGAGCAGGGAGAACTCCTCTATGACCTGAATGATCTAAAGCTGAAAAGAGAATCAAGCTCAGAGCTTGATCAGAAGTGTGTTCACTGGACCAGTTTAATATTTGTTTCTTTCAAAACTACCTGTTTTTCCATTTCAAACAAAAAAAACTAGATAATGACATACCTCCCTTGCACCCCTCTCTGAAATACAATTAAATTCATTAATTTCTCTCCTTGCAGCTATGTTAGAAAATTCTGTTGGCATCTTTCCACTCACTGCATTCCTGCTGGGAGAGGCAAGGCTCTTTGCCAAGCTAGTTCAGGATTGTCTCCCTTACGAATATTTCCAGTAACTCTCTGCCCTCATCAGAAACCCCAGCTTCTCTTTAACTGCAATATTCAGGAGCTCTGCTGAAATCAAGAGAGTGATGCCAGCGTGCAGATAAATGTGAATTTAGCATAGAGGGTCTTTGCTTGGCTTTAGCCATGTTCTTTACATTCTGAAAATCAGTACAGATAAATGGAAAAGAACACTTGAAAATGAGAGAAGATTGGTTTGTACAGAGCCTACCTCTGGAGGCTTAGTGTTTTTTGTACAAGATCCTTCAAATAAGGGTCTTTTTATTAAAAAAAACCCTCAGTAATATAAATTAATCAGAATACATTCTGTTTTTACTTCCTCCTCTGAAGAGTGAGCAGTAGGGAATTTGGCATTCATGGCTTCTATAGCTTTGGAAAACTTAACATTCTACATAACATACCTTTGTACATGTATTACAAAAATTTAACAGAAATACGTAATTTATATGCTGTATGTTGGCAAATTAGGATTTGTAGTTTGTCACCATTATAAGAGGGATATTCTTATTAAAAATTTAGAATAAGAAGTTTAACTCTTGTTCATTGAGCATGTGACTCACTAGGATTCATTTCCCCCCGATGCATTGATACAACTATTACCAAGGTCTATGTAAGAATTGCCATCAGAATTGCTTTGTCTTCCTGACAGAACTTGCTGAAGTTCACTATGAAACTTTAGGAGAAGATAGACTCAGTATAATGTCCCATTGCACTTGAAAAAAGTGTGTCAGGCAAAGCTGTGAGGTCATTTGAGGATTATGAAATTACTAATTGAATAGAGAGAGCCCTGGATTAGTCCATTTAAAATATAATGGGAGAAGTAAGTATCCCCTTGGCAACATTGCTTTCAGTAATCACATGGAGCTTGAATTAAAGCCCCTCAGCGTACAATGACTGTGAAAGCAGTGAAGGCCATAGCAAACAGCCATGCCTGTGACAGTGCTTATTCTGCTGTTGTCTGGCACAGAGTGAGGTATGTCCTAAATTCTCTAAGAGGGCAGCAGAAACTTTGGGAGAAAGAAGCAGCCAACCTCTTGGCTGGATGTTCTTGTCCTTATTGAAAACCTGCCCTGCTGTTCCCCCAAGCGCCAGTCCCCCTCCCCTGCTCGATGTCTGTGACGGTGTGGTGCGAAGATCCAGAGAACAGTGTAACATCAGTCTATCAGTAGTAAAATTTATGGTGTTTGAGAACTAAATTAATTAATGCCAAGCATGAGAGAACTGACTGAATATCCCAGGAAAAGTAGCAGACTATGACAAAGATGTATGTAACTATGCAGTGGCCTCTACTCATCAGCTGCAGTGTTAAGAGTGGGGAAGACATCAATTCCAAGGTGGAATTCCATGTGTGGAAGATGACTGGATTATGTATGAAAGCATAACATAATAAAAACAGTGTAATGGTGATAAAAGGAAGTTATTTTGTTGAGATTTCTGTCTTTGGCATTTGCTTAATTTGCAGTAACTTCTTTTAAATTTCTAAATCCTTGTTTAGTTGCAACTTTTGGCAGGGAGAATTGATCACTTTCCTTCTGAAATTCTTTTGTGATTATTAGCCTTTAAAATCAGCAAAAAACCCCAAAACAAAATACAAAACTGTACCAATGAATTAACTTAAAAAAAATAGTTTGAAAATTTAGTGGTCCAATTCATTTAGAATCATAGCTACATTTTCTCTCCAAATGGTTTATTTGTTTCAAACTTTTAGTCTTGAAGTTACTTCTTGCTAGTTGATCAGGGAATTTCTTTACTGTGCTTCCAGTAATACTCAATTTATCAGTGTACTCAAGTTGATAGCTCCAATTATTTTAACTCCGGGCCAGAGTGTAAATTGTGTCGCACAGTTGAAAGTTTCTTAGTTGGAGAAAATAGAAGTATTTATTGAAGTGGGGAAATATACTGTGCTGCATATACAGAGAAAATTGCATCTCTTTTTTTTAGTAATGATAAAAATAACAAGAATAAATCTTGAACTACATTCACACACTTGCACATGCAGTGTAGATACAGAAAAAAAATTCAAATTGGATGTTTTATTTTTTGCAAAGCCAGCATAAGCCATGTAAATTGCCTATTTTGTGGGACTCTGTATGAACCAGTAATAAAATGTAGTTATGAGGAAGGGAAATGCAAATAGATTTTCCAGTAGAAAATAATATTAATTCCATTGTATTAAGTCACTGACGAGAACTGTTCAGTAATTTTAACTGTAGTTCTTGCCCCTTTTGTTCAAGAACGGTGAAATCTGACTATGGTCTGGTTATAACAAAGGAGAGGTTGACTTATGAGAGTTTTGGGAGAGCTTGCCTTGTTTAGCCTAGGACAGTGCAACTTAGATAGTGTCCTTTAAAAATGTTGAGGATGTTAACACGAGGGAAGAATAAGAATTAATTAAAGACAATGTTGGCACTTACAACCTAAAGGTATAAACTGACCCTGAATAAGCTTAGCCTGAAATTAGAGACGGTTTCTAATTCTCAGAGGAGTAGGACTTCATGCTTCTCCTGGATACAAAGATGAAGGGCAAAAGAGAACTGTGGTAAAAGCAGACTTTAGTAGATTTGATATTCTCAAATGATGTCTGTGATGATAGAAGCAAGGATGGAAACAAAGGCTCAGGAGCTTTCCTGAAGTTTTGATTTTTTTCCTGTGCACATATTCGGATTGTTGTTTCCCTAGAGAGAATCAAAAGGATTGTCTGGAATACTTTGCTTATCATCCTGTGGACAGTTTTTGTACAAGACCCCCATCTATTGTAATTTTATTTCAAACTACTGAGGAAATAATGAGTGGATTATTCTTAAATGACTATGATCCATATTTTTTCTGTTGGTGAGAAAAAACACCTCACTGTTGTGCCAACATTTAAAGTGAACTTTAGCAAGTTGAAATGCCCAAGCTAATGCAGTGTCTTCCTAAGTTGTGAGTTGGGACTCTGCTCTGGCATTGCCACTAACGGTGGCAACAGTAAAGAGATATGAAAAGATGTAAGAAATGCAAACCATTCTATGATTCATTTCTTGGTTGCACTCCCTCATTTAGTTGGGGAATAGTTGACTTGCTTATTATGCAAAACTTCTAATGAGAAACTCTTAGCTGTAAGCTCTGTAGGGGAAGCAGGATGTTCTCCCTTTAATCTTGTGCTCTTTAGGAAATCTCAATTTAATCTGTATTTTGCACTTCTTAAATTGTATCTCTGTGCTATGGACACAGTGCTCATGCATTTATAGTTGTTTGAGGTGGCTGTACTTGGGGCAGTAAAAACTTCACATGGACATGTGCAGACCCAAAATGACAAAAGTTTCCTCAGGGCAGTTTGGGAAGCAGCCCATTGTCAGGTTCCACTGACTCAGAAACCTCTATATAAATGACCATGATTACTTTCAACAAGTTATTATATCAAGGGGAAACCCCCCACCCCCAAAACCTCAGACTGGCTGGTATATGCAGTCCAAACCAAATGCACAGCTTTAAGTAGTATGGTGACAATTTTTTTTCTTTCTTCTGTTCTTGAATGCCTTGCCTGATTTGCCTTAGCACCTCTAGGGAAAAAACCCAACTTTTGTGTAAGATAGTTACAGCCCCTGAGCAAACAAGAACCATTTAAGCCTTTCTTTTTGTTTGAGCTCCCCAGTTGTGTATTTTCCCTCTTAACCCAACGTGAAGAGTCTGAAAAAGCAAAATACAATGCAGAAATCATAGCAACTCTGTTTCTTATCACGGAATAGGGCTGAAAAAACAGCATAGTGTGTCGTGACTCCTTATGCATGCTGTAAGTCCTTGAAGAAATCCCACAGATTATAAGGATATATATGTACATATATCTATGTATATGGAAAATGTCAGTAAGGGACCTACTGAAAAAGAATGTTGATTTTTCAATCCATCCTTTACCTTTAGGTGTAAGGTCCTGTGGGCATTTAATAGAATTTGATAAGTTAATTTTTGGAGGTTCCTGTATATTATGTTTTGTTTCTCACTCATGAGTAGTCATCTTCCTTTTAGTAATAGTAATAATGAAGTGACAGTAGCTTGCAAAGGATTTGCTACACTTAGTAAAGCACTAAGCTAGTCTTTCAGATATAGATCTATAAAATAGGTTGTCCTGATAATTTATTATTGACAAAACACTGACAGATTTCAGCTGATTTTAAAGGCATGAAAGTGAAAAGAGAAACTGAGTGATGGTCTCTACAAACTTCTTTTGTTTATACGAGGTTAAATAAAGAATAAACATTATGTTCTGTATTCTTTTACAGGTGAGCTGAGTAATGTGATGCATTGTTGCATGGACTACACAGATTGTATTGTCAAGATTATGTGTGTGAGCTTTTTATAAGGATGTATTTATCTAAGATTATTACCTTATTTAAACAGATATATTGTCAAGTTGGAAGATAGGAGTGTTTTTCCAGGTTTTTTTGTGTCACTTTCAAATCACTTTTATTAACAGCTGGTTTCTTAAGCTTATATAAGAATGTGAATGAGTTATATAATCTGGTGATTTTCCAGTTTTACAATTAGAGGTTCTTACCCTTCCTCCCAGAACTATTCCTCTGCTGTGTTGCTCTTCAGGAGTTATATTAGAGTGAGCCTTTAGGACAGACTCCAGGAAACAGCAGAACAAGAAGTGACTCTCAGAACGTTGGATGCAAGTGATAGCTGAATGTGACTCTTCTCAGCCTGTTAACAAGGATGCCATTTAGTAGTCCTTAAAAGGTGATGGAATTTTGTTTGCTGCTGCCTTAGGATGTGTAACTCTTAGCTGTGACTAGAGGTTTATCTAGCCATATGAGTGCAAAATCCAAAAAAAGCAGTATAAATATCTATTGAACAGAGTACACTTATGTAATTGGCACTTAAGTGTGACAGAGGACAGTGGTGATAACGTAAGGAATTTGTGAAGGGGAAGTTTAAGTGTTACCCACATTTTTTTATTCTTATTTGATGAAGGGTAAAATACATCTGATGCTTAGCAAGAGTAGATGGAAGTATCTTTTTCTTCTTAATGCTTCATTAAAAAATGGCACTGCTGATTAGAGCTCAGAAAGTTTATTCTGGGGCATTATTGTCTGTGTTGATTCAGGGGGAAGAGTGCCATCTGCAGAATCCTTAATCTTCCCTGATATAACAGCTCTGTCATGCCAGCAGTGCTCAGACGTTGGTGGACAGGATTTACTCTTGGCTTGTGAGATCTGATGTGCTCAGCTTTTTCTGAGGAAATTGCTTAAAACCTGCTACAGAGCAGACTGCTTTTCTGTTGTACTAAGTAAACTTCATCTATAAGCTTCTTTCCCCAATATTGTCCAAAAAAAAGATTAAGATGCACATCCTTGTTGCTTTTATAATCTTCTCTAGATCAACTATGAGGAAACAGGAAAAGAGATGAGTATTAAGTCAAAGTGTTTTAGAGGGGATGAAAAGAGCAGCTGCTGCCAAGCAAAGGAAGCTCACACTCCCAGCCAAAATCCCACTACCCAACCACCCAAAAACCTGCACAGGAAAACCTCAGGCAAAAAAAAAAAAAAAACCAAAAAACCCCAAAAAGAGAGAGAGATAAGAGGCTTTCATTTCTTTTTGTGGGTGTTTCCCATCCTCCCTTTTTCCCAGCAGGATATTAAACTCAGTTACTCTACACTGTAGCTTTCACCATTGTTTCTCTGGTGAGGAGGGAGGTATTCTTTTTACTTCCATAAATATAATGGATATCGAAGATCTTTTTTGAAGGGGCAATCATTTAGGTGTGTGGGCAGATCCTAACACATTTCTGTAGGCTTGTATTTAATGTCTAAGCTTCTACTGATGGCTTCTACTTATAGAAAGCACTAAAAATGTTAAATGAAAGAATGAAAGAGACATTAAATGAAATACACATATGCAACTTTGAGCTAGAAAAGCAAAACAAAATATTTTTTTCACTAGAAAAAAAGAATCAAAACACAGCAATGGAGAAGAATCAGGGAAGCCAGAAAACAAGACTCTGACTGCAGTAGCCAGTGATGTAGCACAAGATAGCTCTTCACCTAGCACAGGGTCACGTTGGCAAGATGCAGAGATCTGGTGCATCTTGCCAGCACTCACATGATGCTCACAAGCACACTGCAGACTGTCAGATAGCTGTGACTATCAGTGGCAAATGCCTGGACCTGAGGATCAGAATACTATTTCTGTATCTAGGTACTTCTCCAGTGTGTTTGAAGTATGTAAGAAAGGAAAAGTGTCTGAACAGTGCCTTTGTATCTTGACAAGAGGGTCAGAATCATGTAGGAACTGGAGTTTTCCTTCATGAGGAAAAGAGATATTGCTGAAATAGAGATATTGCTGAAATTTTGTAGCTTTCATTGTGACCTGAAATTTAAGTCCTTGCTGGATTCAGAGGAACTGAAGACAGAATCCCAGAGAATCTGTGTGCCTTGCTGTAAAGGCAGGCAGCTGGCCGAACAAGCCCATGTGACACCATGCTTGGTTGGTGGTCTGTCAAATCTGGCAGGCTCATATACAGAAAAAGGAAGTGACTGCCAGAAAGCAGGAAGGCTGCCAGCCCAGCATCTTCACCTGCAAAGTGGTGAGCAAGGGGCTTGGAAAGTCCAGGAATTCATTAGGTCCAGTGAAGGACTGGGGCAGTTCAGCTGGTGAGCATTTGGAAACCAACATCCCTGTGTGTCTCTAGTCAGAGGGCAGGAAGTGTCTTCCGCTTTCCCAAGGAAAATGGGAAGTTTTTCAAACAATATCAAAGGTTTTGTGTGTGGTGATTGTTTATTGTTGTTAAAGCAAGAAGGAAGAAGTTTTTTACAATGGGAATGAAACACTGGAGCAGGTTGCCCAGAGAAGTGGTAGATGCCACCTTCTAAGATGGTACATAGTTTCTTCCAACCCAAAACATGTTATGACGTTGTTGTTATTATTATTATTATATCCCATTTTTCCCCAAAGCAAAGATAAAATTGGATTTTAGTGGAAGAAACCTGACTTGAACGTTGCACATTTTGATACTTTGAAAAGAGTTGTGTTTATCCTCAAGCTTTGGATGGAGTGGATATGCAATGGAACTGTTTTTCTTTCATGCATCCCTTTGATCTGTTCATCTTTCTGGCCCACCTCATCTCCATCTGTACGTTTGTTCCATCTGATATGCAGATTTGAGCCTTCTGGGATTGAGTTGCTTCTCTGTTGTGCTTACTGCAGCGATATTTTTGAGCCAGAATCTGTAATTATTGAACTGTATCATCTTTGACAGTATTTCAGGTAACGTCTGGAAAGCAAATATGTAGGAGGCTTTTGAAATATTTAGGAAACATATGAGAACGTGATTGTGGAATACAATGAACTGAGGCCTTTATTTTTGCTTAATAGGAAAAACTTGTCCATGCTGTGATTTTAGTGGTCACTAAAAAAACCCCAAAGGCATTTTTCTGAGCTGATTTTCACTGCCATATCAATGATAGTTTCAATAGTTCCAGTGCTGTATGGATGAGACTGTGGGGAATCCAGAAGAGTGATGATGAGGCAGGACTTTTAAAAAATGCTATTAGAACTAGGTATGAATTCTGGAGTGAAATAATTTAGGAAGCGTTAGGCTAAGTAAAATCTGGATGTATCAAGAGATCCTTGTTAAAGCAAAGCACAGAAGATGTGGCAGGTATGCTCAAGTACACATTTCACTTGGTTCAATTTTGTGCCTTTTAATTTCACAATTCAGATAAGGAATACCTTATGAGTATCATGATTCTCCCATAAGTAGCTGGCAAATTTTGAGCCTGGAGAATTTTGCCGCCTGAACTTATGTGGATGAGATGTCTGTATCCTTCAGATACTTTGTGTGCTGCACATTGTCTGAAGTGACTTTCTTCATGATGCTTTTATTTCCTTTTTTAAAAAAAGTTGGATGTACAGCACAGTGGATACATGTGTATGAGAGTTAGATATGTATAAATCAAAGTATTAATTAGCAAGACTAATTGGCTGATGAGTTTCAATAGTGCAAGAGACATTTTCAAATGGTCAAATTGGCCTCTAGCAAATTTTGAAATAAGGATTGATGGATTCCTGATGTGAACTCAATTGGTAGTTTATTTTTTAACATACCTTTTCTTACAGTAATTCAGCTTAATTTAGCCAGCAGAAGAAGTTTTTTTCAGGTTTTTTTTTTTTCAGTGTAATTTAAATTTATGTGAAAGTATAATTAGAAGTGGATTGTTTTTGCCAAGTCATCAATTAAGTAAATGTTGCTTTAGTAAAGTATGCAGAAGATATTCTGGTCTCACTATAAAATGTGGCTACACTGTAGTAGACAACGTACATAAACATTAACTACAGCTGTAGATAGGAAAACAGTATATAACGAAAAAGGCAGTCTGTAAATATTTTATATGGCACCTAAGTTCATCAGGGTGGAGAGGAGATACAAAGTCTTACACTAGCCCTATAAAAGTGAATGGATGGGGACAAGATGAGATTTTTTTGGTACTACCTCTGCTTTGTTTCCCTGTTTCCTTTTGTTGTGTTTTTTCACCTTACCTTATGTTCTTACCCAGTCATAGCTATGTCACAGTACAGTTGTGTAACATGTATGCATATTGGTCATTTTTTCAGTTATATTAAAAAAAAGTTTTCTAAAATACTCAAACTATATTGGTTAATAATTTTCAGAGTTGTGGATTTTTGTTTTTTTAGTTATTATTTTTTATTCTTTCTTTATGTATGTACAGGAGCTAAGCTCCTCTGGAGAGCTCATAAAACAACAAGTTCTGAGTTGTTTTAAGGACTCTGTCCCATTTCAGTTTGAAAGGTCAGTCATCCAAAAAAAAGGTGGCCTTTGCCTAAATTAACAAGGTTAAGTTATAAATGGAGTGAATAGTAAAAACCTTTTTTTGTGTGTGTCTTCTTTCACAGCCTGTGTAATAACCCAGAAAGAAACCTAAGTGCTCTGAAAATCCTCAAAGGCAGTCTCCCTCAGCATTATTTTGCCTCTTAGTTTTAACTGGAAAAATAGGTATAGGAATTTTAGTCCGTAATTTTGATTCTACCTTTCAAAATACTGAATTTATTTTTATGCTGTTAGTTAGCACTTGGCAAAAACTTTTCAGCTCTCATCACATAAAAAATAAAACAAATAATTGAAGCAGTCAGGAAACACCAGTCCCAAGAGCTAGACATCTCATTTCATATTTTCTGGGTTCTAAAACTTTGTATGCTTGTGCTTATTGGGAAGGAACTTTGTTCGTCACCTTTACCTGGATGTCAGATAATATCACATGGACTTGAGTAAACTTTATTTTCCAAAGCTTTTGTTTCTCTTCATTGAGACTTGTTGTGGTTATCAGCACCAACACTCTCCAATGCTTTGCTCAGCAGGCAGCAGATGGGAAGTTGACTCTACAACTGCCTTCTTGACATTAAAGCATCTCATCAATTGCAGAGTGCATTTAAGAGCAGCTGCAAGTTGAGCCTGGGATATTGATCTGGCAGACTCTGGAACTCCTTGACTCTTCTGTCATATTATGTGGATCTCATCCAATTCGAATGCCACACGTTTATTATGATGACAACTTTTACAGTATGATTTTTCTGAATCTAGCTCTATGACCACTATATATGTCATGTAATTATGACCATATATAATTGCTACATTTTTTTTTTCTTTAGTGTTTTGACTCATTACAGTGTAGTCCAGCCAAGTTTATAGAATTCAAGGGCAATCTTTCTCTAATTTTAGAGATGCTTCTTAAAATGATGTTATAAAATTTTATAATTTAGTTAGCAAAGACTTTAACCTTCATAAACCTATGAAACCACAAAAATCCATATAAGGTTCCGACTGAAAAACTAGGGAGTTTTTGCTCATCTATCAGGAGCAGGTATTAAGCCTCGGTGGAACAGGCCATTTTTAGCCTTACCTCTTAATTTGTGGTAGGGATTTTTTGGTGTTGCTTGCCTAGAATGACACTCTAAAATTGGAATGTTATTTTAATATGCTTGGTCATAAAACTTCTTCTTGTGGCCCTATTTCGTAAGAAAAATGGTATTTTTAAGCCCAAGTCTTTTGCAGTTAATTGTTAGAAATAATTATTAAAAATAATATTGGGCCATGTAAATGATGCAGACCTAATAGAAGTAACCATGCAATTGTCAGTGGTGTTCTTGTCCTGCATGATAGTATATAATCTCTTTATTGTTTTGCACGTGATTTTAGAATGATACCTAAGTTGGATGGCCAACTCCTCTAAGAGGGAATCTTTTTCTGCTTGGCTGTCAGAAAGAAATAGTGTCACTGAACACTGTACATATTCCTGCTTTACTGAAGGTCTTTATTTAGGTGGAAAAAGTGTTCCTAAATAAAAGATGTGTTTAAAATATATGATTGAGATACCCTGAATATTAGCATTATTTGATGGTGACTTCTTCCAGTATGTGAAGCTGATTCCATGACAAAATTATATTAATATTATATAATTCTTTCATTCCTCCCCCTCATAGTCTGCAGACTTCACATGCTTGTTCTAAAAATTGGTTGCAAGTCATGGGAAATCTTTCAGCTGACTTTTAAGCAAAAGGATTTCTGGGAAGTAGTGTTTGACAGGATCAGATATCTGTAGTGTTTAGTAATGCCTGCTGAATTTTTTTTCATTTTTCAGAGGAAAAATAATGCCAGACAACAACATCTGAATGCAAATACACTGAAAAACTAGTTACCTTTAATTCTTTTTACATACACAAATTTACTGATTGCATTATTGCTTTTAATGGCTGCTTGTGTCAAGTTAAATTCTTAGAAATTTCTTTTCTTAGCCAAATCTGCAGATAAACAGCAGAATGAATGATGGTAATGCTTAAATGTTTTTCTTAACTGTATATAATTGCAATGAGGCTGCACCTGCATAATTTTTCTGTTCATCAATATTCAGTTATAACTTTTTGCAGTAAGTATACAATTGCTTTTATCACTGGAAGCTGTCTACCTTTCCTTTATTCTTAACATGAACATCTAAGGAAAGCCCATGTTTGTCTTGTTTTCTTTTGATTTTGCCTTTTAGAGGGCATATGACTGTATACAAAGCCTGCAGTGAGTGTTCAGCATCTGAATGTATTTGTGTCAAGCGGCTGCAGTGATAATAGGCTGCGGATGATGCAGTCTGCATTGTTAAGTCTTTAGGGAGCTTTGCTCTGATAAACCAAGCTTCATTCCACTGCCACATCTCAAAGAATAAAGGGAGCAGAAATGAGCAATGTTGTAAGTCCCAGATTAAGTTAGAGTGATGCACAATATGTGAAAGAGCTTTTTGGTCCGTGACTAAATACACAATTTTTCATCCGTGTTGTGTGTGCAAGAAAATAAATGTTATTGTTTTGGAAAGTGTCTTACCTCCCCCTGCTCCTTGCAACCTTAATCTGGGTTCAGTAGCAAGGCTGACAGCCACTTTTAGTGTGGCTACAGTATTGCTTTATTTTTTTAATGATACAGAAAGAAATGAAGCCTTCATCCTGCATTCCTTTTGGTCTTGTGTTTTGGTCTTTGTACCTTGAATTCCTATTGATTTTCTTCATTTTCTAGCAAGAAGTTGATATAACTTGTATAATACAGAAGTGTAATGCAGATCTCTCTAACTTCACATGAATAGCTGCTAGAGTAGGGGTAACACTGGATCTGAAATTAGTTTTTCTGTTACTTTGCTTCTTTGCTGAGTCATTGTCTAGAATTGCCACCAGCAAGGCTTTGGCCTAGCTTCTGCCTATGTCTGCATCAGATATGTAGATTGTTAAGAGTATGGGTACAAGTTGGGGTGTGAAAGATTAGAGATTTTAACCTTTTCTGGATGTTCCCAATTTGAATAAAATTTGACAACGTGATTGCAGAGAGGTATTTTAGTTCTGCAGTTTTATTTATTAAAAGTGATTCTCAGTTTCTGGATGAGGACGGGTAACATGAAGTACTGATTGGAACTGCTTCAGCCTTGACTCAGCACTTGTGCTCTTCTCCAAAGAAGTGTCTCTGCTCTCCTCTTTTAGCTCTCCCAAAAGATGCAGGCAGGTTCAGAGACCAAGTAATAAATAGCAGGAGCTGGGTGCAAGTACTTAGAGTGCCTTTAACAAATGCTAACATGCTTCAGCCTGAACTCCTTCATCTTGTGGTTCGCCACAATGTAGGGAGACATCAGTGGTCCTTTTATATAGTTCTTGGCAGCATGAAGAAGCTCAAAGCTGCAGAAGATGGATATTTAGCCCTTTATTGGAATGACTCAATTTCTCAACAAGTATTAGGAGCATATAATTTTAGAAGCCTTGCTATTAGTGCATTTGTTAGAATAAGGAGAGAAGTGAAATTGGAGAAACAAGATATGCCTGTGGTAAAAAGTGTAGCACCTGCAGGCCTTCAGACCTGTATTTCAGTTTCGAGAAACTTGTCTTGAAACAGTAGCTCTGAAACTCCTTGAGGAATTGTTTTTTTTTCATGGTTCTCCTTGAATACCGGCTAATTGTTGTTTTATTATATCAGAATGTTGTGCCTTTATATTTCTTTATATGGAGACTATAAAAATTATGAATAGTATTTATATCAATTCAAAAAGTTTTGCGTTTCAGGTTTATAACTATATAATATGTAGAAATTGTTTTTGTTTTGTATTATTATGTCCACCACCCTGTAATCTTGATTATGCCCAGACTGATATATCACTGTAACCTACTAGGAAACATCAAAACGTACTTTTATGTTGGTTTATATTGTTATGACTAAATGAAACTTATCATATGACTATTCCTTTAGGAAAAACATTACACAAACGCTTGTATTAAATGATAGAGGTGCAAAGTTCCATTCTGCTGTAGGGTCAGAAATCTAGCGTAGATAATAAACGGAGATGGCTATTTTGATATAATTTTTACTCGATAATTCTCTCCATAACTGCAGTATTTTTAAGTTGTAATTATGCTGCCAACTTCAGTCTGTTATCTCGTAATGACTATTCGAGGTGCCAAAACAACAAATGATACACTTATATGATGTTCCTTCATGAGAAACAAGTGAGTTCAGCTCTTATACTGCTTCTGTGAAATTGCCAAGATAATACAATGGGAATGGAAAGCAGCAGTGGAATCTAAACACGTTTGTATGTGTATATATTGGGAAAAAGGAGGGAGCTGTTTAGTCATTCAGAATCTGTGAATACATGTTGCAATATCAACATAACACAGTAGCAGGCAGTGAGCTTGAGGTTCTGGTTGGTATTTCTCATAGCTAACAGATTGTTGCATCTAGGTGTACATTTCTTGAATAAATAGATAAGAATGTGGCTAGTAAGTGCAAGATGATTGTGCTAGTTACCTGTAGTTTGGACTGTTTGGTGTTCTGATTAACTTATTTTATTGTTTTAATGTGCTAATGGGTGAAATGTAGGATTATATTCAACTAGGTGAAACTTTTTGCAATATTTATCTAAACCACACTACTCTTTCTTTCTGAAGACCTATTAATACAAATTCTTACAGGGTATTTGATCAAAAGTGCAATATATGAAGAAAGGAGAGATCATCCCAAATAATGAAGTAAAGAAGTCAGATTTTTTCCTTTTCCTAGTTTTTAAAGAAAGTCAGCAATGTAACCAATATTTGTTTGCTACTGCAGGGGATGTATTTTTAGTTATTAGCTGAGACTCTGTTCCAATGCTCATTCTCTGCTTTCTGTTTTCTGATATTTGTTGTGTTCTTTCTTAGCCTGTATCCTGAGGGCATAACAGCATCACAGTGAACAGTGACCGTGTAAAAGGTAGCATAACATGTTTTGGGGTGTCATAGGGTACATGGCCAGGAGGATTTATTGTAATTTTGGTGTCTAACCTTTAGGTCAGCACAGAACACAAAACATCACTGACTAAACTCCATCCTGAGTTGGCTCTAATCTTTGATCTGAGTATTTTGTTCTAGTCTGATAATAGGGCCCATATGAGGTTAGGTTTGCATATCAAATATGGATAAACATTTACAATGAGATTGTTCTTACTAACATTTAATATATGTGCTATTTAACTTAAAAAACTCTGAATAATAAAATTATATGGAAGTCTTTTACACATTTATGGACTCTATTTTTCCTTTATTGATCTGTGTTTAATCTGAAGAGCTTCTGTGATTGCTTACTGCTTTTAGGGTTTATGTTTGTAGGAGGGTTTTTTTTTTTGTTTGTTTGTTTCTTTAGTTTTGTTGGGTTTTTTTTAAGGCCTGGTATGCTCTTTTGAGAGTCCTCTGATTGCTTAGCATATGAGATTAGAAACTCTCAGGAGGGACTTTGAACTGTTGTGATACAATATTTTTTGTAATAAGAAAACTGGAAGGATGAAATTGTTTTGATTCTTCAGGGCAAATGTAATTTTTCTCACCCTTCCTTGAAATTGACATCTCTGTTGTGGAGAAAGTGAAATTCAGAGTAGGAGAGGTGATGGTAATATGCATTTGAGTGAATCAAGCTTTGAAGGATGTTAGTGCAGAGGGAGAAGAGCTGATATCTGAGCTTCCCCACCAATTTTTGGGTCATGCATGTTATATAGCAAGATTTTCCTGCTTCTTTGTGCTGACAAGTGCTTTTTGCCTTCTTCTAATCCAGAATTTTCTGAAGTAACACTCAGGCTTTTTATGAGTGGTATCTATTCTGCACGTCACTTAACAACACTGATGTGTTCCTGGATTAAACAATGGCTAAAGTGTAAGAATAAGTCTAGGTACAATGCTTTTCAAACTAAAGGTAAAAAAATCCGTATTAAAAACATTTGATTAATAATGTCAATTTGTGTGAGCAAGACTTGTTTAAAATTGTCTGCAGCAGATTCAGTGTTTACTTACCATTTGATGAAGGTTAGAGCAAGGAGGTTCTATTGTATACAACAAAATCTAGTCTTTATTAAAAATAAATTAGCTGTCATGTAGGATTTCCTTTGCTACTTGTGTGAATCATCTGTGAAAACTACATTATGTTCAAGTATGAAGATTATCTCATTATGGCAATCTTGATTTTATTTTTCCTTTTCTTTCCTCTTGGAATGAGGTAAATGCATAAACACAGTTGGAACACAGACCTAATAAAATGCACTGTGTTATTTTTTAATGGCCATGCATTTCAGATTTCAGTTTCATTTAGACGAATCAAAAAAAGCTTGTGTGGATCTCCTGAAGGATTAATCCAGCCTGAGAAGCTTAGTAGAGCAATGGCAGATGAAAGTTAGCAAAGACACAAGTGAGAGACTGCTTATGATTCAGAGCCAGTACATTTTTGTACTCTCGTGATTGGGGAGGTTTCATCAAGAGACATTCTTTAGATTTTCCTTGTTAGTTTTGTCAAGGTTATCTACTACACAGAAACCAATAAAGAACCAACAAGACGTATCAGAAAAGCAATGAGAAACTATAAAAAACTGTACAGAAAAAAATAATTTATTGTAGTAAGACCGCTTTACTGTTACTACCATTTCAGTATGGTGTTAATGAAAGAAGTTCATGTAAGGATACTAAACAAGTACTGTAACAACAGAACTTCAAATGCAGACAGTGCCTGATACATAAAAGGCAATTTGGCAAAGTTTTAAGGACCTTTCTTTTGATAATTGTAATATTGAAGTTAAAGTGTATTTCAGGAGCATCCATTAGCACACTTGCATTCTAGGTAATGGCTTGGATGAACTATGCCAAGTAATGGCATGTATGGTGAAGGCTGCCCAGATCCTACCCTTGATATGTTCCTTAATGTATGGTAAGGATGCATGGAATATTACTGCATTGTAAATCTAAAGACTGCAAACCTTGTGCAGATGCAATAGAACTAGAGATGTCTGAAATGTAAAGAAAAATTAGTTTCACAAACCTTGAATCTCACTGTGTGGCGTAGTTGGTTTCCAGGACCAGCCCAGTCAGTTGCACACTCCCACATGAAATGGGATAAGGGAGACAACTGGAAAAGCAAAACCTTTTCAAACAAAAAGGAGTGTAAAGTGAAGGAAACAGTTTGGATACCCTTTTTAGCCCAAATGACACAAAATCCATCACATCACCTGTCAGAAGCAGACGGAGGCCAAGTGAGTCTCCAGGCAGTGGCTACTTTGTCTCAGTTCTTTATCTCTGTTCATGAGAAGCAGAACATTCATTTTACTTGTGCAAGTTCTGCATAGCTTTTCCTATAGGAAAAGTCTCAAAATCAGCTTTACACAATAAAATTGATGATAAGCAATACCTCTTGTTTCATCTTCTGTGGCATTGCTGTCAACAAGATGGGGTAATTGGGCACATATCAATTGTTTGGAAGCTTAGATAACAAAATATTTTGAAATTGAATTGATTTTTGGATTAAGTAAGTTTTACAATTAATTTGAGAAACTCTGAACCTCAAGCAAATGGATGTTTTATTTCATGTCTACTCAAGTTCTGTCATGTGTTTTTAAAACCTGCAAAAGGCTCAATTATTTGTGGAAGTAAAATTTTATAGTGAAGCTGTTGCAGTCAACCTTGCTGCAAATCACTGTTAGGGGTTAATTGTCTTTTGTTTCCAATTCTGTTTCTCAAATGTTTTGACCTTGCTCAGAAAAGACATTGTGGAATAATGCCAATTTTCTTTACCATCAAGGATATCTAAACCTGTTATCCTAGTTCTCTTGTGTAGATTGTCTCTTGTGTCTGTGCTGGAGGAAGGAGACCAAAAATAAGGGATGGTAAAGATCAATCATCTGCACAAATTCTTTTTTATATTAGAGAGAAGAAGGAGCTTTAATAAAATGTGTCTATTACTGTTATTCTAATATTTGGACTAGGCATTACGTTAATTCAGCTTTAACTACAGATGATTAATTTCTGATTGAGCATATGAGATGTTGGGAAAATTGTTTGCCTGAAGCACCTTTGTTTAAATAAGTAATGACATGATATAACAACATTGATCATGACCTTAACTGAAGATAGTAGCACTTTTTCCCTGTTTTGGGCACAGTTTGTGGTAACACTGGAGCATGCAGGCTGCAAAGGAATTAAAGATTTTACTTTCCAGATATTGTTCATTTTAATGAGGAATCAAAATTCTTCTTAGCCTGCTAATATCTTTTTAGCTATTTTTATTAAAATTTTTCCGTTTATGTGTGTGAAATTCTCTAGGTCCCAAGGAGCTTTAGAAATTTCTATGTCTAATATAAAAAAATGGATTGTTTTAATTTTTACAAGTGCACATGTTTTTAGGGAGAGTTTTGATGCTAAAGTGAAAATTTGTAGTCTACCTAGTAAAAGCTGCTATACTTTCCCTGAAAATTTGCCAATCACGCTGGGTGCAATTTATCTTACCTTGATGTAGGCATTGAAAATCAAATAAATTTCACCTTATATATTTTCCTTGTTCTGATGAGAAGATGAGTTGCATGTAAATAGGTCAGGTGTCATCCATGTTTCACAGTAAATGTGTACCTTTAATCTGACTTGTACCTTGCTGAAAACAAACAAGAAAGAAAAATGTAATGTTTTCACTTGGGAGGGGGAATAGCTGGTGGACAGCATTTTTTTGCAGCCCGAACTGCTGCCTTCTTCCCTCCTCCTGGGGGTTGCTATAAGGATTTAAGTGCCCATGTTGTGTGCCCGATTAAAGCAGCGGTGTCACCTTGTGTTCCTTCTGTCCCTGACTTGTTCCCACCCTGATGCTCCCTGCCCCATGGCTGTGCTGTTTGCAGGGTCAGCCTGGCTGGGGGTGAGGAGAAATGGCTGTGGAACTGGAAGAGAGCCAGAGAGGATGGGATGGAAGAGGAGGTAAAGCCCAAGGGGAGCAGTGGGGCTGCTGGAGGAATTGATGCTGCCCATGCTTGTTTTAGGGGCACCAATTTAATGTGAAATCATATCTTTTCACGCCTGTTCTAAAAGGCAGGTCTGTTTCTGATATGATCTCTTAATCCTCAATTATACTGCCAGTGCTTGAAGAATTACATGAAAGATGTTCTGATGTTAATTTTCTGTAAACTTTATTTTGCCATTAAACTTAAGGATCAAAAATCAGTGCATGGCTATGGCCCTGCAATGATGCTGGGGGCTTGGTTACCCTCTGGTCCCAGCAGGCTGTGTGGATTTACTCTCACAGGTATTGAAGCACTCAGGTAATTCAAATGTTGCAGCATTCGCTTCCTGCCTGCAATTCACTAGATTGCAATATGATTATGTCATTATTTGTTAATATTCTCCAAGCTATTTGATTGCATGGTAGCTAGTTCTCATATTAAAACCCGAAAAGTCAGCCATGAAACCTTAGAATAATTGTGTGTTTGATATTTTAGCTAGACAGAAGTAATTTCTCTAAAAGTTGAAAACGAAAGTTCTCTTGCATGTAACCCAATCAAAATCAATTTAGAGTATATTTCAGATAAATTTATCTTGGTTTATCTTGGTTCTATCCCTGTTAGTTTGGAAAAATATGGCAATAAAATATTACCACACCTCAACCCATTTGTAAGTATATGGGGGGGACTCCAATTTAAAACTTTTTGATCTATTTTTAACTTTTTATCAATAATTAAACAAATGCAAATTGAATCCTTGGAATTCTGTAAAACTCTTGGTCACATTATTTTTGCTTCAAGTACTTCAGTTTTACTTTTCTGCTGAGTGTGGGAATGTATTTACAAAATTCTGCTGTGTCATCTAGATTTGAAGAACAAGACTGTTAAAATAAAAAGAGATTTTCCAACTGCCTTTGTCTTGAAGAGGAAAGAATTCTGATTCTCTTTCTTCCTGTGCTAGTGTGATAAGCTCAAAGAACTGAAGTGTTCACTTGATAGCATAGAGTGAGTTTAAAATGCACAGCACTGCATATTAATGTCAGAATTTTATAACAAAATTTAGTAACTGTTCAGTCACAGCTTTTTTTGGAAGACATTTAAGTTTTTTAACTGCAGAGCTTACATTTCAGCAGTTTATGCCGTGGAACCACTGCTCTTCCCTTTCAGTAGCATCCAAGACTTCTGCCAATTTTAGCAATTATGTACCTGAGGAATTTATATGCAATATATCTGTTCTTTAATCAGCTTTAACTTCTGTGGAAGGAGTTACTGCAGAGCCATAAGTGATTCCCAGAGGTACTGTCTGAAGTTCTCCAGTGGTCCTTAGAACATCTGATTAAGGCTGTGAGAGAATAAGTAAGGAGTAAGAGATTAATAATGTAGGGTTACAGGGTTTGGCAAAAGATCATGGATTGATTACTGAGTATTTATAATTTTCTACTAAAATCTTGGCATTTCTCACAACTTGGACGTTGGACCTTTTCTCCAAGTTTCCCCACTTTGTAGCTATAACTAATGGTATTGCTTTTAACTGTAAAGCCACTTATAAGAATTATACTTTCTTTTTGAAACGGATGGCAAATTAGAAAATTTATGCAAGTGCTGATTATTTAATATTAGACCATTAGTTTTAGATTCATTTTAGTGGAGAACACTATGGAGATAAATTGTCAGTGCAATTGTCTACTCCACTGTTTGGGGTGAACATCAAAAAAGACAAATTTTTTCATTGGGAGGGTGAAATATATTTAATATAGATGGAGATGTGATGCACTTCCATCCATCATGGTTTGCCTTCTTTTAGTGTCTGAATGATACTGAATTTGACTTGATGCTTGTTCACTGTCTCTGTATATTAGCTTCCTTTTTTTCTTAACACTGCTTTTCTGCAGGTTTTCCTTCAACAGAGCTGGATAGTGATGTCTGTCAGTTTTGTTGTTAAAAATAATATTGGATAGATTTTTTTTTCCTGAAATGCATAAATGTTGCATACTAGGGAAGGAAAATGTGATAGCTGGTAGTTATTGTTTCTTGCTTAGTCGTCCCTTTTTTTTCCACTACGCCCTAAAAGCTAGTCTGTCCTGTATTTATTGTTATAGATGGAATTTCCATAATCAGCGACCTGTTTTGAATTTGAAGTCAATTTAGTGTTTATAAAAGGCCTCAGGAAGTTATTGTCACTGACAGAAGTCTGTCTGAGCATCCTACATTGAATTTTTTTTGTGTGTTTCGTGGTCCACAGCTCTTCCACTGAGGAACCATGTGCAAGAATGAAAACCCGTAATTTTCATGGTGGTTGGTGTTCTTTTGTTTTGTTTTTTATCTTGTTATGGATTGGTGTGAGGAGAGGTTTTTTTTCCTTTTTTATAATTTGTTTTGTTGGTTTTTGTCTGCTTGAAGACAGGGATGTCTCTGATAAGGTTACTATCAGAAGTACTAATTAAATATAATGATAGTAGTTATTTTTAGTTTAATTTGCTAAGCAGAATGTGGACAATGTTAGTTTTTCCTGTAATGTCTAGTGAAAGGAATGCTTTTCATGCCCTCTCCCAGTTCAGCATGGAAAAGAAATACATGTTTTATGAACTGACAAACAAACATATAATGTCCAGTAGAATTTTATTTCTTATGCCTTGTACATGTCTGTAGCTACAGAGGACAGAGGTTGTACTATTTGTTTGCATTTTATGCAAATTCTGCTTTTCCGTGATGTTAATCATAATTTTGTACTTCATTCTGATATCACCTTTGAAATAGTTTATGTCTATTAATTAAGATTACTGTGTAGAATCATATTATCTAGAACGTAATGTGATATTTGGAATCTGGCTTTTACTCAGTGTATTTTTTTTCAGTGAATTGGTTTTGTTTCTCTAGAGCCATAACATATGTCATACCTGCTGCTGTTACCTGTCCCTATCATCATTTTAAAAAATAACTTCAAGGAAATGCTGTTTTGCAGTCCCTGCTCTATTTAGATTGAAGTGGCAGGATTTATACATAATGCTCTCAATGTTTATTTCTATATATATTTTATGGGCGTCTCTTACATAGCCTTGGAATACATGTAATAATGCTAGACCAAGGTGGGGAGCTGAAATTATGAACCATGGAGCCTTTCATGCCAGACAGAAGAGAATCAGGGTTTTTTTTTTGCTAGATAAGGTGAAAAACTACTTCTATATTATAGCCAAATCTGTTTTTCTTTAAAAGTGCATACATCAGTATCATGTTCTGTGAGATAACCTTTAGTATAAACTGAGATGATGCCAAGAGACCATTTTTTGAAAAATATACTGATCAATGCGTCAAGGAGAGTTTTTTTTCCCCAGAGATATTGGGAGGAATTGAAGAAATGAAGTTTTCTGCAATCTAAGTGTCTGGACTTCTTGATGTGGTGAAGGAATACACATAAATAAAATGTTCAAGCTAGCAGTGAGGCAGCTTAAAGCCTTTAAGAGGCGTTAAGAGGAAAAGTTTGATGTACCAAAAAATGTTGTTTCTTGGGATTTTGATTTTTTTTAAAAGAAAACCCAACAAATTGTAATGTTATTGACATGTGAGGAATACTGAAGTAACTCTTCTTGATTTCAGGTTGTTGCAGAGGAAAAACAGCCTTAGCAGTTACTCAGTAAATAAATCCAGGGATCTGAGAAGGGAAAATGCCATGCTAGATACTTATACCTCAACACACGGGTGTATTTTGTCATTGACCTGCTGATGAAGTTGATCTTGTACCTTGGGTTTGCAAAGCTGATTACTGATTCAGCCAAGTATCCCAAAGCAGAAAGGTGCTAATTGTGATGTTAAAGATATTCGTGCAGCCTTTTAATTGTAGAATAATATTAAATATTGACATGGATTTCATTTCTGCATAACATTAAAATGATAGAAATATCAAAGATAATTTGCACTTAAAACAGATTTATTTTGCAGTTTTAAACTTGTATATCCTATGTTCTTTATGTTCCATTCAGAGTATTAATCTCCCAGTAGAGAAATATTAATGCTGTTGAGCAAATTGTTACAAAAACTCAGTCCGTTCAATGAAACTGAAAGCAAAATATAGAAGAGAAAGAAGAAAATATGATGGAGAACTTATTTTATGAGGTAAATAAGAAGACAGTAGCTTTTTAGTGGAGGAAAGTTTTAAGACCAAAAGGAAATCTAATTGTTCTGAGAGGAATAATACATCAGGGAGGGAGAAAACAGAATTCTACAACCTTGAGGATTTTTTTATGGGAACATATAAGTTAAATAAAATTAAAATGTAGTTTGGAAATCAAAATAAATTTCCTAACCGTCATAAGTACTAGCGTCTCCTTTCAGATCTGTGTAAGAGAAAACAGGTGCATTTAAGATGGAGGGAATTTATGGAAGTAGTATGATGTGATATATGCAACACCAGGGGATTTATTCACTGACCCAGGGAATCCTTTGTAGTGTTCTTCCTATATTATAAACTTCTCTATTCCAGGACCTTTTTTTTTAATATTGCATGATACAAAGTATAGATAAGGCACTAAAATTCATTTCTGAAAGTATTTTATTAGATTGGTAGCTTTGTCACAGACTTTCAGTGCTTCATGCAGATCTTGTGGTTCCCCATGCTGAATACTACCACACAAGATGTTACTGCCCAGCTGTACCATTGAGGCAATGATTTTTGGCCTGACTTCTGAGTGGTGCTGGCCAGTGCTTCTCTACAAATTCATAAGAAGAAAGAGTTTGTGACTCTTGATAAAACCTAAGAGGCAGGTCTGGGTGCTTCTGCTGTCAGGTAGGCAATTCATGTCAGGACTTAGACAAATGTAGGGCAGATCTTTCTGCAGTAAATTGTTGCTGAAAGCTGCCAGATAAGTCAAAAAAACCCTGATAAAGACATAAAACAATAAAAAGCCACCAACACAAGCAGTGGAACCTGTTAAGAGATGACTTGCTCAGTCCAAGCCAAGCAGGGAGCTATGGATAGTCTTTGTTCATGGAATTTGCAGGTAGACCCAGCTTTGATTGGTGACCGAAACCTGGCAGATTGACATGATTCTAAACAGATTTAGTAACAGATCTGCAGTCAAGTGTCATTATTTTAATGTAATTCCCAGTACAGGATGATTGAAAACCTTTATTAGCTTTGTGTCACAAAGTCCCAAACTAAAGATTTTCAGATTGAAGGAAAAGAATGAGTTTAATTACATCCCTTGTATACCTCACTGTGCTTCTTTATATTACTTACTTGACCAAGCTGATTGATATTTCAGCTGAGAGATGCAAAACACAATCCTGACTTTAGAGGTTTTGGCAAGTTATGGATAGCCTTGTTGGCCCTGTTGTGTAATCTTTTGTAGCAGTGTCATCTTTTAAAAATGTTTTATGTATTTGCAAAGACAACAGTGTTCCAGTGTATTAATGTACTACGTTCTTATCCCCATAAGATAAGGGGCTGTTATTCCTAGGGTTAAGCAACTGAGACAGAATATTTACTTTCATCTGGAAGGAGAAAATATTTAGTGCATTGCCTTAGTCAGAATGCCATCACTTCTCTGTACATGCATTTTCTGTTTCAGCTAACTGTAATATTTGAAGAGTTGATGGGCATTCGCTCTCTTTTCCTGTGATACAGCATTTGTGAAATAGAAAAAAATCCATTTTTTCTCGTTACTTTATCAAAATAATGAATGAGAACAGCATTAAGCTGGTTAAGGATAGCTGTTGATTCTGTATGGCTGGCAGCTGTGCTTCTTGTCTGCTGAAGAAGTTGTTTGTTTCTTCGTCAGGACTAAGAGGCATCTTTTATCATGTCCTGGAAAAGGGGCCTTTTGCAGCCAAGTGACAAGTTCGTTTTGCTCCCTCCTGGCTGTAGGACAAATTTATGCTGTGAGGTTATACTGCAAGCTTATACTGCATGTTTCATTCTGAGGAGTAGAGTGAATGGAATTACTATTCTGATTTTCCACCAATTTGCTCCCAGGGGCAAGAATAGTTAGGGTGACAAAAGAGGAAAAAGTAGACTGACTCTCTTTATTTCTCATGTTTGGGTGAGAAAGGACTGTGATAATTTAGTCCTAAAAGTCTCTTCCCAGTATGATGAGACATTTCAATTACTATTAGTGTTGTAGAAGGTCTTGGTTGTACACTGGATATTTATAGAGTGGTAGCCTTTGAGACATTTGTCATACTACAGATCCCCATTATGTTACACACTGCAGAGATGCATAACAAAAATCCATCTCTTGTTATGTATTTGTGTCCCAAGCATAAGGCAAGATGGATTCTAGAGGCAGATGAGATGGAGAGAAGGACACAGGAAAAGCAGAGACATACACACAAACAGATTTATCTTTATGATCCCTTCACAGATTGCTATGGCTGTCCAGAGAAGGAGCAAACACTACGGTGGGAGATTAATTTTTTTCATCTGTCGCCTTTCAAGTCCAATGTGATCAAAGCCAATGCTGAAGCAATGCAGAATGTAAGAGTCTGTTTTCATTTAGCTGGGCCATCTGAGTTTGCATTCATTACATAAGGAGAATGTTAATTTTATGACAATAACTCTAGTCCTTCTCGCTAAAATACTTACTCTCTGGGAGAAATCCTGTATGTGCAGGAACACTGATGCCCTTTGAAGAGAAACTGTCACTTCGAAAGAGTGTATAATACAAGCAAACAAATGTCATTAGTTTAATCACTAATGGTCACTTGGTCTTCAAATATGTTCTGATTTAGAAGCTGCCTAGGGGACTCTTTTCTTTCCCCTACTACAGTTGCATAGCAAATACTCATGGAAAAATTAATGTTAAGTAATGAATATATGAATTGCGAGTTTTATAGAATGCTTTTCTATTGCTTTTGTTTTTAGTTATATTTCCCTGTTCAGCTTATTTTGTTCTTTAAATTAATTTTGAGCTGACAATGATTTACCATAGTTTGTCTACAATTTTAGAGTAGAAAAGTACATGGAGTTGATTTTTCTCTTCCTTTAGTCCTCCCACCTCCCCCTCTCCCCCCAAAATGTTGAAATTGAGAAAGGAATATTGCTGGAACCATTTCCAAAAACTAGATAACAAAGAGAAGCCCTTTATATGAGGAATTGGCTTATTATACTCCCAACATAGTAACTGTGGCCTCCTAACTTTCACTCTTCTGTTTTTATAATTTACTTAGACTTTTTAAAAAATTGTAACATGTTCTTTAGAATATAGTAAGTTAAGAAATGCTCTGTTGGGACGACTGGTCCATCTAGCTTTGTATTCTGACAATGTCAGTAAAGGGTGCTGTTCCAGAATGATTCATGAGCCTGTGCACTTTTTACAGTCTGTTCCTGTCATGTCTCCAGCAGCTCTATTTGCTGCACTGGCTCTGTTAGAGAGGACAACCATGCAAGTTGTCCTTACTGTCTTTCCATTGAGAAATTATTGACAACCAGTTTTTATCAGAGAATCACAGAACGGTTGGCATTGGAAAGGAATTCTGTAGAGCATAAGGCAGGCTGGTTCACCTGGAGCAGATTATACAAGATCACATCCAGATAGGTTTTCCAGTATCTTCAGAGAAGGAGACTCCACAGCCTCTTTGGACAGCATGATCCAGTCCTGTATCACCCTGAAAGTAATGAAGTTTTTCCTTGCATTCAGGTGGAACTCTCTGTGTTTCAGTTTGTGCCCATTGCCCTTTTTCCTGTTGCTGGGCACCACTTGAAAACAGCCTGGCTCCATCCTCTTGACACCTGTCCTTAAGATATTTGTTATCTTAAGATATATGAATTATATATCTTGTTTTATATATATATATATATTTATAAGATATATGAATTTATAAGATCCCCTCTCAGTTGTCTCTTCTCAAGGCTAAACAGGCCCAGTTCTCTCAGCCTTTCCACGTAAGAGAGCTGCTTGAGTCCCTTAATCATCTCTGCATTCCTCTGCTGGACCTGCTCCAGGAGCTCCATGTCTCTTGTGTCCTGAGGAGCCCAGAACTGGGCACAGGGCTCTGGATGCCAGCTCATTAGGGCAGAGAAGAGGGGCAGCATCATCTCCCTTGACCTGCTGGCCACACTTTCCCTAATGCACCCAAGGATGCTATTGACCACCTTGGCTGCAAGGGCACTTCTGGCTCGTGGTTAACCTGCCCAACAGGATTCTCAGTCCCTTCTCATCAGAGCTGGTTCCCAGCAGGTCAGCCCTGAACCTGCACTTGTACATGAGATTTTTCTTCCCTAGGTTCCTCATATACCTGTGCAATACCCTGTTAGAAATTCCAGAAGTTAGTTACAGATTCTGTATTCAAAAGCAAAATGCCAATGCAAGAAAAAACAAGGAGAAAAAACCACAACCCAAAGAACACCATAAAATGGGTGGGAGTATTTCTTTCAGTTTGTTGTAAACTTTGCAAGGATTTCTTTAAATTCTTTAAATTTGATCTGCCATGGTTTGTGTGATTTCCTCACCCTGTTTGGATAAGTTTCCAGGTTTTTTAAACTGTTGGCTTTTTCACTTAAATCATCTCCTTTACTTTTCTGTTGAGCTAAAAAGGTCTCTATCTGTTTTGTTTTCTATAAGAAATGTTAGGTTGTTTTATCTGGTCATCTAGTACATTGTTTTTTTGAACAGCTCATGCTTGCATTCTCACATGCTTTTTTGACTATACCTTTTGGGTTTAGTTAATTTGATTTGTCTTCTTGTACCATTTCTATTTGTGTCCTTTTTTGAATTTGAATATCCTTGTGCTGCTGGATTTATTGGAATACTCCCTTTTTTCAGTGTTATTTTTAGTTGTGTTATGATTACTTTTAAACATTGTGTTTTTCCACTTAGAACTTGATACAAGTCATTTGCTCCACTTCTGAATAAAGCCTGAAGAGCTTCTCTTGCTGTTTTTAAGACTAATTCTTCTAGCAACCAGTCACTGCATCCAAAAATTGTATTTCTGCATCCTGCCCTCGTCTGACATTAGTCCATACTGCATATGGATAGTTAAAAATTGCTGCTTCTGCATGCTGAGATTTTGTGTCTCAGATAACAGCTCCTCATCAAAGTCTCCTATCTAACACATGTCTAGGCTTCTAATACTGTTGTCGCAAACTTACAAGTTTTGCCTGTACTTAGTTATTTGCTATTGCAGGTGCTGGTCAGCTGATATTGCAGGTGGTCTGACTTTCATTTCTGGTTAATTCCTTATATCCCCAGTTCTTTGTATATCTCCTCTTATCCCCCTTATCTCATGGTTGCATTCAGACTGCCTATTTCTAGGGCCTGAGATAAGCATTTCAGAGAATGCTGTCTTGGAGGTCCTTAATTTCTGACAAAGAAACTGAATGAAGCCTTCAAATTACCCTTCCTACACTCCCCTTCTTCCTACAGTAGCAAAGGGAAATGTGACCATGATCACCTCTACTTCATGCCCAGTTGTAACTAATCTAACTTTTTGGCACGTTCTGCAGTCTTCAGACTCAGTGGATGAATTATTTGTCAGTCCCCTTGGACTTTGCAAACCATCTGCCATAATCTCCCATTGCCAACACTGGCTTTTGCCTGTTGTGGAAATTCCCAAAACTGCAGAGCCCCCTCAGGATGTGAGTATGCTGCAATGCTCCCTCTCAGCCCAGCTTGAGCACCATGACTGCTGCAGCATTTTGAACCATCTCATGTGTAGTCTTCTTTGGGAGGGTGCTCATGTAAAATATGCAGGAGATAGGACAAGTATCACTTATTAGTTCAAAATGCCATCAGTGTTTTGGTCAAAGAACGTTGGGTTTTTTTTGGTTTTTTTTTTGCTTTGCAGCAAAGTAAATTGGAACAATGACAAATTAAAGTGATCATTGTGTAGGAAATGCCTGTGCTCTAAATGTGTTTTTCACATAATTCTTTTGCATAAGTATTCATACAAAGTAAGATGAAGTAGCTCTGTGATTGTATTGAAGGATTAGGTTTGGCCTAAAACTGATAACTGGTCATAAATCTGAACTTTTGCATATATAAAACTTATTCTTTTAATAATCTTGAAACTTGGATGAATTCAAATTGTACCTTTTAACCAATGCCGGTATCACTTCTTTAATTCACAAATGAATATCTTTTCTTTTTCAGCCTACATAATTGCTTCTATTTATTGTTCCCATATGCTGATATGTTCTGATATTGAAATAGTGAATGATTATTTTCCATGTCAATAATTTCGGCATTGTAGTGAATGCTTTATATTATTAGTGAAATACTGTTTATTCTGAGCATACATTAAGGTTAAATCTAAAACCCAGAAGTGGATAGGAATATAAGTATTAAAATATTTGTACTTGTCTGACAAGGTAGGATGTGAGCGAGTTAAATCTATCTTCTGTATAGTTTCATTTTAACTCGTGTTTATGAGCTGGTTATCACTTCTTGAGGAGATTAGCAAAAAAAAAATTTGGGTCGTTATAGGAAAAAGGTTTTTTTTCCTTCATGTACCTAGAAAAATGTTCTTGCACACTTCGGAATATTTAAAACTATCAAAATTGTTTTGGTCTGCAGTCAGTATGACAATTAAATTAACCACTGGCCTTTTCTTAAAAATGAGCTCTAACGGTATTTCAACTATCTGTACTTCACAGTATTATGATGCCATTTCAAATTTTAGTTTAGTGTGTTTATTATTTGGAATATATATTCCAAATAATGTTTATTATTTGGAATATTTGGAATATACTTAATATAGAGGACTTAAAACTGGGTGATCTTGAAGAGCGAAAATTTTATTTCCACTATTAGTGCCTTGGAAATTACATTATGAATCAGAGCATTTTATTATGATGGTCTTGCCATCTTAAGTATGACATTCGTTTTTTGCTAAGCTGTGATTGAAATCACATACAGAAAACACTTAAAGTGTTGATTAACTCTGTTCATTGAACAACACTGTCATAGTAAATGCTGCTTATTTATTCCTTTTATCTCAAATTGCTTCAGAGAGGGAGAAACCCTTTAATGTGAATGGGAAAACAGAGATGCAGAGAAGAGGCATGATCTTGTGAGGATATATGACCGAGCGCATACTTTAATAAAGTTTATGTACTAACTTGTTTATTCACAGTTTCCCATCAGACCTGTTCTGTTTTCATCTGTTGTTGGACATAGCACAGTCTCAGTAAAACATTTTTTATACTTCCCATTTATGTAAACACTGAAGAGCTAAATCCTTTGAATCCAGGCCTCTGGAAGTAGCTTCTTTTCTTTATTTCAGAATACTTCAAAAAGATTATATTATAGGCAGGTTGCTCTCTGGAATGTTCTAATGAATTGCTGAAGACAAATCAGCCATCTGGGTTATTTGGTTGGGAAATCAAACTCCTGAAGACTGTTATATATGTATAGGAAGAAAGAAATTTATTTTTGTGTCCTTATTATTGCTCATTTTTTTGGTTAACTAACACAGGCATTTACCTAAAAAGTTATTTTTAATAGGTTTTAACTGTGTCCAACTATCCAGGCAGAGTCTACATAATTCCACGGACAGCCCACTCTCTTGTAAGGAGCAGGGATAATCCCCTAAGAGTTTTTAAATTAATGAATCTGCTAATTGAATCAAAAGATGAAAAGTTCCCCCATTTCAGTGCTGAAATCCAAGACCCAGCCATCAGCCATCCTCTATCCAGGTGACTCATTATGATTTTCTTGTAAGTAGATCTGCTTGATGTCAGCAATTTTCCACTTAGAATTGTGAGTCTTGTACTGCCTTCTGAAAAATCAGAATTGTTTCCTCTCCAAGGACACCTCAGTTTTTCCTTCTGTACTGTTTTAAAAATCCTGTTTATAATGTTATATATAATTTTTCAGATATTTGCAGTTTTAATCCATACTTGTCCTCTGTGTATAAATAGAAGTTCTCATTTTTCTTTGCCATTTTTTAGCTTATGAATACTGTTTTGGTTTCTGAGCGTTGTCTGTTGTTTGGCAGTTAAGTATTAACAGTTTAATGTTAAATTTGCATAATAGCAAAAACGACTAAAGCACTTCCATTTCAAGAAGGAGGAGGAGATCTGATTTTTTTCTGTGAGTGAAGGGATGGAAAAAGAAATGGTCTATCATACTTATATTGATTCCAGTGTAATTTTGTTTGCCACCCATAAGAGTATACCTATTACTGCGCATGTTCTAGAATAGAAAACACAGTTTACCTTTAAAGTATAACCCTTCTTAAAAGACTGCAGGCATCATTCTAATCTCCTTTTTTGCTGCAAGAGTGATTAAAAAAGAGGGGAAAAAAGCCAATTCAAAATTAAAATTTTATCTTATTAAATTGTGGGGTTTTTACCCTATCAAATCAGTAAGCCTTTTCTTGAGTTTCAGTAACTTTAAAGACCTAAATTTATCAAAAGACTGTTCAGATAATTTTTGCTTTTGTGGCTTTCTGCAAAGAATGCATAAATTATTTCTCCATAATCATTAATTATACTGAGCCTTAGGAGATGTTAAAAGGCCTGCTGGAAAGTCTTCCATAACAAGCTTAATTCTGCATATCCCCTATTTTGTGGTTGGGTTGAGCAACAAGAAGACAGAAAACACAAAACTATTGTCTTTCCTGCTTTTTCTTGTTCTGCCACCCTCAGTTTAGGTATTCTTAGAATTTCACTGTTTTCTTCCTTTCTTTTATTGTTAAAGCCTCTTGGTGTTTGCGGAATCCTTGATTGTAGGTGAGTCTATAGCATATCCTTTAGTTAGGAGCCTGGGATATATGGTGTCCTTAGTTTGCTAAGCTGTGTTCCTGACGCATTCCTGTAGTTCTGGGATAGTGGTCACCTGGCCACAAAGCATAATACTTCCTGCTATTGTGGTTTGAAAAATATCTTTCTCCTTTGTACTCTCTTTAATCAGTAGTATCTTAATCTTGCCTCTCTATTTGCCATGTTAGTGCATCAACATGCGAAGTTTGTGGGTTTTTCTTAAACATTTTCCCCTCCTGTATGACTTTTGTTGAAATACAAAAGGGATTCTTTGAACTAGAGCAGTCTCAAACGTAAAAAAATACAAGGAAAGTACCACAATTCTGATGAACTGCTTTTGTTTTTGTGTTCATTTTGGGTTCTGTCTAAAAAAATGACTGTAGATACAGAAGTTGGAGGAGAATATCTGGATGTTAGTTCCTTTAATTTTAAGACGCTACCTGTTCTTCTACCAGTATACAAGGAGAAATGGAAAATAAATTGTTCTTAATGTGGATTATTTGTTACAGTAATATAGCTCATATTTGTATTAGATCTAAGATGTAAAACTCTAAAGGGAGAGACAGTTGACTTACCCGCAGAGCCAGGCTGGATATTTTTGTGCCAGATTTGCCATGGCAAAGCCTCAGCCCTGACTGACAGGGTCCATTCTGCAGATACTGGAAGAATTGAGTGTCAGTGTGAATTCAGTCACTGCTGTGTCTGTAGGAACTACAGGGCCTCGCCTGTAGTTGACAGCTGTAGTGTCTTTGTTTTGAGATGTGAACATTATCTTTGTTTTTTCTTTGATAGTTTTGTTTACTTCTGGCCCATAAGGCAGCTATCAGGCGACACCTGTCACTTACTGTCCCTAGTGACTGGTTTAGATAGGACTGAACAGCTATGGCTTCCTGTCTCCCAAACTACTCTGTATTCCTAATGCCTTCTTGTCTTGTCAGGAGGAAAGGAGGCCTGCCATTAAGGCGTTGTTACCATGAATGTAGCTGCAGGAATGGCTGTCACCACACTGGTCTCTGATACACTGTGAGAGTCATGTGTACGTTAATGAAATGGAAATGAGGGTTTGCCTTTCTGCTCTTTGTGATGAGTGTCTTTGGGATGACCTAGGGATTTCATTAAAGGACAGAGGAAGGCAAATCAATAGATTAAGTGACACTTTGGGACTTGTATCTCACCACCTTTCACTCAGTGTGGGATGGTCTCCCTGCCTTTGACTTCATTCAGTTGTCTTCCAGCAATTACAAAAAAAAGAGTTGTCTGTACTTGCCATTCAGTGCTTGCAGCAGTGTAATACAACAAAAAGGAGAAGACTGGGAGAGCTGGATTTGTAAAGTCCCGTGGTATTAATGAGATTTGAGATTTTGAAATAGTCACAGTAAGAGTCAGGCTGTGACTGTGAGTTGGGATGTTTGGTAGTGAACAGTGCAGTCATGTTGTGGTGCTGAGTGAGAAGATTCTTTCAGCCTCCAGCAGTTTACAGCTTGTGGAGTCTGAGGTGAGGTCCTTCTGCTTCACACAGGGAGTCTAACAATGTAAGCAGTGCTCCAGCTCCCTGCTGGGAGTAACGTAAGGCTGGGGATGGACAAAACCATTAGCATTTTGTGGCAGAGTCCAGTGTCTATTCACAGAATTGACTTGCCAGTCACCTCAATCCTACATGCAGTGACAGTGAGATTCCATGTCTTCCCTCCCCTTCTGAAAATGCTGCATTTCTGCTTTTGAAGTGGCCATATGAGGGTGATAGCCTCCCTTTAATTTACTAATGGTTACTGGATTACTGCAGTGAATGTTTGTTTTTGCTAATATCAGCTGAAGTATTTTTCTTGCTTTTTTTTCTTTCTTTTTTTTTTTATCCAATGCATTCCTGCATAGTTAAAGCATATTGCCAACTCAATGTGGGATTCTTGGATGAGGTTTCCTAACAGTAAAGTCAATTTTAGTAATTACCTGTTCTCTGTCTAAAAAGACATTTGAAAAGAGGCAACCTATACAACTGCTGATTCATATGATTACCTCCATTTATGTACAAGCTTAAAGCATAGACATCTGCTTTCAAACGCAACAGAATACTGAGGATCTTGTTACTGTGCGATGATTTAAGTAATTTAATTATAATTTACCACATATTTTATTACTGATGGAAGCCAATTTCTCAGGGGCCAGGCTTTGAGAGCCGCACAGTTATGGATCAATAATATTTTTATTTTCTTGAGACTTTGTGCATCTTGTTCAGCCCATTAATTCATCTATTCCAGTGATTTTGCTAATTGTTTATTTACTGCTTCAGATTTGAACTGTCTTATTAAAGTATCAACTTCATTAGTATGATAAAGTGCTTTCTTTCTTATCATAGCTCACCACTGATGCAGCTTTTCTTTATATTCTCATTTTAATGACATTGAATAAAAGCAAATTCGCTTACCCAAGTAATGTAACAAATCTGAGACCTTAGCAGATTTTCAGTGCCAATAAGAAAGGACATAACACTAAATTTTACACTTAAATAATTTAATATTATGAAAGTTGGCAGTTGCTTTACTTAGAGATTTAAATATGAATGGAAGTAGCTCTTTGATGTGTATGCTCACTACATACAGGTCATATTGCTGTTAGCATCATCTGGTATGCTGCTTATTTAAGTTAAATTTCTTTTTGGTACACAGATAAAGGACACGGCGATTGACTTGGTTTCACCTTTCTGTAGCTCTGAGCAGAGATGCCCCTTGCAGCCCCTAGAATTCAGCATGATTGTTTCTCTGAGATCTGTCAGAGGCATTTAGCTGTGTGCTTGCCAGCAATGCTGGTCTGAGTAGAAGTGTCCTCACTATGCTGGAGAAACACCTGTGTTTGAGTAACTCTGTTTGATAGTGCTAAGATATGTGGTAGCACAGAGTCCACTGAGGGTGTTTGAGATGTGGTCGCTGAGCCGAGTGATCCTCAGCAAGGAGGATGTTCCCCCATCCTGGTTCACACTGTGAATGGTGAGGGATTTGGATCTTGAAATTAAACTCCATCCATGAGTAGGAGCATGGAGAACTGGAACTAAGCAGCTTCTCAGTCTTCTCTGCTATGTGATGGCAATTCACCCTGTCAAAGATAGTCATAGACTGTTCATAGAGCCCCTGGAAATATTGCTCTTAAAAATAAACAAACCCCCACCATCTTAAAGGTCTGTTTGCAGGACAGTCAGCCATTGGACCAGAGCAATATTAAAAATTATGTTCTTGCATTGTTTGTTGCTGTGAATTAAACTCTTCAATATATATTCTTTTGCTGAATTGCTGCATTCTACAAGTAAAAAAAAACTGAGGCATGTAAGAACTTTGCAAAACATGAACATCTAAATGCAATCATAGTCATTTTCTGTATCTGGAGATCAGAGAGCTATACTAAATTTAGCATATATATAGGAGAATATGCCAAAAGATAGCAGCAGTAGTGAGGCAAAAATGAGTAATCTCCAGCTCTTGAGAACCAGATGGAGTCTTCTTTTTCTTTTATCTGGAGGTCAGTTTTATGGCTATAATAGTATCAGAGGGCATAAAAAATATCTGTGAAGACATTTTTAACCTCAAAATGCTTTATGTTGAAAGCATTTTTCTTTCTCTTTCAATTTCAAAATGAAATGTTTCAATTTCCATTAAAATTTATAATCTTTATGCAAGACAGAAAATGATGTATAGGTTTCTGAAAGGCAGGTTATTTTTTAAAAAAAATGTGGATTGCAGAACCATGGAATCTTAGACCAGATTTTAATATCTGTTTGTCTTAATAACCTTCAGGAAAAGTTACCCACAATTAATTCATTTCCATGGAGTTCTGTAAATTTGTTGTAGGGAATTCTAGGATTGAAAATAAGCAAAACAAGTTCAACAATGTAATTACTGTAAAGAACAGAAGGAGAACCCCCTCCTTGCCCTAAAAAGAAGAAATTTTTGGTTTTATGGTTTCTTTTGTACTCCATAGAGATCTTGTGATGATTAAATTTTGAGGGCTTCTGGCGGTGTGATTCAGCAGTAGGTAAGATGAAGCTGTCTTACTTTCAGAATAAAGAGTGAATCCTGTTTATGGTGTATAATTAAAAAAATGTACAGTTGTTTATGGATCAGGAATTTTGCAGAACAATAGGTGAATCATCTATGGTTTATCCTGGGAATGTAAACTTGTTAAAATTGGGAAAATATGAGCCTAAGTAAATTCTCTGAAGCCAGAGGGAACATTTAGCCAGTTATCTTAAAAACAAACCAAAATGCATGCAGAAAAAATATCCTACACAAACCCCTTCCCCTCCAAACCGGTTTTAAGAAAGGGAAAGTTACAAATACTGGGTAAATTCAAAATAAATCTACTCTTTATTTTTGTCAGTTTACTTGTCTCCCATTCCAGGAATACCTAGCCAAAGTGGTTACTTAATTTTTTTGGCTGAGAAAACTTGTATAGTCATAATCTGTAGTGAGATTTCAGTATCCCACTGTGTTCATGACGCAGGGAAAAAATGAACGTAGTTTCATTCGCCAGTCTTCCAGCTGATTATATCTCAGGCTTGGTGTGGAAGCCACAGGGATCTTCCCAAGCTCTGTTGTTGCTGGCGGTTTTAGGGCAGCAGGTTTCCCTCCCTCCTTGTGCACTTGCATGTACTCTCTGCCTTCCAGGGATGAGGGAAGCAGTCTGAGGTGAAAGGGGGCTTTGGAGCAAGACATGTCCCTGAAGCCAAGAGCTGCAGGCGTTGCCCTTGTGTAGCTTCCTCCTGAGTCCTTCAGAAATTCCTGAGGGCTTTCCTGGTCTTAACTTCTAACAGCAAGCACTGTTTTATTGGCCCAGCATCTTTAATGGCTGTTTGGGAATCATCTGCCACTTCTGGATACATGCTGCTGGTTGGTATGAATGAAGGTGATGACTGTGTCAGTGGGGGAAGATCTGCCAAGTACCCTGGCAAATGAGAGGTCTAGGGCTGTGGAGGTTTTTTCTCCATCTTTGGATGTGTTTTTTTCATATTTGGTTAGAGGTTTAATAGGAATTTCACATAGGCACAAACCACCCTCTTTTATGTAAATATTTACTTTCACATTCAAATATCTATTTCAAACTTCTGTGATTCTTAAGGATCTGAATCCGCCCAAAAGGCATCTAACTTCTGTGTGGTGGTTCTTGGAGAAGTAACTTGTTTTTTGACTTGCCAAAGAGATTGCTTAGACCCACTTAGCAAATTATATAAACTTTCTAAACTGTAAAAGCTTCTTAGGCAGCCACCAGCAATAACAGTAAATAAAACGCTTGGGCTTTATTTGCACATAAACTCTTATTTTTGCATAGAAATTAGGCATTTATATTTGCTTTTTAATACAAAATGCTTCCAATAAATATTAAGGATTTCAGTTACACACTAAGGTGCTGAAAGTGTTTTTTGAGCTGTATGGAGTTTTCCTAAAAATTACATGAAGGCGGTAAAGTGTGAAATTACATGAAATTTTCTTGAATGTAAAAGTGATTTTCTTGTCATTCGCTATTCAGATGTTCTTAGACCCCACTCCCCAATAAGTTTTCTTTTTAGACAGATACTACATTTTTTGACTGTCTCTAATGAATAACAGAATTAGGATGTAGATACAAATTGGCATGGGGAAAGGCAAGAAGGTGATGAAAAAGGTGACAAAGGCTCAAAGCAAAAGTTTAAGGAAACAGTTTTTATATTTTCTATTTAGCAAGTAAGAAGTTGAAGGAGAATGTATTTGTTGAGGCAGGAGAAGTGAGGGGTTTGGTAATTCAGATGCAAAGGAACGCAAGCTTGGAGAAACTGGTGCAGAAAAAAATGCAGTGACAGAGAGTTGTTAATGAGAAAAGTCAGAACAGAGCATCAGTTGGGTTGTCTGAGGAGCAAGTGAGGGATCCAAGCCTGATGGAAAGATAGTCATGGCTCTGCCTGTTGTGACTGTGCAGGAGAAATGAAGATTTTAGTGTCTTCTTGCATGGATTATATGCACAAGCATATACCTTCTTTTGGAGAAAGGAAAACATCTGATGCAGCGAGATCAGTCCAGGTGTTACCTGTTTGGAAATGGTAATTGAATTGGTAGTTATGGACAGTTTCTTGACATTTAGAGAAGAGTATCAGTCAAATAAACAGAGGACAAAACAAAGGCTTGTATGTTTAGAGTAATTTAGCTTTAGCACTAGTTTCTTGTGTTATTTCTTAGTATTTGCTTTATATGAACATTTAATTTTATTGCCTTTGTGCTTCTGAGTAGGTTTGCAAGATCTGTTTTCTTTTTGATCAGCATGCTATGATTAAATCTTTAATTCACTGCAGTTACTAAACTCTGTTTGTGGGAAATTTTGCTGCTCTGGTTTTTCCTCTGTCTCAAAAACTCTATAGACTGTTGTTTCATCACTTGGGAATAAAAGGGGAAGGAACATGAGAGAGGGAGTTGAGAAAAGTTGGTTTTGTTTTTTGGAGATAAGGCCAAAGGAATTGAATCATATGTTTTGGAGAAGAGCACTATGAAGCCTAAGAATATTTTGTTTTGTTTTTTATTAACAAAGTGGTGAAACCACGTAGGTATACACTTCAGGTTTTTTGGAAGCATTCTTTATTTGTGTAAGTGTTATTAGGAGCTGCATTCTGATAATGAAATTAGATAGCACATCTAATTGTAAAAAATAAAGATAATCAAATGTTGAAGGACCATCCCTCCCACCAACCCCAGCTTATCTGGAACACATCAAAACCCAACCAAGTCAAATCAGAACTTCAACTCCATTGTAGTAATTAAAAAAGCTATGTGGTGCGTGCACTATTTTAGTTTGTTTCAAAAGAAACAGCTTTTAGCCATAAATAACAAACAAGTCTACCTGAACAATCAATCCATTTCTGGTGCAGGTTTGATACCTCCAATGTAAGTTGTAATTTCCTTTAGATGTTTTTGTATTATATTTGGCAAAACAAAGTCTAACACTGAAAAACAAACTAACATAGTGTGGCTGTCTACAGGCCAGGAGTCCTCAGAAAGTCTTCAGATTTTGCTTTTGGAGTTGACTTTGCTCTTCTTTTTTGCTGCTTTTTTTTCCCCTCCCCTTAAACTGCTAAACGGCATTGAACAGATGTGTAGACCTGCCTGGGTAAACACAACAGATGCAGTCACCAGAAGATATATTTCAAGCTGCTAAAATAAACTCAAAATAAACATATTACTATAATATCTCTCTCTCTTTTTTTAATAGAAAATGTCTTGTAAAGGCACACCTTGATTACTCTCATTTTGGTGTTATGTATTTTAGCAATGAGATTTAAGTCTGGTTTTGTTAGGCTCTGCCTACCATTGGCAATCTGATATAGTGCAGTGTGTTTCTGCCAAAAGCAACACCTTCCAGAAAGCTCTCAGCATGTCATACAATAAATATAATCAGTCTTAAAATGATACATTATTAATGTGGTTATTTCTTGGGATAGCCAAAAATGAGCTGGAGCATCTGTGCACTTTCTATTTTTGCAGTTTGTGATTTTGCCTCAGAGTTCCTATCACTACATCTGTATAAGCTTTTTAATTTCCTAGTTAAGTGTGTGTGACAGGTTTCAGGCTTTCAGGTCTTGAAAAGTCATCTTAAAAACATAATTACAAGTTCTTCTTTAAGTAAAGACCAAGTCTGAGCATTTCAGAGAAAAATGACCCCTTTTAGAACAATTCAAATGCAAAACCTGCAGGTTTGAATCATCACCTGCAATAAACAAAAGCTATGTGAAAAGCTATACAAACTTGTAATTCTGTTTATTTCTAGTCATTTGATGAAGCGACCAGTCAGGAAGCTGTGGTGATTTCAGGGTGGCAGGTACAGAAGGATTTATCCTTTCAGAGTTGGGGAGGTTAAAGCGGAAGGGACAAGAGCACAGCAAGTGTTCAAGTGTTGTAGATCGCTTCTTATTTCAGTAAGTTTATTCCTGGCAGGTAGTTTGGTACTCCAGTATATACGTGACTGTGTGAATGTTAAGTGTCTGCTGTGCTGGACTCTCTTCTAGTGGTTTTACTACCAGAAATTCCCACTGATAACAATGGCTAAATGTCTTTTGACTTCTGTAGTGCTGCCCTGTACATAAATATTTTTAGTTTTCTTTGCTTACTTTAGCAGAGATTGTCATAACAGATAAAAGTTTAACTTGGAAGATAAAAAAAAAAAATCTTACAATTAGGTGATGTGAAATTTTTTATTTCATAGTTCATGAATTCATGTTATTCATAGCAGAGAAGTGTCTTGTCAATTAACTTGTAGTTCCTTGGGCAACCATGGCAACATTTCCCTTCTGGAGCACTAAGGCCACTGGTTGATCAGTGGGGTTGTCTGTGCTGTGCTAGTGACCTACTGCTTTAAATTGATTTAAGTCCTGCCTGCTGTAGGGTTTTAGGTGGTAAGGCACAAAGAGGCCTGTGTAATTGCATTCTGTAAGCTTCACTTCCCTTTAATTTTCAACATCTTTCTAGTTTAATAGTAAATATGGGCTTTAGGAGGAACCTAAAATAAGGTCAGTATTGAAGTAGAGAATAAGGTGTATTTGTGTAAGAAAAGTTTGTGGTTCAAGTTATCTGCCCTTTTCTATATATCTTTCTTTCCAAAGAGATTTTTTTTCGATTTGTTTTACATCTGCAGTATTGAGATCAATGGCCTGCTAACCAAGGGTCAAGAAAATCTCTACCTAGCCATTAATATTCTTAAAATTTATGACAGTGTGTGAGGAAAAGACAAAATTTTTATGTCTTAGCACTACTTAAGATGAATTATTGGGAGCTGGAAGCCAAATAAAACCAGAAACCTTGAATTTTAACTTTTAATTATGAGTAATACTGATCTGTCAATGATACATGTATATGTCTGAATGTGTATGTGTATGCAAACAGAAATCTTGTTCCACGGTCTGTATGCTGTAATCCCAACAGCATGCTCTGTCATGCCTCAGGCTTGCCAACTTCTTTTATCACATATCCTTTTCTGCTGTGGTAATTACTGTAAGAATTTGTGATTGCTGACCTGCACTTTAGTTCTATCATCTTATGCCTGCCCATAAAAATTGGACGTGAAGACAACTAGTAGTGATGACCTAACATGAGAAGTATAGCAGGGTTCATATCAGCTATTCAGTCCAGTTTCTTTCTTTTCTTGACATTGGTTTCTTTGCTAATGGCACTAGCTTGGACGTAGATGCCTAAAGCTTGACTGCAGCAATTCCACTCCTCTTCCTGAGACAACATGCTGGGTGGAAGCTGGACTGCCAAAGCCTTGCAGAATTTATGCTTTCTTTACAGAATTTTCATTACCTTTTCCTGCTTCTTTTAAGTGTTTTGGAGCAGCTGGCAGAGCACTGGAGAGTTGGCTGGCTCACAGTTCATGCTAGCTGAGGTCTGTAAATCCTGGGTCGCCTCAGGATTTGTTCATGTTGCCATGATGTTGATTGTGGCCACCCTTAGCTGTTTGAGGGCTGAAGGCTGTATTGCACATGCTTGGAAGTTAATACCTAAATGGGGGAGAAACGGATCTTGTGACCGGGGTGGTGGACTCAGGGGTGGTGAGTAGAGAGAGAATAAATGACTGACAGTTTCTTTTGAATATCCAGATTTGCATGGGATTCAGGTTGAAATTAATATGCTGAGGTATTCTTCGCTTGGTCTTTTTGTGATTTGGTTAAGGCACTGGGCAGTCAAAGAATGTGTACCCCCAGTTCACACAGTGCTATTTGTTGTTATTTAAGGTGCAGCTGTTGTGCAAAGCTTGTCTAAGTTTCTTGACACTTGATGCCTTGAGCACTTGTGAGTTAGTTTCCATGCTGCCACTTCACTGAAAACACAAGAGTCTTCTGTAGAAGAAGAAAGTTTCTCTGTTGCGTCTTACTACAAGCGTGCTAAGACTGGGATTCACCTCACCTAAACTGGGATACCAAAGTGTTGGTCACCCCAGCCTAAGGTGATTATTGAAGAGTCCAAGGAGAAGAGTAGACACCTGCAGAGGGTAGTTCATTAGGGCTCTCTTAAATCCCGGTTTCACAAGGTGTCTTGCTTTCTGGAAAACTCATCTCCTGCCATCTGCTGTAAAGGAAGCTGAAGCTGAGTAGCTGTAAATGACAGATGTAGCTAAACAGACCTAGAGGAGAGTATTTTAGGTGCTTTAAGGGTGGTGCATCCTAGTCTAAAGGGTTTGCAGGGGCTCAGTGAGCCAGATGGACTCAGTAGAGCCAAAAGAAGCATATAAGTGCTCATGGTTCTTTGTCTCTTTGATGATTGTCAGCATAACTTTACTGCCATACTTGAAAGTTGTTTAAATAAACACTAAAATCAGTGAATTTAGAAGACAAGCACTGAACTATAATTGTGTCCCAAAACGAACTTATGTGCATGTACTGTGTTTGAGGCAATGTGAAAACTTCTGTGAGATTGTGGATTATGCCTTTGTTTTAACAGTAAATGTTACCATCAGTTGAAATTCATGAAGGAATAAAAATGGTAATGAAAAGTGATGCTCTTTGTAGTAAGTAGACAAGTTATTACATTGTATTCTGCGATTTAGACATATCTTACATTAAGAAGTAAATTTTAAAGATATTACAATGCAGCTCTTTAGTCATGTAATATATGAAGAAAAACAGCAAAAAAAATGCCCAACATTAAAAGTTCCAGCCTTGATTTTCTTTGGTTTAGATTAAACCATTATACCAAATCTATTCCCTGGTTGAAATGCTCTTTTCTCTTTCTCAGATGTCTCTGATTTACAACTAATAGTGCAATTTTTAGTAAGGGTGGTACTTGATATAGAGCAGCCTGTGAAAAACAGGCTATACATAGAGCCTCATACTGGAAATAAAAATATTTATTTTTCTATCATCCTTAGTAGAAATTCTGACATATTTTTGGGAGGCCCTCTAGTATATCAGATGCAGCTCATATGATAACATGATGCTTTTTACTATTGCAGTACTGTCAAAAAAAAGAGGAAGCCATGACAGAATTTCTTATTCTAAATAAGAACGGGGAAAATGGAGTTCAGCATATGATCATGAAATCAGTATTTGGGAATTTTTCCTTTCAGCTATGATAAATCTACTTCTAACATTTCTTCGTTTGGGAAAATGTAGGGTTTTTAAAAAATATATAATCAAAAAACATTATTTCCACTGTATAGACAGACATGGGAAGAATTTGTGGATGTTTGGTTTTTTGCCCTTTTTTCTAGTTGGGAGTAGGGTGAAACATATCTTTTATCTCATGTCACATTAAAAAAAAGAACACAACATGAATATACAAGTATAAATTTGTGATTTTTAGTGTTTAAGCTTGTGCTTGTGCATAATTTTGCGTGTTGAAGCATTTGAAAGTTAGAGTTGAAGTAGCTGAAACATACTTCTGCTGTTTCAATATTCTTGGTAATAATTTTCCATTTTGCTGGCTCATGTACAATAGCTGGTAAGGTTGTTCAGGGGAATAAACAGGAAATAAAAATCGAGCTGTCTCTGAATGTTACATTGCCACATGTACACAAGCCTGACAGATATTTTTGCACCTGCTTAATAACATATTTTTGGGACTCATAGTTCACTGCAGCCTTCTGTCACTGCACCTGATTAAAATCTGTGAGGAGTTACCTGCTGGCTTGAGAACCTGGTGGTAGAAAGCCATTTTCCTGTGTGTCTGAAGATTCCTTAATGTTTCTAAGTTAGCAGTATGCAATGTGCTAGTTGAATCTTGTGGCTCTTCCGTGAATGGTTCAGCTCCACAGAAAGACTGTGAAGGACTTGAGATAAATGATGAAAAAATTGTGTGCCCTGAAAACTAGGGTAAAGAGAAATTCTTTTAGGAGCCCATATTTTTTTTACTATTTCAAAAGTCAGGATTAGCAAAGAATGCCTGGGGATATGCTTACTATTCTGTGAATACCTGAATAGAGTCTTTAATAACCAAGTCTTCTAGTTTAGGGTGCTTTGACTTCTTATGCAGAAATTGGCAATCCTATGCTACTCTTGCACTGAATCTTTCAGTCTTTTTATACTAAAATTATTTTTCAGTCCATAGCAAAAAATGGAAATGGAATGACAATGAAATTGTTAAAAGATTTATAGTGTAATCTTCTCTGAAGGAGGTATTCTATGATATTCTCAATTACTGATTGAGTAGTAGCAAGTTACAGCACTTGGTGAAGTGCAGAGCAAAATCTGATGATTAGAAAAACCCATGGCTCTATGGCTGCTGGATGATCTGGACCTAAATTCTGCCACAGATATCTGACCTTTGGCAGGTCCTGCCTGCCAGCTTCGGTGTAAAATACAAAATATGTTCTGTTTGGAGCCAGGATAAGAACTGTTCAGGTATTTTGACTTTCAAGGTATTGATGCAGGAGATGTGTAATTTCAGTGTGCCACAGATCTGCCCCACCAACCCATCCCCTATTTCACAGCATTTCAGGAGTTGCCAAGAAGTAGCCTATTAATGTCAGAAACAGCAAGCCCCGAGGCCAGCTAGAGCACTTGTCAAAATATTTTGGGATTATTTTAGCACCTTGCCTACTACATCTTGTTACTACCATGTAGCATCTTTCCTACTATTATGAGGAAAGACTTCTGTCACTTTACGGCCCCTATACATGTGGGTTTTCTACAGGATAGAGAGTAAATGGGACATCAGTAGTTTAGGGGCTGCTTCTGAGGGCAGCTGTTTCCAGGTAAGCTCTGTGGTCATGCTATGTCATGCTGTCTCAAATAATATGAAGGGTTTTTTTTAAAATTATATTTTTCCTAGGACATGGAAATTTTAAATTATATTTTTCCTCGGTGTTTTCTTCAAGTTGTCTTTTATCATGAAAACGAGGTAAAAGTAGTGCTGGCAAATTAAATAAACAAATAAACTGCCCAATTACTGTTGTCTAGAACATCTTTCTCGAAGCAGAGTTCACAAAAAACAGGCCTCCAATGGTGTGGCTTGTCATACAAGTTGATTAAAGGTGTAGAATAAAAACAGCTTAACCACTGTGATTCTAAATTGGGGTAAAGAGAATTGTCAATACCTGTGGTTCAAGCCAGGATTTGTGGTTCCTGGCTTGAGAAACGTCTTCCTCATAAAATTTTTCTTGTAAAGCTGAGTACCATTACTAGGACTGAAAATGCCTGACAATAAAAAAAATGGCCCTCTCACCCTCGCCCGGCAGGCTTAACATCCTTGGCTCTCCCACTGCTGCTGCCTTGACTGACAGCTGGTGGTATGGGTAGAACATCCTCCTCCTAAATAGAATTGATTTTATTTTTGTCACACAATATGCATATAAACGGCAATGTGCTAAGTATAGTGGTTTATTCCTAAATGTAATCAAGATCAGGTTGCCTCTGTTTGGCATTTTGTCTTTCTTGTAGTGATGTCCCTGGGTATGTGGAAAGGGATACCAAAAGTCTCTTCCTTTCTTCCCACTGCTCAAAGTGGCCAAGGGTGTGCATCATTAGAACTGAGGTAGAAGAGATATCAGAGAGGCTTTTAAAACTGAAGATGTTTTAAAGTGGTGGGGTTAGAAAATCAGGGAGTAACAAAGAGTACACCTGAGAAGAAGAATTTTTCAGGAGATGTCTGGAAATCCAGAGACAAATGCCATGGATTTTTTTTTTTCAGGGATAGATGGATAAGAAATTAAAAACTCAATCCATAAAAAGTGTTCCATATTCAGGGGAGTATGGTGGTCTGTACCTGGTGTTCTCCTGCTGTACGTAGCTCAGTCAAAATCACTAATCACTGCTGCTTCTTTTATCTTCTTGAAGAAAAGACCAGGAAGATTCCAATATTATAATTTTGCAAAATAAACTGCTGTTCAAACCCATTGATAATTCTGCTAAACAGAGGAAAAGTAGCTGCAGGCCACAGGCAGCCATGGAACCAAATTCCTGACCACTGTTGCTTGTTCTCTGGGCCCTGCAGGTAACACGACCAAGCAGACTTCCAGCTGCTTATTGTGTTGTATATATTTTTCTAGCACTGTACTTGTGGAGACTTTTTTTGAGTCTTTTTTTAAAGTCTAAACAAATACAGCCAGTTAGGTGGAGGGAAAGGTCTTAAGCACAGGGGAGTAACTTGACAAATGAGAAGTTTGGTGGAGATCTGGGAGTGAAATTCATCTGCCACTTCTGCCAGTTTATTGTTCTTCCTATCAGCTGCACTGACCCTACAAAAGCAGTTATTTCCTGGTATCTAGGAATTATTATTGCTTAGATATAAAATTTGTAGTGTAGTGTTTTAAGACTGCTGCAGTCTTTATTTTGTAAATTTATGTTTTGAGAAATAGGTATGTTGGGGCAGGTTAAGAAGAGATAAATGTTGAGCTGGAGCTCTCTTTGGAGACAGTGGATATTGGGCCCTTTTTTGAAGGTACAACTAGTGTCTTTAATGAGAACATTAAAATCTCCTTTGCATTTGATTATATAGTGAAGATGCCTAGGAACTGGGTTTTCAGTGTAGTGATTTCTTGGGGGTTCGTAATATGATTCAGCTCCAGCTGTATAATGGCCCTTTTTGGCATTTTAAGCTGGGTAGAGATTGAATATTGGAATAGCCCTTTTGGGCATGTTCATGGGAAGGTACCATATCCCATCCTAATGATTTCTTTCATGGTCTACAGGAAAGAATGGGTCATAAATCGAAGATGCTCAGAGAAGTTGTGAACAGTAGTCTGAGAGAATTTTTTAAAATTGAATGGGTCTAAGAAGAATTCAGAAAGGTGGTAGACTTATGGAATCAAGAAGGTATCTTACGGGAAATGTGTGAAGTGAAAGGGTTGATCTCATAAATTACAGGAGCTTCAGAATGAAATCAGGGAGAAATATTGGCAGAGGTTTACATGGTTGAAATAGGTGAAGATGGGAATGAATCTTTCCCCTTGCTCCAGAAATAAATGCAGTGACAGGTGAGTCTTTGGGAATTGGAGAGGAAAGGTTGCATGATTGATTGAGCAGCTGCAAAATATCAGTTTGTCGGAGCACTGAGTTGGAATAATTCAAGAATTACTGCTGATAAAAGATGAAGGGAAGAGAAAGTGATCTAGGATGGAATGCGCAGACTCAAGCAGAAGGTCGTATTACAGGCTTAGCTGGCTGAGACTACTCACAGAATCCAAGACCGAGGGCTGATGAACCTTTTCTCATCTATTCTTGCATGAAAGGGATGGTGTAGAGGGGAGGTTTTCACAGCCTGAGTTGGAGTGAGAGAACCTTGTTCATGAGAGAGGTGTGTTCTCAGAGCCTTCTTGCTCTGGAACTCATTAACAGGAATGACAGCAAAGAATATGTCTGTTCAGTTTGAGTCTCAGTATTTTGTGGCCTTGAACAAATTATTTACTTTAACATGTGCCTCTGTTTTCCAGCTGAGATTAATGAGGTATTTCTCCGAAAAGCATTGTAAAATGAAAACCCTTCTATGATTATTTTCAGATACAACATTTTCAGATACTGGAGAGAGTTGGGATTTATTAGCTGTGAGTGTTGTGGGGTTATAAAGTCCTTGATATTTATTAGAGTCAGTTTTCTGCCTTCCTACCTCAGACAATAGATACAATCTTATGTTTGGCTGCAAAATCTTGTGGTAACCTTTTCTAGCATCCTTTCACCTCTATCTTTACTGCTACTGTTATTCACACCAGCAAAATCAAATATAGCATAGAGATCTCCCATGGTGTAATCACATCTTTGAGTGCAGAAGAGGCATAGCCTGGAACTAGTGAGTGAGGGTGTAATGCAATAGATTCTTATCAAATTCCTAAAAATAGGTGGAGTTACGTCAGAGATAAATTTAAGATACTAAGGCTGTTAAGAAGCTGAAATCAGCTCACCAGATGTTTTGTGTTTAATTTAGTATCTGTACTTTGTTACAGATGTTTTCCACCACTCATCTGTCAGCTGTGTCAGATGCAGAGTTAGCCATTGCTAACCATGGTAAGAGACAAATTTATTGTTAGACACTGACACCTGAACTTGGCATTTTTTTAAGATTGTAGGATTACAGGAGCTGATTGGCGAGAAATAATAAAATGAACCATCTAATTTGGGAATATTTTCATTTGCAGACACATTTTAGAAGAAGTCAATCAAGAGCATGCTAGCACCCATACATATACAAGGCCCCTGAATGCTGAAACCAAATTTGACACAGTTTCATGATGACTTGGTGAAATAAAGAGCTGGAAGAGGAAGCTTTTAGATTATATGTAGGCAGTACATCTGCTTTCAGTGTTGTGTGCATGTTGCTATCACTAGTAAGTTGTTTGAGGCGGTGATTAGCATATGCAACTGCAGGTTACAGTCACCTACAATACCACAGCTCAGTGCCCAGCCAGACCAAAGCCAGTGGTATGTTTGTTTTGCCATGGAGCACTTCTCATAGCAGGGAAGGTGCACTTGATACCTGTGTGTGCTGGAGCTGTGAATTCTGTTTGTTCACTGCCTTCTGGTCATGCTCTTCATTTCCCTTGTGTGGCTATGGAATGCACAGACTGGGATGAGCTCTGTGTTGGCGACAGTGCAGTGTTGAATCACAACTCCTAGATAAACTCTGCTTTGCCAAGTAGTGTGCAACAAGTTTTTTCCTTGTTATTTAGCGATTGCTTTCTGACAGGCTCTTTATATCATTGTTCTTTAGTGAAGACTTTCTCTGACAAGTGGAGAATATGAATCTTGTGACTCAAGATGGGTTATTTTCTTCTGGTTTGATTTTCTTTTCTTTTCTTTTTTTTTTTTTTACTGCTGCGTGTCTTAAGTACTGCAGATTGCCATGACATTGCTGTAATGTTGCAAATTATTTTGATGACTAAGTTAGAGCTTTTTAGGGAAGGAGGAGGAGGTAACATGGTTATTGTACTAGCAGCCGGCTTCATAGTACTGTATTGAGAACTACCAGCTAATCTGGTCCTTTGGAATTCCATCTGTTCTGTATGGGGTTTTCTTTCTCAAAGGAGAATTCCATTGGAATAAGGTTGAATTCTTGTGAAATTACTCCTCCTACAGGATAAAACTAAAACTTGTACGATTAAATGTGCTCAGGCCATTTAGAATTGTGTGACCAAAAAAGTCATCTCTCTTCTTCTCATCCTAAGACAAGTTCAGCTATGCTTAAATCATCCTGAAAGAAGTTTTCTTGAGCAGTTTTTGTAGAGCTATAATGACGAAGCTTCTAAACCGGTCTGCAAAAACACTTTATTTTCAGAAAACTTTTCCCTTTCTAATACTTATTTCCTTAATGCAATGAGGAACAGTATTACCTGTCCTCTATTCCATGTTTTAGTGACAAAAATGCCATTGTTGCCAAGCTTTCCCACAATCTAAGCATACTGCATCCCAGCAATTTTGCTGGATCTTTCCTGTTTTTCTCTAGGTATCATCTCTCCTTCCCTTATTCAAAACAAAGGGTCAAATGGCTGAAACATACTATTGCAGTGGTGGTCTGCTACCAAGGAAATAGAAGAGTTGTGGTTCAAGCTCAGATACAGTAATCAGAAGTTTGGGGCATTTTCTTATGTCTGTCACAATCCTCCTTTGCATTCAGATGTCAGAAGTGCTAGCATCATAGTCCTGATTTGGTGGTATTTCAAAATTGGGTAGTTTGTTGAAGGCACTGGTTGACCAGTCAAGAATAGAATTAGCAGTTAAGTCATCATGTCCTCTGAGTGTTTGTTCCATTGCTGTCTTCTATACAATTGTTGAAAAGCTATTTAGTCTCTGTTGATCACTGTTCTTGCAGGTAATGTATGTGGTGTTCCGTAAATTTTGTGGGCCAAGGCTTCTGTTTGTTGTCAACAGGGATTTGGGAAAGGAAAACCACCATCTTAATTTGTTACTTGGTTTCTCTGTTGTAGGTTTTACCTTCTAAAGCAAAGAAAGAAAAGGATTCTGGGTCAAGTAGTAGTAGTAGAGCTTCTATTGAGACTTAAAGTGTATTGTGTGTGTTACTCAGATACCTATAATAAAAAAAAAAATCACATTTGATTTTTTATTTTTCTTTTTTAGCTGCTCAGATGTCTAGGGTCATCTTAGGGGATTGATTTGTGGACCCTATTATTCTGTTAGCCTATGGTTGCCTGTAATTATCTGAGTCTTGTGTTTGATATCCCACAGGACTTACAAACTTCCCTTCTACTCTGTAATCTAGTGTGAATCTCAACAAGGCAAAGGGAAGTTGAAGTGAACTTTGTAAGTCAAGAAGTATTTTGCAGGTTCCAAAAGCAGTTTGTACTGGCTAAATTTCTATTTGTAAATCTACAGAGCAGATTAAAGTATGTGTGGCATCTATTCCCATTGCACAGTTCAGTTGCACAGTTGAACAGTAAATGGGATGCACTGAAGCAGAACTCTGCCTATGTGGAGTTTGAGGAACCCATTAAAAATTGAGATATTAAATTAAAATCTGTGCTGAGGTCCTGATTTATAGCCTATGGAAGTCAAGGAAACATTCCACTAACTGCAGTATTTGTCATATCAAACAGCAGTAGGAGTTTGAATGTACAAGCATAACTTAACAAGTTTAACCTTTGAATGTTGAATTTTGTAAATGTGACATTCTCTGTTCTCTAGGCAGTTTCAGAATTGGTATATTGTCAGAGCCTAATAGAAACAGAATCAGCATTATATCTTTAAGGAAGGTAATTATGTATACTGAGTCAGATTGCAAAGAGCACAGCAAATTATTTAAATTATTAATACCTTTTGTTATTTGTTGCATTCTCTGCAAAGGAGTGAAATATCATGTATAAAATTTAAAATAAAGGAAAATACTTGAAAAGGTTGTTTTTGTCATTAAATGGAAGGGAAATGCAAGTGTTATAGTTGATGTGATGAGTTTAAGCACCTTCGGCTGAAGCACATACAGTGTTTCTAAATAAATGTATTAATTGTCGTGTATTGCTACTTCGTTTATCTTCACCTTTTCCCGCAGAGCGTTGTTGCAAGAGTAAAAGCTCCAATACTGTGCTTTTCTTGCATGGTTAAAATAAAATACTTGGAGTTAGTAATGGGATAGTTTGTAAAACAGGAAAATGACATACAGTAGGAAAATATATTTTGCATTCTCAGAGAGTGGAGAAAAGAAAAAATATTCAGTCTTTCCTATCTTTTGACTCCCCATTTTTTTGAAAATGCTAGTCCTATCATTTGACTAAACCATTATGATATGAATGAATTTAGAATTTATAGAAGTATGCATAATGATGAAAAGTTTAAAGTACTACAATATGCAGATTAAAAATAAAATAAAACATGATGAATATTTAAAAAAAAACCCCAACCAAATGACCCACCAAGTATCAGGTTTCCGGGAAAATGCCATAGCAAAGACTCCACCCTTTAAATCCCAGATATGCCCATGTTGAAGAGGTACTAACAGCCATTGCACTGTAGATAATGCCCACCTGTGGGAATTGCCAGACGGTTGTAGTTCCTTAATAAAATTAACATTGAGAAGGTTAAGGATTATTCAGAACTGACTTTACATGGGAGGTAACAATTTTCAGGGTTTAATAGGACACAGTAATGTTGTCTATTACAAAGAGATATATGTGTGCATGTATGTGTGAACAATATGACCAAAACACTTCTACATATACATATGTACATATATGTTTTTGCTCAGTCACAACTTGAAACTGGTATTTTTGGAAAAATACACATAGTCAAAACATTAATGTGGGAACATAACATGTTCACACATAATATGTATGTGGGCATAACATACACCTGCATTTTGACATAAGAAAATGCCTTTTCTTCTTGACTGGGTAGTATATATTGCATGTAATCTTAGGAGATTTGAGTGTATTTAATAGAGCAGTCAAATAATTGCTGCAAATGAAAGTGCTATTAAGGAGCTTGAGGACTTGGTGTTTTAATATTATACCTATTGAGCAAACCCATGCTCTTCCCTCATTAATCTAGTCTTCCAGAATGCAGTTCTAAGGATGCAGTTTGACCACTTATGACTATTAGAGGCAGTATTTTTTGTTTCAGGAGTAATTTTAGCTGTAGAAAATGCTAGGGTGCTATTAAGGGGGAGTGTTGGGGTTTTTTTAGTCACTGGGTCTTCTGCTAAGTCATTCATTTATTTATTTAGTTTCTTTGAGTATAAAGATTTTATGACAAGAATTACATAGCCCTTAATGAATAGATATTGTTATAAATCTGCTGTGTTCTTCTTTTTAATCAATAACTGTCCTTGCTTTTCAAAATTGGATGTTTAAAAATAAGTAGGGCTTTGTGACATCGATAACATCTACCTGAATTTTTGAAATTGCTACTTGAAAAATCAGAATAATACAGTAGTGTGCTTATCAAAAACTTGTGTTGTTTAAGTCAGCACAGATATCTGACATGACACAGAGCAGAATATCTTCGTGCTGGGAAATACAGTATCTTTAAAACTATGAACTCGTGTTCTGGCTGAAACACAAGGGTTTATCAGGATTAATGGATTACTCCAAGATGGTTCTTGCTCATCCTCTTAAAGCACTGTATATGTCTGGCTGCGGTAGCTTTAGCTGCACAGTGCCTTCTGCAAGGTCATTTCATAGAATCATTGAATGTTGAGGGGTTGGAAGGGACATTAAAGATTGTTCCAACCTTCTCACCTTGGACAGGGACAATTCCCACTAGACTAGGATGCTCAAGGCATTATCCAGCCTGGCTTTAAACACTGCCAAGGCTGGGGTCTGTTTCAGGGTCTCATCATCCGGACAGTAAAATATTTCTTCCTAATGTTTAACATCAATTTCCCCTCTTTCAGTTTGTTCCCTTTACTCTGCCTCATCACTACAGTTCCTGGCAGAGTCCCTCTCTGGCTTCCCTGGCCTCCTTCAGATACTGGAAGGTTGCTGTGAGGTCTCCACACAACCTTTTCTCCAGGCTGAGCAGCCTCAGCTTTCTAATCCTGTCTTCAGTCCTCAAACCTGGGGAGGAGAATAGCTTTTTGACTCAGGTTATCAGTCAACTGAGCAATGCAAGCACCATTTCTGTTATCCTGTTGCCATACTGTGTTACTGTAGTGAGGTAGCATCATCTTTGCTCCTTACATCCAAGTGTTTGGGATGGGGATTACTGCACTTCCAAATTCCTTAGAGTTATGAAGCAGCTCTGATTGTGAACTGAAGGATGAATGAGGATGGATAGAAGAATCAGCTATTAAAGTATCTAAACTAAATGGACAGCTTCCCAAGTTAGATTCAGTCTTAGCTGCAGTAAATATAATACACTTGAACTGTGCCCCATTGTATGTATTTGGTCTGACCTTTCCTTGTGCACTTGAAAAAAAGCTGCAGCACGACTGTGTGCACAGAATTTGTGTGGTTATTGGCACCTAATTTCCCTTGCTCTCTAGATATCTCCTTTTGTGTATCCAGACCTTGGAAAAATAGAAGACAAAGCAGTGACTTTGGACTTACTAATGAAAGCTGCTATGCTGATAGGGAATTGGGATGGAAATAGTAAAATTTTCCAGTTCTTATGGAGGAAACAGGCAGGTGTTTATCAAAGTGATGATTAATCACTAAAACAAGAGTAGCAAAAATATCTGGCAATGGAAAAGACTGCAGGGATTTCAGGTTTGTGCTATTGCCCTTTCTTCCAAACTGTACTGAAGCTTTTCTAAAACTATTTTGTCTAATCTTCATCTGTTGTGGCTGTTTTGAATATGAACTTTAAATCAAATAGAGTTGCTAGTTACTGCAGAATACAGATACTGGGTTTTATTTGCTTTTTAATGAGATCAAGTATATGCTAAACTTGTTTAATGGAAAATGATAGAGACACACTAATTTTTATTAAAGCATCTGATCTTGATCTATTACAAAGACCTATAACTGTGTTGTAAAACACTAGTCTTTCTTCTTTTGGCTGTGCACTTCATATTGTCAGTGCAGATATGCACAGATATGCACAGACTTCTGCATATCTTAAAACACTGTTTGTCCAAGAGTTTATACTCCAGGGGGATAAAAAATTTGTACAAGTGATTACATTTTTGCATGAAACATCTGTGCTTGAAGTTGGTTTATAGAACTCTCAAATGTTTGTCTGTATTTAGTTTACTGTGATATTAAATAACTCAACGTTTGTAGATATGTTTAAAAGGCACTAATATTATTGTCAGGAACTTTGCATTGCCTCTACTCCCCTGAATTTTCAGTCATGTATGAGGAGAGTTGATGTATTTGCTAAACTTTTGAAGGCTACAACTACAGCCCTTTGAAATATAAATTACTTTAATCAGTTCTAATCTGACAGGAAAATTTATGATGATCTAATATCAAAAGATAATTGGAAGGAATGAACCAGTTTGAGACATCTCATAATTCAAGATATAAGAATATCTGAAAGATATTTTTCTTTAATAGATATTTGATACGATGCACATTGTAGTGCTCTTCATATAAGAGCAAAGTGACCTTCAGTGAAGGTCTTGTTGGTGGTGTGACTTCAAAAAAGGAAATGACGCATTTTTATCCCTCTTGGTACTGGAGATGCATATAATTTGCCAATTTGAAAACAGGTTTAGAAAGACACTGCTGAGATGCTTCCCAACTAACCAGTCTGCTTTAAATAAATGTAATGGAATAATGTATCAATATAATTCTGCAACACAATCAAGTTGAACATCTATAGGAATTTTCTGCACACATGGTCAGTAAATGTTGGAAGACTGAACCTAGGGTGCAGCCTCTATTTGATATTTCTCTAATGATGTGCACAGAAATGCAAAGTAACTTAGAACTCTGTGTGTGACACATCATTATCTGTAATTACCTTTCACTTGATCTGATATTGGCGTGAGATCTTTCTTAACCTTCTGTGCCAATTGCTTCAACACCACCTGGACTACAACAATAAGTTCCACAACAGTGTGACTCTCTGCCCTGAGTTAGGAGAAGATTTATTGTGACCATCTCCATAGAAAACAAATAAAGTATAGCAAAACAGACTTGAAATTTAGTCTCTTTTAATGAACATATCCTGAAAAACCAGAAATAAACTTTGGAAAAGGGCATGGGAGGGTGATTGATTTTCATGAACTTGTAAGCATTTAATAATAAAACACCATTTTTTGTGTGCCAAGTATGTAACAAAACCATCCATGTGCGCTGTACGCTGCACAGAGAAAGAAGGGGAAGATGTTTGCAAAATGAATGGAGAAAGTTTGTGTATCAGGAAATTTAGCAGTTGCTAATTTCTTGTTCTTAATCCTCCAACAGTCAGCATCTGCATTAGACATGTATGCTTGTTAATTGAGCTTAATTAGTTTGCAGGGAAGGGTATGATACCTTAGATCATTAACTAAAATTAAGTATGTCAGGGACTTGCCCCAAACCAACTTATATTTTTGCCGCTGTCAGCATAGAATAACTTTTGTAGATGGAATATGTAGAACACTTTTCAGATGTTCTCTAAAAACCTAGCATACAATGGTTGAAAATGGGGCTGTATAAAATAAAATTGGTGGTTCATTTCCGTAGGAAATAGCATTACTATGTTGTCTGCTTCTGCCTGTGGAGATACAATGTTAGAATCTTCTCTAGTCACCCTTTTTGGAGGCAACTCTAGCACAATGTATGATGGTGACAGGGTTACTGAAATTTCCATTTTGCTGGTGTGGTTACTTCAGGAAGAAGGGCTAGGAAGAGAAAGAGGAAGGAGAATGTATTTATGTAGCTTCAATCTAACACTACTATTTTTGACGTGGAATTTGAATTCAAATAACGTTTATTTGAATCAAGTGTAATTAAGATTAGGAAATAGTAATTTACTGCTTTAAAAGATAAACACAACCAACCAGTCGCTCTCCCCCTCAAGTGCTCTGGGTTTTAGTAGATGATGTTACTTTTACAAAGAGTACACAGCAAAGCTGTTAGGTCTGTATGTGTGGTCTTTTTGATACTTGGTAATGGCCTTCGGGGATTTTTCTTTGTTAACCACGATTTTACGTTATTAACTTCCCCAGAAACAGATGCATGTGTTACGTTTTCTGAATTTAATGCCTGAATGGAAGCATTTAATACTTTTTACCTCTACAACTGACTGTGGATTGCAGCATGGGCACTGTTGCTGGTGTACAAGGAAAATTGGTTTACCTACACTTACCTTTGCTGTATGGGAGCAATTAAAAGGGATAACAGAAATTAATCTTTTAGAGTGATTAAATTCTATGTACGCTCCTGTTCTTTTCAGAACGAAGTACACTTTAATTTAGTCTATCTTAATTATTTCAGTGAAGTAAATTAAACAAAATTAAAGGCTAGCTTAATTCAGGATGGGTGTTTACAGGTGGCTTCAAATTATTCAGTTCTCTTTAAATTCAGGCATTTATTTAATTTGATGAACTTTTCTGAATGTCCCTATGTAGCAAGTTGCCTGTTAGAACAACTCTTTTTTGGTAAACATTCCTGCTTTAATGCAAGCAAGCATTTTTGTAGTCTCAGCCTGTTCTACTTCCAGTTGCATGCTTCATCCTGTAGTTTTATTGTTCTATTTATTGCATTTTACTTACAGTATTAAATATGGCCTCTTCATAATAACTCATTTGAAATTTATTATTGGAAACTCATAAATGAATTGGCAGAATGCACAGGGAGATGCTATTTTTTCTATTCTCAAACAGATAGATTCATTGCAACAAAATTTTCTTTCTTTAACTTGACCCGTATTTCTGCAGAGATTCTCCAGCTGATGGTTGTATTACTTAGAAGATCTGGGATTTAAATAAGGGTCTGCCTCTGCTTTTTGAGGCTCACTGATCTCCTTTGACTATTACTACAAGGAATTAGTCCAATGAAATTTTGGTTAATACCTACTAAGGACTAAGGAATGCACTTTTTTGCTTTGCTGTGTGTAAGATATCATTGGTTCCTCCTAGACCATCCTTTCTCTGCTATACTGAGCAGAGCTATGGGATAGCTGTCTCAATTACTCATTTTCCTTTTTAATTTCTGGGTATTTCTTGCCTCTCTTTGTATGCCTGCACATTAGGATAAGCACAGAACACTTAAATGGCAAGTTTATAAAAGTCTATGAAACTCAGTAAAAGATAGCAGCAGTATTTTCTCTAATAAGCTTCAGCACCCTGCTTAGTCATCATGCTTTTATATCTTCCATCACGAAGTCTTGCTTGCTCACAAAAGTCACAGCAAGTCACCACACCTCCTCCTGTTAGGAAACTGTGGGCAGTTCTCTCTATGGCTTTTACAAGGTGCAGCAGCGAGTAGGCACTAGTTTTTTTGGAAGAAAAATCCTTTATTTGCACAAGATTGTAAAAAGATTACTTTTCAGCTTACTGCAAAAAGCCTAAGTTATGAAGTATATGTACAACATTACTCTGAAGACAGAAAAAGACCCCTTTTTGATTTTCTTTACTTATTTCTTTACAACCTTCTAAGCAAGTTGCACTAGGTAGAATATGTGCGATGTATACACAAAGAAGTTAATTCAAATGTATATAGTACCCGTCAATGAATTGATTTTTAAGCTTTGCCACTTCTTTGCATTGTGTGACTGACCTATCAAAGAAATACCAGTTCCTGCATGCTTTGGGTGTAGTTAAAATAAAACTAATTCTCTGACTTCTGGACAAGGACAGGCAGACAGGAAAAGCACATAGGCAGTTTTTATAATTATTTTAATTGATTTGCCCACATTTACAACTCAGAATAAAAAGTATGCTGGGATTTGATTCTGCTTGTGTTCAGGGATAAGAGTTTGTGCATTTAATAATGATTTTCTTAAAGCTTCCACAGGTCTTGTTGTGTCAGAAGCATAACCCTAGTTCTCTTTTTGCTTTTTTTCTTTTTTTTAGGATGATGAAGTGGTTCTGCAGTGCACTGCAACTGTTCACAAGGAGCAACAGAAATTGTGCCTTGCTGCAGAAGGATTTGGCAACAGGCTTTGCTTTTTGGAATCCACATCAAATTCTAAGGTACCACCGAGTCTTTTAATTGTCATTTCATGTCATGAAGCAAAGACAGTTGTAACATTGCTTGCTTTGATGTAATATACAGAAATCTGTCAAGGAGAATAGAAAAATCAAATCCATCAATAATATAAAGAATATTTAATCCCAATTCAACCTTTAATTGTTCCTTTGCCCTTTGGCTTAACTCTAATGCTGTGTTTTCTTTTTTGGGTTCACTTTAAAACTTGTTAGCTGCAGAATACCATCCCAAATAATATGCTTGTTATTTTGCTTGTCTGAACTCAGTTATTACTATAATGCAACTTTTGTGTACTGCAACTCAAAGACAAGTTGCTTGCTCTGATTCTAACTCCACAGAAAAGAGAGCAATTATTCTATTCGTGGTAAGTTTTTATTTTGTGGCATTTATGTTGAAATACTTATAAATTTAAGACCTAATTGCCTCTCTGAGCATAGTGCAAGTATCAAAATTACCTCGTCTAACATTTTATCTAAGTTTCCTCTAACTCTCGTTTATATGCAGTAGGTAGAGTAGTTTGAAAAAATAACTTTGCTATTTATTGCAAAGAAGGGATTTTGTTTCACCATCATATATGCTCAAATAAATGTTGTGAAGATTCAAATGGGCACCCTGGGGGTAGAGCTGATTATAGTGGACAAAGTAATGGATATACTTGGGCATTTTGTTCATAGAAAGGGAAGACCATTGCTTAACGTATTTGTTTTCTTCTTCAGTGAAAATATAAATATTTGATGAGAAAATATAGTAAAGGTAAAGCTTCTGGAAAGACATCTAGAAAGATTTAGAACGAAAAATGATGGTTATCTTGCCAGCTTTCACAGCATCACTTTGATTCTCTCTGATATTTCACAGAGTAATGCTTCATTTTCTGTCTCATCATTTAGAATGTATTATTCATAGTAATAAATTTTTCACTAGGATATTAATGATTCATTATAATAGCAGTGATCTTGATGAAGTAATTCATTCTGCTCTGTTTTAAGTGAATCTTTTTAACAATAAAAATGTTCTAGGATAGAAGTGGTTGTAGTGCTTATTGTCTGAAAGGTTGTAGTGCTTATAGGCCTGAAAGATCTATTTAATAAATTTATTATCATTCAGTAAATTTGGGTATTAAATCCACAGTCTCTCTCTCCTCATCTAAAACTCCTGAATATTCCTATCTTTAAGGAATACAGTGGAGATTTCATATCAGTTTTCTATGCTTGTTTGCTGATACTGCTTTTTCTCCTTGTTTTATGAAGCAATCTGTATTCTGCTCTTTCTTGATGAACTTGGAGGGAAAAAAGCAAACAAAAGAAAGCCGATGCAGCTCATCTGTGTTTTAAGGGCTGACAGTTGTCAGGATGAGCTCATCTGAAGTCATTCTTAGCTAGAAATACCGAGGGAGCCATAAAATTATCAAATCCTTAAACCAAAGTTGACTATAAATAAGAGTAAATAAAAATGTTTTTCTTCCTAATGTCTGTATGCATAGAATGTTCCTATTGCATTATATAAAGAGTAACATAGGAAATATTTGAAGAGGCATGTGATAATTTAAAAGTAGTTCCAACGGGGTTATTGGGACTGTTAAAAAATTTCTATGCATGTCTTAATAGCCATTTTCCAGTTACAATGGGGTTGTGATGGACTTTAATGCAAACAGAAGTGTGGTGTTTGAATTACAGGCACAACTCATGCACCTCCAGCCTGCACGCTGGTGGAGTGAGTTGAGGAGCGGAAAAGGTCTTGACTCAGTGCAAGGCTGCAGATTTCTCAAATTGACCCCTCATCTTGAAGAGCAAAATAACAGATAAGCAAGATGTCAGGTCTAAATTATGTGTCATTTCATTAATAGGAGACAGTCCTGAATCTAAAACTGTCAGGCTTGTCAGAGATAAACACATGACTGCCTCATCTATAGAGGTGTAGTAGATCAAGTGAAAAATATTTGTAATTCAATTTCTACCAATTTCAAAGCAGATCTGTTTCAAAATGGATCTTGTTCTATGAATAAGTTACAAGTTTCAAGTGTATAGCAATATTAGATATATAAATCATCAACACTCAGCAGCAAGAATAACAAAACCCAAAGATACACTGAAGAAAAAATTTAAAATGCCTAGTTTCCTTATCTCATGCAATCATTTCTTCAGCAAGTTTTGTCAAGTCTATAGCATAAATTTTAATTTCTTAAGTAAGAAGAAGAAAATAAGAGATGGGTGTCAGAAAATAATGGCAAAAGCCCCACTGTCATGTTTTAACCCTAGCCAGCAGCCAAGCTCCACACAGTCGCTCACTCACTCCCCCACCAGCGGGATCAGGGAGAAAGGGTAAAAGTGAAAAAACTTGTGGGTTGAGATAAACGCAGTTTAATAGGAAAAGCAAAACCTGTGCACCTAAGCAAAGCAAAAGAAGGAGTTAGTTCCCTGCTTCTCATGGGCAGGCAGGTGTTCAGCCATCTCTAGGAGAGCAGAGCCACATCACATGCAATGGTTACTTGGGGAGACAAACACCATCAGTCCAAATGTGCCTCCTCTTCTTCTTCCCTCCGCTTTATATACTGAGCAGNAGCCAGCAGCCAAGCTCCACACAGTCGCTCACTCACTCCCCCACCAGCGGGATCAGGGAGAAAGGGTAAAAGTGAAAAAACTTGTGGGTTGAGATAAACGCAGTTTAATAGGAAAAGCAAAACCTGTGCACCTAAGCAAAGCAAAAGAAGGAGTTAGTTCCCTGCTTCTCATGGGCAGGCAGGTGTTCAGCCATCTCTAGGAGAGCAGAGCCACATCACATGCAATGGTTACTTGGGGAGACAAACACCATCAGTCCAAATGTGCCTCCTCTTCTTCTTCCCTCCGCTTTATATACTGAGCAGGATCTCATATGGTCTGGAATATCCCTTTGGTCAATCTGGGTCACTTTTCCTAGCTGTGTCTCTTCACAGCTTCCGTGCACCCCTAACTTTCTTCACAGTGTGGCAGAACAAAAAGCAGAAAAGGCTTTGGCTCTCTGTAAGCCCTGCTCAGCAATAACAAAAACACCTCTACGTTATCAACCCTGTGTTCAGCACAAATCCAAAACACAGTCCCATACCAGCCACTGTGAAGAAAATTAACTCTACCCGAGCCAGAACCAGCACACCTGTAAATTTCCTTACTGACAATTGTCTATAGGTAATTTTGTTTCATCATTGTTTGCTATACTTTTAGATTTATTTCTTGTGTGGGAGACTGACCCTTTTATTAAAACAAAATTATGATCAGTTAACTTACCTCAAGATTAGTGGGATCTGTTTCTTTACATTTGAATATTAAAGTTGTTGCTTTCTACATATAAAAAGATTGGTAATATGAGGAATTCCATTCGTTAAAAGATTATGTTTTCTGCTAGTGAAGTAATTTTTCTTTAGACTTAAATAATGCATAGATTGTTGAAAAAAACCCAAGTTAAAACCGTGTTTTAACAGCTCTGGAAAACTATTCCTGTCCATGGTGCAGAATGAAAAATACTCAGCTCTGGGTCAGACAAAAATGTGGTGTTGATCACTTGTGAACCATTGCACAGCAGAACACTGAAAACTGAATTACACTTTTCTAAATGGCATAAGGTTTTGGGGTTTTTTCCCTGTTTTTATGGCAGGTGGTAAACGGATATTAATTTCATTAAGCCCTGAGGTATAGAACTGCTTTACATCATCAAAAAGGACTGATAAAAACTATGTGTGGGGTAACTATGCTTAGAGAGAAGAGGACAATGGGGGAGGGGACTGGAGAAGGTTATACGTGGCATAGGCAAGGCTATGTCAAAGTATGATTCTTTAATATTTATACAAGCTGTTTCCATGCCAGCAGTCAAATTCTCTATGGATGTTTCTGGAGAAGGGTGTCATCTGGAATGGTGGGACATTGGCCTGAATTTCTGTACCCTGATTGCCTCTGGGAGAAAAACTTTGTTCTCTGTCTTCCAGAGCGTAACATCTGAAGGCAAGGGTTGCCTCCTTTTTCTGTCTTTTACAGAAAATATATTCTCAGTGGCCAAGACAAATAATCTGTCTCCAGAGAGACTGAGTCTGAAACTCTTCCTGACAGCTGAGAAACAGTAACTGTGATGTGCACAGTTTTTGATTGTGTAAATCCATATAGATAAAAAAGCACATGTTGTCCATCAACATATGGATGCAAGCAGATGATTTTGAGCAGTTATGACATAATGAAATAGAGAGTTTTTAAAAAATTGATTCACTTTGGTGCATCAGATCAGTGTTATTTGTTTACAGTGGATCATCCTGTGAATTTGCCATATAGTAAGGTGGTTGGTGGGATTTTGTTTTTTATAATTACTGTCATTCATTTCTGTACCTATGTTTCCATTTCGTCCATCTAAAAAAGTCAAAAAAGGTTTTTATTGCTTTGTAGCTGCACCTCCAAGCCCATTTTAAATGCATTTGTGTCATGTTGCCAAAATTAATATTCCCATTTAATAAAAAAGATGGCACTTAATCTTATGTAATCTTATGTTCAGAGGATTCCATTTAGCAGACTTTCACTAAGATTGTCGACTTTAATAATTTAAGCGAAGAGAATTTATGCATACTTGCACATTACTTGCCCTACTTGACATACATAATTTAGACACAGGTAGATGAAGTCTTCACAGGTGTAGATCAGACAAGAATTTTTTTCAGTGAATCATTCTTTCCCAGTAAAATGCTCCGTAGAAGCAATATAAATAAGAACAGTGTGTTTCACAACATTGTATGTAGTTTTATGCAACATATGGTTTACAATATTTTAAATATTATCTTTATTATTTATGTATATCTAATTAAGTTTTTATTTCTTGTAAATATTATGTGAATTTCAAGCCTAAATGTAGATTGGTAGCTATATCCATCAGAACTGATTGTGATCCTTGCATTTAGTTGAAACTGACTTATTTCTTGAGATGGAAAGTGAGTAATTTAAAATGAATGTGAAACATTAGGACTGTGAAAAACACTTTGTCAGATCTCCATGGCTGTAAAGCAGCAACAGAAATATAGCTTCATGTCATCTGAAAATTGTGGGCATTTTTACTAGGCATAACAATCCAGTTTAGCATACTCGTACTGTCACCTGTAACTCAGGTGTTTTTTAAAAAGGAAACAAAGTGTGTGATATGAAGCAGGTCACCGCAGGCTAAACAGTGTAATAACAATTGATCCAATCTATGAAACCTTACTATTCTCATTTTTCAGATCATATCTCCCATTGAAGCAGATATTTGGAATTTTAAATTCACACAGGAATGGATTAATCTGATATTACAGAAATAATTTTTATCAAATCTTGTGTTCCCATTGAGTTTCCAATACATTGAATTTTAGCTTGATAAGGCATCATTTGCTACCAAATTGGAATTACAACTTCTTCCTATCTTTAAACTGTACATTCATGAATGAGAGTTTCTTTTGAAATCACGCTCATTTATTTAATATTTTTAAAAGTATGACATTGTTATGAACCAGTTCTCTGTTTTTGGGGATGACTCTCCATGCTTAATACGAGTTATTTAGAACCAATGGAGTTTTATTATAAAACTTTTAATACCATATGTATTTGGGATTTTCTTTTCAAAATGTATTTTATAAATATGTAAGACTGTCATTGATAAAGCACCTGAAAAAACCTCCCAAGGAAAGTTCTGAATTCCTAAATATGCTGGTAGAGTGTATGGTATAGAGCCAAAGTAATTTTGTAGGTAAGTTTAGTTGATAATACTCCAAGTGATGGCACTGAATGAAAGAGTAGTACCTATGGTATCTATGTGTACATCATCTATGTATGTTGCCAGCTAAACAGTGCAAAACAAATTTTAAAATGCTCATTTTCTTTTTAATATTCTGGGGTTCATGCTATTAGTGACGTAGGCCATCCATTCAAGAAACTTAAACCAAAGCTGTATAATTGATGCAATTTAGCAAAAAACCCATAAGTTGTAATTTCTCCAGTCAAGCATGTAGTTTGCAACTTTCTTCATTATAGAAATATATGTTAATAACAAACAAACAAACCCTAAATGTCTACAAAACCACATATGATGTGTCTTTTTTTTTTTTTAAATTTGTTTTTACAGGTTTTTTTGCTTGTTTTTGGTTTTTTGTTTTTTTGAGGTGTGTGGGTGGTTTTTTTTTTTTGTGTTTTTTGTTTTTTGGTTTTTTTTTAGAACAGATGTAGTAATTCCACTTCTGGTCTAAGATATGTGAAGAAAACCTGAAAAATCTAATTAAGTCAGTTTTCCTTTATAACTATATTACCCAGTAACTGTTTAGGCCTCTCATTATTGAAAGATTAAAATGTAAAAAGAAGTGGATATTATGCTGAAAAACCTTGCCTGAGATACGGCTGTGACACAAAGACCATGACTGAGGAAAGTCCGGTATGTGGTGTACAGTCCTGTAAATTGGTTGGGTCAGTTTTCTAGAGGCTTGTAAAAACCTGCCAGTTTGCTGTGATTTATTTTCTGAGTCCCAACCTTTTTAATACTGCTCCTATCAAAAAGGAGAGTTGCTATCATTGCATGATGGGTTTGTGTATTTGCATTTTGAACATTCTGTTCAAAGCAGTGCCCTTACCCAAATGCACAGTTAATGGCTTTTGGTGGTTGGGTTTGTCTTTTTCGCTATTTAGTGTACAAGCCTTAAATAATCTTGGGACTAGGTGTTAAGGACTGCAAACAGATTATTTGTCTTCATCAAATGCACTGACTGTAATAAAATACAGTAAGTCCTTGAAAGATAATACATAAATACATGATAATACATGATACATAGAGGAAACCCAAAATATTTTGAGGTAGGAGTTGTTTGGGTACATTCATGTTGGATGAAAGTTACAGCTCTTGCTGTTCAGTGCAAGCATGACCCCAGCAGCTTCAGGCTTGCTGCCTTACCCTGGGAAACTGAACATCGCAAGGTTACCCAGCTGGCATGTTCTGCCAAGTCCCCTAGAGCTCAGCATTTTAAATATTTCCTCTGAAGGGTTCAGAGTGAAATGTACTTCATTAGTACATGCAGAGCAGTTACAAAGCAGTCATTTGAATTTTAATTAGACTCATATGTAGCTGCACATCTGAAAACCTTTAAAAAATTTTATGAATTTGTGTTTCAAGCTAAGAACACATTAAGTATAAATACTTACTTTATGCCGTTTAGATGAATGTTTGTCTAAAGCAGCAGTTTCAAATTAGCTTCGTAGCCCTTCTTTGCACCTAAAGTCATGGTATTTTTACTTTGTACTCAGTAATTTTAAGAACTCATGGGCTAAATCTGTTTTAGCAGACTTCTATGAATAATCTTAGTCCAGTGGGCTCTCAGAAATTAGGGCAAAGAAATGTGGCCTATTAGTGAGTGAATATGTGTTTATCTGAAGTATCTAATATCTGAAACAAAATGAAAAGTATATAAACATATTTTTGTTGTTTATTATTTAAGTCTTTTTGAAACAGACCTTTTGGGTGGTGAGTTTCAAGATTTTAGGCTTTACATCCTGGTTAGTTCCCCACGAAAAGGAGGAAGACTATTTGAGCTTTTGTAAGAACTGAGGGAATGTTGTAACTTACTATCATAACAAGAATATTTTCGACATTAAATTGAGAGTGTTAGTTTATAAATAGTCTGGATTGGAAGAGGAAAGTTGTGCAAGTGGAAATAGTTTGGAGTTTGGAGATGTATGCTTTGTGGTCCTGTGTTTGAAACCCCAATGCAAGTTGTTTTTGTAATTTTCCTAGTGCTGACAGTTGGATTGCCATATACAGACACAAGAATAACTTCCTGGTTTCACAAAAAAAGAGCAGTTGCTTTATTTTGCATTAAAAAAACCAAAGGCCAGATGGTAAAAGAAGTCTTTATGTTCTTACAGAGTATGCATAAATGCACAAGATCAGAGTTCAGGCTGCTTTTCCTGAGAGTTTAATTATTTTTGAATAATTGCTGAAAGTTTGCTGTTTGTTTGAGAACCTGTAGATAAAAGAGATGGACATGCAGTTGATATATGAACCACACTGACACCTCTAGTCTGTTTTTCTTGAGGAACCAACGTGTGCTTAATATTTGGAGGATGGGAATAATGCTATGGTTTCTCACACTATGACTAGTAACTTAAGATGTCCTGCTGATCTGTCTTTTTTTGGCTTGGTCTTTTCCAATACCTTTAATAAGCCAAAAGGTATTTTAGAGTTCTCTGTGCCCCAGTACAAGGGTCTTGTAGAGCAGGGAAGGTGTGCAGTCTGCTTTTGCAGGCTGCTAGCTGGGGAGTAGTGTGAGCTGGAAGGGGTTGAAGCTCGTGTCCTGCTTAATGGAGTGAGAGTCCTGTAAATACAGTGAATCTCTGTGAATAATGCTAATCGATGTTTTTGAGCTAAATCTCCTTACAAGTTCTCTTTTTATTCCCTACTTGATATAAAGAATGTATTTAGGAGGGGGAAGCTTGTTCCTTCTCCCACGTATTTGTACTCTTCTCTTGACATATTTAAAAAGATGCCATCCACAAAAAGGTTGCCTTTTCATGAGCACTGACTTTTTACACGCTATTAAAAAAGAACAGGAAACTAATGCCACCGGGGTGATTTCAAAAGTCTGATACAATCTTCCCTTAACAATACTGCAAACTCTACTCCTATCTCACATCTAAATATCTTTTAGTAACGGAGTTATGAATTTTGGGTTTTCTTCTTTCTGAGTATTGACCAGTTACATTGCACAGTACCATGTTTACAGCTGGTGGTAAGGCAATAATTGACAGAAATGTGAATCAAAATCAGTAATTGTTCAAATGGCTTTAGATAATGTAGGATGAATTAGTTTAAGATGCTTTAAAGTACCAAGATGTGTGTTGATCTTTAAAAGAAACAGCATGGACAAGTTATTTCTAGATGAAGAGAAATTGCAAAACTGTGATGTTTTGAGTACTGTGAGAGAAAAAGAAACACGGCTAGCACAGGACTTGCCTAAGAAGGTTGGACAGAGGTCCCAGAAAACAAAAAAATACTCTGCTAAGTGCAATATGAAATATGAACTGACTTTCAAGAAAGTGTTTGAGTGCCCATTATTTCAATAAATTAGAAAGTCCAGTAATACAGAATTTCTCTTTCTGTATGTAAGTTGATTGAGTATATGTAAATAAAAAGGTCCATAAAAATGTATTCAAATTGCAATGCAGTCTTATTTTTACATAAGAAACATGCCTAGTGTGATTATCTGTTGTCAGAATAAAGCTTAATAAGCTTTGAATGCCGTATTTGATTTGGTCAGAACTACACTAACAATAAATTAAGCCTCTGGGCTGATACATTTGCAAGAATGTGTATAGATTAATGACTATGTAAGTCTTTGTTAGCTCAAAGTGGCGAAAGAGCTCCTTTACATTTTGTATGTTTCTGGCTAATTTATCAAGGAGGTGATACATGTAACTGTCGATGTAATTATTACTAGAATTTTTTTTTCTATAGAAAAGAGTTAATTAAAAAGAATTTTGGGTATCTTGAAAAACTTAAGTGTGTGAGTTTTTTTTTGTTTGTCTGTTTTTTAGAAAATAAACCAATATCAGAGACATTTGAAAGGTTGCGTTAAACCCCCAGCGTAGACAGGCATCTTAGTAGGGGAGTGGAACATCTTTGCCTGGTTAGGTGAAATTTTAGATATTGGCAAATTAAAATTAAAGCCATCTAAACAATAACACATGCATAATAGGTATCTGAAAAAGTCTGTAGTTATTATCGTATTATCTGATGCCAGAATGTGAAATTTTGAAAAGGAAGATCTTGACTATGGTAAAGAAGGAAACTCCAGGTTGGTCAATGATCTAAATGAATGCCATAGTCTCATGTAAAGGTGGTATCTGTGAACTTGATATACTCCCTCCCTGTTATAGTCCCTCCTGAACTTGTATTCAGGGGTAGCAGGAAAAGAGTAAAAGTCCACAGATTTTTCAGGTCCTTGAGACTGTCTTTACCATCTCTTTACCATCTCTGAATTTTTAAGCCTCTTGCTTTATTGCCTCTGGCATAATTCACTTCTGAGGCAGGTGGGAAATGCATGTGGGTATTTTGGTCTAGACAGTACTTTGTGGAAGCTTTTTGTTCCGTGTGTTACTGAATGATAAGCAAAGAAATCATTTAAAGCAGCAGTTGGTTTTATCTTAACAGCTTAGTAGCAATATTTCGGCACACTAAACCAACAAAGAACAAAATTTAAATGTTTTAGAAGCTGAACAAATTACTCTGGCAATCATTTTTTTTGATTTTGTGGTTGATAGGGGTGCATAGTAAAGCAAGTGTTTATATTTCACATCACGCGTTGGATGTTCAAACGTAGTGCCATGCACAGGCAAGCAGGGGCTTTAAATATTTAGACATTGATAGATAAGCCGCAGTTTCTGAGTGTACATGGTGAGTTTTTTTTAAAACAGATATTTATGCCTGAAAGTATTATTGCACTTTTTATCAGCAGTGGAACCTTGTCAGTAAAAGTTCTTAAATACCTGGAAGGTGTCCTGGCAGGCAGTCCTTGCTTTTAGGACTCTTCAAATCTTTCTGTCCCTGACACAGACTATCTGCTAGAGTTTCTCTAAGACTACAAGAATTTCATAGTTAATGACAGATTTGTTTTTGACTGAAAAACTTTCAACATAGCATTCTAATTTATTTGCTTTAAATTACAGAGGTGTGTGTATATATCTTTTAAGGTAACATATTTTTAAAAATATAATTAATGTTTTAAATCAAGTATATGAGATCGAAGTAGTCTGGGGTGCAAAATAATCTGGGGATCGTCACATCCAGCCTGAATCAGAATGAATTTACTACCTTTAAAGACATATAACAAGAGGGAAAAAGTGAATTAAAGATGTGAGATATGGTATAACATTAATCTTCATAAAGTAGCTTTATAATGAATTAAATTTTTTCCAGCCAGTTGGGACTGGCACACCTAAATTTGAATAATGCATGTTTAGACTCTGTTAAGGTGGTGGGATAAACTGAAAATTCTGTGAGTGGTTGCATTTAATTTCTTTTGAATAGTTTTTTAAAATTGAATTAAGCACATGAATGAGAATTGCCTCCAAGCAGAGGTACACATTATTCATTTTAGTTATAGCAACTGATTTATTTTACATACGTGTAAAGAAAATATTGACTGCTAATATGCAATGTAGTAGTGCAAGTGCCTAAGTGTGTTGTTGCATCTTGCCACAAAGGATTTTGACAGTTGTGTATGCTTTGCTACTTTTAAACTGTCTTGCCCAAGAGAGAGCTGATGATGCATCTCCTTTTCCTCATTTAAGGGCAAGTCAGGAGTGACTCAGAGAATAAGCTCCCAGTGCCCCATTCAGCAATATTTGATTTTCCTAGTTACACAGGTTGACCACTGGTTTCAACAACATAAAATAGAAAATGTAACAGTTGAAAACTTACAACAAAATCCTTAAAAGTTAAAATTTGATGTCTGGTATGTTTTATAGTTGATAGTTTATTAGATAAATAAGCAGACTTTGATTCTCATAGACATAGTGTTTCACTGCAACCTAGATGAATTGCTCATAAGAGTTAGTATTCTGGAAGGATTAGTATTTATGTTTATTTGGATGTCATTTTTACATGTTATCATTCTACTGTGAAGATTTCAGATATGGAATAAATTTAACAGTAAGAGAATCTCAGCTAGTAGGGATCTTTTTATGATTATGCAGAGGCAAGACTTCCACTGACACAGGTCAGGCCATGTCACTTATTACAGGCACAAAATGTGTGCATGTTTGCCATATTTATGTGATCCTGAAAGGTTACAGTGTTGCTACTTTAAAATACTCTTGTTGTAATGTGTACAGTTTATATTAAATCTGGTCATGGATTAGGAAGATTTTAATTTTGTGTATCTGGTATGGTTTTCAGAGAGGGAAAAAATAATGTTTTATAAAAGTCATCTTTCTGATGCTGCAAGAATCAAAGTGTAGCTGCTTCCTTCCAGGTTCTGAAGCAACAGTACCACCCCAACTGATAATATCCTAGATTCTTCCATTACTTGTTACAGTGGCTACAAATACAATGCAACCTCTAAGAATAAAGGGGAACGTTAAAACTCTGAATAATACACGTAAGATTAGCATACTAAGATAGAATTTTCAGGATCAATACGAAGATAAACCATGTTTTGTTAATTTGGATGTGTGCCTAGACCCTTGCAGCACTGTTGATCCTATAAGCTCTTTCTATTTTATTAATCAGCATGGAATTTTCCTAACAACTTAAAAATGAACACATTTTCACTGCATTAGGTTGATGCACTATTAATTATGTTCATCTAAGCTTCTGGCTACAGCAGCATATTTTGTAATGGGAGTTGAGCTGATTGACCAAGTTTATCCATCAGTGCTGCAATGTAGTTGCATGGGTCCTTACCCAGTATCACTTTTATCTGTTGCTAAGAGTTTTAAATTTTCGAAAAAGAGATAAAAAGGAAACAGCTTTCAGTAATGTAGATGTGTGGGACTTATGTCCTTAGGTTAGAAAGGAGACTAGAGGGAAGAGATGGAGGATAAGAGGAAAAAGCCTCTTATCCATTTAAAGATGGAATGTATGCAGCCCTTAATCTGTACAGAAACACCATCCCAGCAATTACAAATTCCAGGCAATTAAGACAGTCTGCCCAGTTAATAATGGCCTTAAGATCTTTGATAGATTTCAGGATCAAAGCTATTTCCAAAGAGCAAAAAGTGAAAAATTACAAGATGAAACTTTGGAACTGTTTTCAGCATAAAGGAAAATACTGTAATTGTACTTAAGTAAGAACATCATAAGTAGAAGTAAATTTCTTATGGATTTTTAAAGGAGATTGTGAGAAGGAAAAACTCCAGGAAGCAGTTTCCTTCTACGCCTTCAAGTTTAAGTTTCAGGCACACACAATTTTCTTTGCCAATGAGCTCTGTTACACAGTGACCAGCAGACAACAGTCACTATCTGAAAATGAAAGCGGGGAAGGATTTTGGTCTTCACTGCTGTGCAGACTCATAGGGGATAAAAACTAGTAGCTCCTTGTAATCAGAGGAAGACTGCTGTAGATGAGTATTTGATACCTCAATAGAAAGTATGCTCAAGATTTTTTTCACTGCTGGGTTTATCAAATCTAGATCTTCACTTGTGAGAGAGTTCTGCACTCAGAAATCTGGACAAAAAGGGGAAACTTTGTGTGTGACCAGAAAAAACATTTTAAAAACAATTAAAACAGTCAGTTGTTTAGGTCAGATTAGCAAGGAAGGAGATCAGCATGAAGTGGCATAGGCAACCCACACATTTCAAGAGAACCACTGAGGACATGGAGCTGTTCTGTGTTTCAAGGTTTGAAAATGGAATGATTACAATGTATTTGGATCTGACCTCAGTTACACCACTAGCTGTTTTTCCCTGTGTTTGCCACCTTTTCTCTTCCCCCCAACCTTTTTTATGTTTTGTTTTTAATTAATTCTGGGCCCTGTTCTGATTTTATCCTCCTCTCAGTTTCTAAGTTTTATCTCCCGAAACGGTTGTCCTGTGAGAAAAGGACGCTTTAGAGCTTTGAATTCTTAATAAGAAACTGTTCACTATGTGAAAAATGGCATTTTTCAGGAAGTAGATCTTAACCAGATTTTTAAAGTTTTTCCCAGAAAAAGTGTACTTGTGACAGAAACCCACTCCCTTGTCAAGCTGCTCTTCCAAAAACATGAGGGCATTACAGATTTTAGATAAAGTAACATAAAAAGTTTTTAATGCTGAGAACTTCTCTGCTTTTGATGAAGACCACTGCTTGGGATGGAATGTCCTGTAAAAGCCTGGTACAGAAGTGATGGTTTCAGACTGAAATAGTCATAAGCAGCTGATAAGCAAACTTTCTGTAGGAGGTGTCCAGGCAACCTTCATAGTCTGCTCATGGTAAAAACACAGGGGCTTGATACTGTTCCTGGAGGAGTTCTGCAGGGAGGACAGTATCACTTGACATTCCTCTCTACAGAACTGAAACCGTAAGGCTCATAATTCATTCTCTATCTTTTCTGCTTTGGGATTTGATGAATATGGTTCATTCTGTTTGGCTGATGGGACTTGTCAGGCCCATGTATTTCTGTACTGGGTGCATTGTTTCCATGACAAGGTTGAAAACAAGGAAAGCTATGCCTTCTATGTAGAGTCCTAGAAATAGATGTTTTTCCTTGGTAATATTGAGTGTTTCATCACTGTCACCAGACAGAATCTCATTTAAGTCGAAAGGGCTGCCAGAAAGAGGGAGATGTATAAATTTAAATGTAACTTGAAAATAGCTGATGGGTTAAGTTTCTTTCAGGCTACTCCCACAAATAAGACTGCAGATGTTTTGATTAAATTCTGTACTAAAATGAATTTCCTGAGTCCTCCTACTTGGATTCTCAAAGTTAGGCATCTAGTAAATGTGCTAGCGTTAAAAAAAGTTATGAACACCCACATCTCATTTTTTGACATCAGGCTGCCTAATTAGGTGATTGTTTGGGCACTGCTGTGTGAATATTTAGTATACGGTTAAAAACTAAATACATACAAGTCCATTTTTTTTGGAATTTGGTTAGAAAAGTAATAAAAATAACTATGAGCTTAGGAAAATAACTAAGAAGCTTGCAGATATCTAGGAAGAGAAGGAAGGCTGAGGTGAAGCTGCTTTTTCTTAAGAGACAGAATTCTGTTTGCTGATACAATTTATTATTCTTCAGCCTTGTACTAATATTTATGAGAGGCAGAAGTTCAGTTTACATTCACAAGATTATATGCAACATATTACATTGCAGTGGCTTGTTAGCACTGTGTGATCATCAGAGTTAAAACAGCACTGAGTTTTGAATCTCAGCCTCTTGCTTTCATTTGAGTGTGGCATGCTTGTAAACAGAAATTCTCTAGAAACTGAAATAGAGCATGATGAATACATCCAGTACCCATGATTCACCTGTGGGTTGGAATAGTTAGGGATATTTTTAAATATATTTCAAAAGCTTTACTCAAAACACCTGTTTAATAAAGGGTATGATTATCTAATTTGCAAATCTGCCTCCCACAGAGTAAAGCATAGTTTAATATGCAAATATTACTACAGAAAACTAGTGTACACAATAAATTTAGTTTAAAATGACAGGAAGAATAAAGAATTCACCAATTTTCTAAATAATCTAGTAGGTACTTCAGTAATGGATATGCCTTAAGAATTCCAGATGACCGTTGCATTTATTTTAACTTGTCTAATTTTGCTGATTGGCTATTACAAGCAGTGATGAAGGAACAATAAAAAAAAAAAAATAGTAATCTATTGTTTTTCATCAGTACTGAATCTTCTTTTGAAATACAATATACAATTTCTAGTTTATTTGTGTAATAACTTTTTAAAAATCAAACTACTTGCATAATAGGTTGTAATTATGACTGAGTAGATTTTCTAGAAAGAAAAATTGACAAGAAGACAAATCTAAACATGAACTGGCAGCCAAATATGTAATGCTTTAATTAATACTGAGATAAATTGGAGATACTACTGTTTACCTTTTAAGTCACTGGGTATATTTTATATTCAAATCCTTTAAAGTGTGATTGATTTTGCAAATGTGTCAAAAATTAATTGTTGAAATAAACTGTTGAAAATAAATTGTTTTGAATATTGCCATTGATTTTCAGAATTTTCCACTGATCATTTGAAGGAAAGTGATACAGATTCCCTGGACTGTCCAAAGACATTACATACTCTGTCACATAACAACCCAAAGCCTCCTTTTGGAATATGAATTAATTTGCTATGTCTTCATTTAGAAAGTTAGTGCAGAAAAGATAAATAAGGATGAAAAGTGGTGGAAAAGAAGGTTGAAGATTGCCAGTATGGTTATTTATATCTTATGAGACCTCTGCTTTTGAGCACTGATCAGTTTTTGGGGTTATAGTTTGTGTTCTGTTATCAAAATAGAGATGTATTATTACCATTAAGCTGTTGGAAATTTCCTGGTAGTTCTGGTGCTTATTAAAAGTGCATTGATGGGTGATTAGACATATAGCAAAATAATTTCTTTAAAATAATTTATTATTTAATAGTGTGTTCATAATGTAGCAAAGCAGTCACTGAAATACCTGCCTACACATTTCACCTGTCCTCAGAAAAGCCTGGTATTGAAAACTAATTGCTACTGGTTTTCCTTGCAGCCATTAGAATATGGAGTAGCTCTCCAGGCGGGGTACTAAAATCTTCTATGTATTTTGTGTGAAGTTATGTTTGGGAGAGAATGTTGGGCTGCCATAGAATACCTTTATTTTTCATATGCCATCCTCCATCTGTGTGCGAGATAATATGAGAGATAATTAGACAGATAATCAGAGGTCTGGTAAAGATTCTGTTTTTCTTTGCTGAGTGTTATTTTATGCTTTGAAGAGGTGGAAAAGACACTATGATTAATTTTTGGTATGTTTAAATGAGGGTTTTAAAATTACCTGGAATTACTGTTTTTGAGGGGGCTGTTTGAAAGAGGAAAGGTCAGTCTGTGTCTGTATGCCATCCCAAAGCCTCATCCTTTAAATGCATAGTGTTAAAAGCATCAGCATTGAAATGGAGTGTGCAGGGGTAAGCAGAGCTGTAACTGAGCTAAATACCTTGGCAGGTCTGCATCTGTCCCATGATTTTCCATGCTGTGATTGTTGTGCATGCTGGGATTGATGCAGTTGTGTCTGTTGGATCTTCCGTAGAGCAGACCTGGGTGAGGAACTGCCAGAGTGAAAGGTCTAATTCACATGCTCACTGCCAGCATCAGCAGGTGCATCTTTCCTCACCTCTTAAGGGAAAATAATTTCTCCATGAGGACCACCAAGTATCCAGGCATTCATGCAACAAAGATGAGGTGGGGTAATGTTCTCTCCCTTTTGTCTCATGAAAAAAAATCTGGCTCTAACATTTTGCTGGACTGTAAGAACACGCTACTTCCTTTACTTAATTAAAGCAAAACAATCTCATACACTTCTCCTTTTCTTACTCTCTGGCAGCAAAAAGTGTGCCTTACTCACCTGCAATGAGTATAGCTGTCAAATGATCATTGGGACTTCATACCTCAGTTTTAAAAGGGAGGAAAAAAGTGCTTATGGTTGTCATGTACATAAAGGAGATTGAAATGGGTGAAGAAGAGGTGTCCGAGTTATGTTGATTTGATCGATGTTTGAAATGATGCAGGATTTTCAATATTTGTAAGTATATAACCTGTAGGATAGGTTCAATAGTAAAAAATTTGAGAGGTTCAAAATTGTATGTGTGAGAAATGTTCTGCCAGCAAAAATCCTGCTTTAAATAACAGTAATACAGTAGGAATATTTCTAAGGAGAATTTATCTATAGATGCAGAAAAGGTAGCCTTGGCTCATTTCAGACAACACTGTATGGAGCATCTTTTCTGTTTTGTTCATACTCCTGTTTGTCAGTCTTCCCTGGGCAGAATGGCTGCATTCTTAGGCACTTCATTTCTGTGAGGCTTTCTAGAGTGGAAAATTGCCCTCACATTGGAAAATACTGAAAGATCTATTATATATTAAACAGACCTGAATTGCTGTATTTAGGAGGGATGAACAGCAATATAGTAAGCTACTAAGAGTGTGAGGTATTCTGAGCACACTAACTTTTTTGGGGAAAAAAAGAGATTTTGCAACTACGTTTTACAATTTAGCCTTGTAAGTGGCCTCTTCACATTGTACACAGTTTGAGTAAGTGTGCAGTTTTACAGCTTTAGCAGCAAAGGCATCATGGTATAAAAAACTGAATTCCAACAGTGAGTAAAAGTTGCAACAAAAATAAAATATGCAACTAACATGGAAAGAAAATAGAGAAGGAATACGAAAGAATATCTGGAGGTAAGTAAAGGTGTGTAGGAGTTGCGTATTCTATTAACAGAAGAAAAGATCCCCACATAAAATCTAATTTTACTTTGCTACTTTGTGAGTTAGACATTGCTATTACAAACCTCTTTCAATTTTGTATTAATTTTTGTGATAGTCTGGAAAATTAACTTTTCAATAGTTCAGTGATATTTTTTTCAATCATGACAAGTTAAATATTAATTTTTACAAGACTTTAGTTTTATCCCATTTAGAGCAGACTGCGGGGAAGTATAGTGCCCTGCAAGGCTGTGAAGCTGCTGGCTTGGCCTTGGTACTCAGTGTCCAGTATTTCTGCTATGAAAATTCATCTTGACCTTCATGATAAGAATGAGGTCTGGCTAACTACAGTAGCCTAAAGACTGAATTTGGTTTTCCTCATGGTCTGAGCGTAGTATCTGAGACACATGTTCCATGTACTAATGTCCAAGCAGACTTATCATTGCTTTGCTTAGGAGCCTTTCTACTTTCAATTTTCTTCTCTAATTTTCTTTGTACAACTTGTATTGCTGCTCCTATTCCTTTCAAGAAGTACATCCCAGTAGAGTTTGCCTCCATTTTCCATGTAATCACCACCAGACTTCTAAAGAGAACTGTAAGATCCCTCTCTCCTCTCCGCAGGCATGCAGGGGAGTGCACTAGCCCTGGCATTCATGGTGATCCTCTGCTGAGCTTTGTGAGGAAATGATGATGAAATTTGTTGGTTTCTTCTTTTATTGAGAGTTTGTTTCTTTTTGAGAGTGAACCTGGTACCCCAGGTGTGAGCTTGAGCATGCTGAGCAAAGGGCAAGAGCTGCTTCCCTTCACTGGCTCAGACATAACTGTTGCAGCCCAATATGTGGCTAGATTTCATATCCTCAGAGATATAGTAGATCTTTCAGATTCGTGGGTGGTGAGGCAAAGTAGAGGCACTGGAAAGTGCTATTCAGCACATGTGTTACTAATGTAATCTCATGGTTCTCTTTTACCTAGAATGTTCCACCTGATTTGTCCATTTGCACCTTTGTGCTGGAGCAGTCTCTGTCAGTACGGGCCCTCCAGGAGATGCTGGCTAACACAGAAGAAAAGGCAGAAGGGGTACGTTATTATATACTCACATTTTTTCCATCTTGCAAAACGCTGCTTTTTTCCTACAGTACCACAGGTTTCATGACTCTCCCATGCTTATAGCACAATTGATTCCTTATGTTGAATTTTCCTCCTTTGCTACAGGAATGGTCTGTTTTTTGAGAAATTATAAACAAATTCAGTTTGCACTGAAGCTTGCCAGAGTTGTAAATTCACAGCAATTTCAATGTGCTATGAGTCAGTATAGATCTAAAAGGGTTTAATTTGAGAATCTCATAATGTGGCGTATAAAGCTTGATCACTTCTTCAGAACAAAAAAGCTTTTTAACCATTCCTGGCTGTTTTAGGTGAGCTTGTCAAAAGGTCTTAAAATGACTTGGATGTATGCTGGTTTTCTCTGGAAATAATGAAACTGTTGTGCGTGGCCTGAGCTAAAATACCCAGTGACAGATCTTTAAGCTGAAGATAGAATATTATTGAGCCTTGGTGAACAAGAAATAGCAGTCTGGAATATGGAGGATATAGGAATTACTTAAATCCTGTAAGAATCATTATTATTCCTAATCGAAATTAATTAATCAATTGACTAGCAATTATTTACAAATAAATCATAGTAGTGTAATTAATGTTTTTTGTAGTGCAATTAATTTGATTTGTTATGTAATTGCATGTTCCACATACGCCTTAGATATTAATTTGAATGCTATGCTCCAGCTCTAATCCTGTAAACGTTTGAGGAAGAGTGACTGTAGGCACAGGAGTTACACAGACAAAAGACAAGTAGGTGTTAACCATAAGTCCATCACTCAAGAAAGCTGGCAGGACATAAGCATGCCTCTGATATTTCTGGGAATGCCTCGAGAAACCAAACTTTAATATAGAGTAGTCAGTCCCATGAAATGCCAGGCACTGAGACTGAAAATGGTATTTGGGCAGTGAAGTCTGGGAGCAGTCCCATGGATGATCCAGAGTGCATTTTGCCGGTGAGAATTTGTTCTAAGAGAATGAACAGCACATCTGAGAGAAGAGATGGTACCAGAGTAATGTTACATGCTTCTAAACCCCTCTTCCCTTACTTTGTAAATACTGAAACCAAGAGCAAGGAAATTCACAGGGAAAAAAAATCAAGAACCAGACACATGCAGGCATAATGTCAAAAATCACAGTCCAGACCCCAGGATGTACAGTGATAACTGTGTATGGCCATATGTGTGAAGTAGAGCAACAGTTTCTTTCTGTTGATTCCCAACAGATGTGAGCAGGAGCATGAACTAAAGGAAGTGTAGGGAACATGTGATAAAGTAATGCTCTTGGACAGAATACAGTGAATGACGAAACATTCAATTTTCAAATATGATGTATTGAAACTCCTCTTTAAATGGTAACATCAACCGGCATATTTTCTTTTAAACTGTCTTAGCAGAGTTTTGGGGCCATGATTAATACAGAGATCACACCCAGAGAACATCGGAGAATGAACCAGCTTCTCTGCATAATGATTAGAAAATGTGAGCTCGAGCATTCTGTTGGGAAGAGGGCAGACTGAAGAGAGCTTTGTAGAGGTCTCAGGTGCAATATTTGCACTAGTTCTGGACTGTTTTCTGCACTAGATGTGCGCTGAAGTAGACTTTTTTTGGACTCACTGACCAATGAGACATACCAGGTTTGGTGGTAATCTGGTATTTTCTGGAAAAAATTACTGATGTTTTCTGTGTGTAACCATGCAGGTCAGAGTTCTGGACACTTTTACCCTTGCCTAAATAACACTGATGGGAGCTGCAGTGATGTGCAGTGCTCTGTACTCACAGGTGTTCTGAGATGCGCACAAGAAAGATAAAGCGAAGTTTTGAGCGTGGTCATTATGTGGCTGTTGGCTGTTTGCAGAGTAGTTTGCTGTGCTCTCAGCACCTATTACATGTCAGCACTAGCAGAAGTCACAGAGCTGCAGCTATTCCAACACAGAGGGATGGTGTTCACTAAATCGTTATCTATTTCTGCTGCGAATTTTAATGACTGCTGTAGAAATGCATTAACAATCTGCTTGTGTCTCTTGCATATGATTATATTGATACTAGAGGAGAATAATCTTGAAAACAATGGTTTGTAGATGAACACAAGGTCATGTTGTTGTCAATGTCAATTATTTTTCTTTTTAGTAAGTCTCTGAAAGTCAAGAGTGACGATACTAAAATGACTAAATATGTACTTGCTGATCAATAGAACTGATATTTTGTATCTGTATGTAGTCTCTATGAAAAATAGGCGAAGTTCTTTGCATTTATATTTGTATGTCACAGGGCAGGTACTTATGTAGACGGCTCCATATTTGTTTGAAATAACTGTTAAAAGAAGTTTTAAGACAGGAGATACTTTTGTGTATGAATCTGAAGCACTATTATCTTCCTGGAGAAGCATCAATTTTTTCATTAAATAAGTGTTTCATTTCATGTAGGAGAAGAAAGTATAGTAATTTATTGAGAGATTGTTGCTATAAACGGGATTCAGCATGACCTCAGTTTTTCTAGAGCAAAGAATCCTGCAAAGCAAGGTCTTTTCAGTCCTCAGTTACTTTTCATTACATTAGAAATCATTAAGACTGCTGTGCCTATAAGTGGTCTCCTTGTGCTGGTTTACTTTTTGTGTTGTGTAATCTCTTGAATGCTATGTTTATATAATAGGTATTCTTGTTATATAACAGGTAAGTTAGCAGTAATGTAATGGTTGAGTAATATGAACAGAATCTCACGCTGACTTGAGTCAGAACAATAAGCAGCTTTTTTGTGCCTAAGAAAAGGAATAACCGTGTGCACTTACTGGATTTACTGCTACTTCTCAATTAGTTTTCATTAAGTGTGCGAGATTACCTCTGCAATAAATACCAAACTTTTTAGTGCAAGAATCCCAAAATGAGAGTTTCTGTAGTTCATGAGATCAGTGACCAATCTAAATATACCTGTCTCTCCTGAACCAGCTAAATGCTAGTATCAAAGGCTGCAGTGGAAAATGACTGAAATTTCCTAAGAAAGAATGTGTGCAGCGCTCTGTTTCTTCTAGGGACTGAGTAGTTACTTTGTGCTGTCAGGTTTTGTTATTTCCCTGTGAAATACTATGCTAATCTCTGGCAATTGAAACATTAAAATTCACAGCTTGATTGAATGTTTTTGGTTTCAAAAATAAAACCACAACCTTCTTTGTTTGCTCAGGTAGCATTATTTGCACATTTCATTTTAAACAGGTAGTTTTTTTTATTTTGCTGGGGACTGGAGTGCTATATACATATACTACTTTTATCAGCTCACCCCCAGGAAAGAAATAAGACTTAAAAAACGACAAACCAGAAATAGATAAGAAAAAAAGGGAGGAGTCCTGTGGAGAGGAAATAATAAATAATTATATAAATGAAGACTCTCATCACATAGTCTGGGTTGTGGTTTGTTAGGCAAGCAGAATTACAGGTGCACTGTCATATACGGGGGACCTGCAGCCTAGATATTATTTTGTAATCATTTTGGCTTGGGTTTTGAGTGTAACTCTTTATTATTAGAAAAGCAGATGAAAGATAAAAATTTAAGTCCTTATGTTTTTATAAAGCATTTAAGATCACAAAAAGCATTCAGGCCATCTATTCTTAGCCTGGTTGTTATTTCCAGTGAAACTTCTTTGGACCCCTTGTATTTCACTAAAGCTCATTGGTTGGAATGATACTGAGAAGGCAAATGCATAGCTTCTGCAGTAATTTAGGACTGGTCACTGCAACCTGTTGGAACTGTATTTTGCTTCTGATTCTTTTTCCTCTGATTATTTTTTTTGGTAGTTTGTTTGGTCTCCTCTTTTCTCCTCTTTCTCCTCTCTTTTCTCCTCTTTTCTCCTCTTTTCTCTTCTTTTCTCTTCTTTTCTCCTCTTTTCTCCTCTCTTTTCTCTCTTTTCTCTCTTTTCTCCCGTTTCTCTCTTTTCTCTTTCTCTCTTCTCTCTTTTTTCTCGTTTCTCGTTTCACTTTTCTCTTTTCTTCCTTCTCCTTCTCCTTCTCCTTCTCCTTCTCCTTCTCCTTCTCCTTCTCCTTCTCCTTCTCCTTCTCCTTCTCCTTCTCCTTCTCCTCCTTCTCCTCCTTCTCCTCCTTCTCCTCCTCCTCCTTTTCCTTCTCCTTTTTTTTTCTCCTTTTTTCCTCCTTTTCTTTTTCCTTCTTTTTTCTTTTCATTTTTTTCTTTTTTTCTTTTTTTTAGATCACATCTTCCTTTCCTAGATTCAAGACCTCTGTCATCTAGTACTTACTTCTTGTGAAAGTGATTAAATGCCATAATCAAACCAGTTCCTAGAAATTTTCCCTATTTTTCTTAGAAAATGAAGGCTGGTAATCTCTCCATTAGTGCTCTTGAATTCAGTAACTTCTGCAATTTCTGGATAATATGAACAATATTAGAAACAGGGTTAGAAAGTTATGTTCTTCCAGATGTGATGGATATTGGGTAGGAGAAAGTGATCTAACTTTAGAGGAAAGGAAGTTTAGAGGAAAGGAAGGTAAAACAGGCAAGGTTGTCTGTTTTACATTACCATCAACTGCTCTTGTGCTATTGCACTTTCTGCACTGCTTTCTTTCACTGAGAAGAGGTCTCACAGGGACATGGAAAGGAAATTGCCAAGTTTCAGGTGCGAGGAAGGGATTTAAAATTTGGTGGCTTTCAGTTTTGAGATTTAAACGTCTTTTTTCATTGAAGTTAAACAACAGACCTGTACATTGTGTACTATTACCAGTCTCCCCTTTTATGATAAGGAAAATGATTTTCTTTTGTCCTAATGTGTATCCAGGAATCACTTTAATTCTTACTTGCAATTTGTCATGTTTTGCTGATGCTGGTGATTCAGAAGGGTCTTGCAATGGCTGGTACCTTTAGAAACAGCATGTGGATTTCTGCCATGATGAATATCAGGCAAAGTGTGTGATGATGATGCTAGTTATTACCAGTTTGTTTGCCACAACCAGGGCCAGCATGCACACTCCTGAGTGTGCCTACAGGCTTTAAGTCTCTGTTGGTAACATACAGGTGAGTTTCCCAGATTCTAAAAAATTCTCCAACAACTTTTCTATTGTGTGACAGTTGTAAAACTGCCAGAACAAAAGGTATCCGGACATATTTGATATGGACGACCATCAGGTATTTTCTTAGCCTCAGTTGGCGCAAAAATGATTTAGATTTTGTCTGAAAGGTTTTTCTTTTAAAATAATATTCAAGCAAACATGCTGCATGAAAAATAGGTATTAAGATAACAATTTGCCAAGAGGCTGTGCAAATTAAAATTAAGCGTAAGGTAACCTTCATAAAGCCCATTGCTACTAATTTGAACTATATTTCAGAGGGTTTTTTAATATTATTAAATATGAATTATATTTTTCTGGTGGGAGAATCTTGAGTATTCAAAACACCACTACTATCTGTATGTATATAACAAGGGGCTGGTTTGAACTTTCATCCTATTCTAATGCTTTTATTACTTCAAAGAGATCAAAACCAGTTTTGGGCACAGTGACTAGGTACAGGAAATTAAATTAGTTTGGCATTTAAAGGATATTTTCCTGTAAGTGGGCAAGCACAAAATCATTTATCATCTGTGTTGGCTAGAACAAAAAATAAATGCTTGTTATTCCTTGAGTTACACTTGCTTTGCCTGCGTTTTCTGAAATATATCCAGCAGTCTCATTATGTACATAATGTACTATTTTTTCACCTTATGTCTTTTATAGTCCTCCATGATAATTGTAATAAATGAGACCGCTGAAATTTGAAGATTCTGGATTATATTTTACATGCCATACCTGATGAATAGCCTATATATATATTTGTGTATATATATGACACATATAAATACAGGTGTGTGTGACTTGCTTTCACATGCCAGTGTGGTGTACATCTGTGTGAGGATGAGAGATCTTATATCCCATACAGAGAACTGTTGCTAACTGCACCATTCCATTGTAGGAATTGAGAACTCTATTAATGAACTGTCTTTTACAGCAGCTTTAATTAGTTTCTGTCAGCAGTGGTAAAACATTCTCTTCATTCTGGTCTACCAGAAGACTGGTGAGTGTCAAACCATCCCAATATTATTGTTGTACTGTACATCCACTGGAAAATCTCATGTCATTGGGAGGGTGTAAAGTAAGAGGCATCTATATTTGTGAGAGCTTCTGGAGCTCCTGTTTTTTGATCTGTGCTTTGTTCTGCCAACACAAGGTGTCTGCATGGCTTTTTCTGTTCAGGTATATATAGGAATTGAGACTGCTGTATGATTTTTTGTTTGTTGATTTTTGTTTTTTCCAGTTTTATCAGCCAAGTGGGTGGAACATTCAATTCCTTTGCTAATGGCTAGGCTTCATGCTACATCAACTGCTCGCTAGTAAAATCATTTGCACTTGGAGTGTAATGTGTTTCTGCTGGAATTGTGTTTTAATGACTCCAGCAGGGCAGATGCACCAAACTCACTTATCCTCAATGGAACCAAATGGATTTTCTCTGAGTTGCTTTTGTGTCCTTTCACTTCAAGTGCCAGCTTTTTGGTTACTTACTAGAAAACATGTAGTAGTGAAATAAGTGAGGATTTCTTTGCATGTCACCTGTAGCAAGAGAGTGAATGTATACCTAGTTATAATTTCTGTATTTTGAATGACATAATAAACCAGGAACTAGAATATGTCAGGAGAGTGTAGGACTCCCTAGAATTTATGCTGAGATGATTTTAAGTGCTTATTCAGAAAATCACATTGAATTTTTTATTTTCTTTCTGAGAAACTTGAAGCAATTTTTTGCTATTTCTCTTCCTAGACTTCGTTATACAGGGGAAAAAATTATTTCTCAGTTGCCTTAGCATGCTTTAAATTTGTTTACTTTTATGTAAAATGAAATGTAGGGTTAAATCCCTTTTTAATTTTCTGCAAATTGATTTTAGTTGTTATATTTTCTACTGAACACTTCAGGGTGCAGTTTGCTGCAATTTCCCCCAGTATTTAATTGCCCAGAAATGGTGTTATTCTAATGCTGTGTGGCATGGAGATTTGGTGTGCTTGAAAGCTCTATCCTGTCCTCCTGGTTGGTAATGAAGATGTGAAACTCTGTCCATGTCACTATCAACTCCTGAGGGTTGGTCTTACATAGGATGGTGGGGTAGGAGTTGCAAAAAACAAAAAACCATCCAAAACAGACAGAGGTTGTTATTCCATGTTTCTTTCTCAAAGATATTTAAGAATTTCTAACAAATGCAGCATGAAGACTTCATACTAAATGAAAGTGCAGGGGTTTCTGAGATCTGCTCTATGACTAACTGCACTTCTGCCATTCTCAGAGGCTCAGAGCTGGAAGTAGACTTCTTTCTGTTTGATATTTTTGGGTGCTCCAACCCATCTGAAGATGAACATTGGTCCTGGAAGGAAAAATCTGATTGTGGGATGATGTTCTTGGAGTGCTCAGGCACTATTGCTGTTTAATTCAAGAACTATAGCTAACTCAATTCCTGCCATTGAAGTGGAATGGAAAAATGAGGATTAAAACAAGAATTGGTTACGATTCCACATGGTCCTGGGAAAGAATCTGAGAGTAGTTGGACCAGAAGTTCCTGACTGAATATAAACAGTGTAGAAGTCACTGAAACCGGCACTTTGATGTATTGGCTGCCATGAGAACAGCTGAGAAATATTGGCAGAGAGATTAGAATGAGGAGCTCAGGGTGTACTATGTGGCTTTTTACCTTGGATGAAAAAAGAAGGGGATTAACTGGTTTTGTACCTCTTGCCTGTCAATTCTATAGGTATTATCTCTGTGCCATCTATAACCTATAGCTTGTTAATGTAAAGGATGGCAACATATTGATGCTTTTCAGTAAAGAGTTCCTGTTAAGTCCTGAAAGAGTTTATTTTTTAAAATGAAATTCACGCACAGCAAAATTGAAAATGATACATTTAAATTTGTCTTGAGAACCACATCCTCCTTTTTTTTTTTTTAGCAGCAGTTGGAATTGATGTACTAACAGCTATTTGTGCAAAATACAAGATGAAAAGATAAAACCCACCAAATCCTCATTTTCAGTTGCTGCTCTAAAATGCTGAAGAGTCCCAGTTTTGCAGCTCAACCCTATGTAAAGCTGAGATAGTGTCCTAAACCACTCATTTCCTTAATGTTACCAGATGTCTTGACAAAGATAGTAACCCACTGAGTTTTTAAACTGTAGATGAACAGTTGGAATCAATAAGCTAAGCAGTGATCACTAGTTGTATTTTTTTCTGATTTTGTCTTCATACATCAGGACTAATTTGTGCAGGTGTTGAGGACCATAGCTGATGAAAGCTACACGTAAAATAATGTTAGAAATTGGGTCCTAGCCATGTTAAACTAACCTCCCTGGTTTGTGTATTACATTGATTTTAGTGCATTCTTTAAATCTTTGGATACGTCACCTGAGGTATTGTGAAAATTGAATTAATATTAGTGAGTTTAGAGTTACAGTACTGAATATCATAAAATTGATGGCATTTAATTGTTATGTCTTTAGAAGAGTTTTTTTATTAATATTTAATACTATGGTTGTACAACAAGCTGGAATGAAACAAAATAGTACATGACCACCACCTCATCTACATATTGCATGAGGCAGATTTGATGTTGAAAAGGTCATGGAGATATGGAAGGCTCTGTCCATAAAATAGTGACATACTTAAGCTTAGTCAAAAGTGTTTTGAAATATTTAACTGTTCATGATTATATATTGTTCTTGGCTGCTGCAACTCTCCTACTTCTGACTGTTAGAAGTGCAGTTTTACATTAATCTCACAGCTGACACAAGGCCTGGATAAAGTGATACTCAATCACTGTATTCTCTTCTTTTGCAATGTGCACAGCTGTAAGGTGGGTTATTTGTAAAGGCCAAGAACTTAAATAAACCATAACTTTCACTTTTGTCCAATTATATTGAGAGTGGAAGTAATAATTATTAGGTGTTTTTAAACAAATTGTTTATACTCAGTATAAACATCTCATAATATATATTCAAATTCTCCATATCTACATTTGTCTTGCAGTGGTTTCTTTTAGGGATAGCTTCCTGAAACATTTGGCTAGGTTGGTTCAAAATTTAAAAAAGAAGGATCCTTTGTTCCAACTCAGTGACTTATAATAGCAAATTTAAAGGGTATTTAGGTGAGTGGTGTAAAACGATACCAGTGTAGGAAATGCATATCAGTGCTACAGAGGCTGGGAGTGTGGAAAATGTTAATTGTGTCTGCAGTACTATGTAGCAAGAAATCAGTCTCCTATCAGGCAGCTCTGTAGGATCTCAGCAGCTGGAGCTGGAAGATTACACAGGGGATTCTCCCTCTCGAAATGTGTCCCAGTGTGCTCATCCTTCAGGAGTTACCAACACCTTCTATGGTAATTAAAAGAAACAACAAACCACCCTAACCCTCAAATTCAGTCAAGATTTTCTTAATGCAAGTTTGTTTCTAACTCTCCTTATCCTGCAGGGTTCAGCACCTCGGGGTGTTTTTTACATTAATGATGCTCTATATGCATCATAGACTTCCATATTGTTTAAGTTTAAATGTGAATGGTCCTCCCCAAAGGGGGTAATGCTTGAACAGCACCAACAAGGGTAGCATTTAAAAGAAGAGATAGAACTAGCATAGTGAGACTGAGTAGGACTGGATTCCTGTCCTGAACAGGAAATGGGAAAGAATTGAGTTTGGGGAGAAGCTGGGTTCATCTCTGTATTGCTTCTGTGGTGTGTCTGTCAGAGTTGGTGATAAACATGCAGGATTTCCTGATGGCTGTTGCTGAGCAGGTCTGGATAGGGATGTTACACGTGAGGATTCATCTGAATGTATGTAATTGCATCTCCTCAAGGCAATAGGAAATTTGAATCCATGGTAGCTACGTCACTGAGCAAATCTACAATATCTTAGCAAAAATAATAGGTTTAGTGAGAACAGGTGTTACTTCATATGTATCTTTCTCTGGAACAGCTATTTGTCTGTGGAGAAATGATTTCACACCCAGCTAGTCCTTAGCGGCTGTGGTAGTGTTGATTCACCAAGAAGGTTTCTGGTTTAATAATGTTTTGCTGGAGAGTCATCAAATGTTTTTTTTCAATTTTTATAATAAACAAAAGCCTTCCAGGCAGGTGAGTGTATTGGTATTTTTGAAGTATTAAAGTACTACTGTAGTGTGAGAGCTACACTGTTTCAGGTCTGAAGTTAACAAAACCTGTCTAGGTTTTGTTTATTCCTTGTATAGAGAATTACCATTTTTTATTTACTTACCAGGATGTTAAGAAGTCTTGAGTCGGGGTGGAGGGAAAGTGAAAGAAATGAAAGGGTTTAAGACCATAGGTATAAAGTGAGCAGAGAGAGGCTGAGAACGGGGAGCAGCTCTGTTGGCAGAGGTGAGGTGCTGTCCCTGGGCTCCAGGTGCTTTAGTTGTCGCTGAGTCTGGGACCTGAGCCCAGGAGAGAAACCACTCAGTGAGCAGGGAACACCTGCTCATCACAGGGGCACTGCCTTGCCTTTTTGGGTGGTAGAATCACCCACCTATAGACCATGAGCTTGCCTAAGTGTGCGTCAGGATCACTCAGCTTTTCTCAAACCTGAATTGTAGTTTTTCGGTGTCTGAGCGGCCACTCTGTGGTCAGGGCCGTATTTCTACAAGGTTCGGCCAGGACTGCAGCTGCAGGGCAGGGAAGGGAGCTTCCCCTGCCTGCAGTAGCCTGTGCTGCTGAGCTGCCTCTGTGCTGGGGAGTGGGTCCCAAGCCAGCAGGATTCATTTTGGAGTGTTTGCAGGATCTCAGAGGCAGTTAAAGCTCCTGCTGTGTTCCTGCAGGCAGTCTGGATTGACTTCTTCCCCTTGAAAAGCATGCCTGATAAATATACACGTATACACACACACACACACACACACACACACACACACACACACACACACACGCACAAATATTTAGGTTTAAAAAGAGGGAATATGCTCTTTATGACTCTTCCTGACCTCTTTATATTCACCTGTCCTTCATTTTTCAAGTGACAGTTGAAACCTGTGTTTTTGGAGTACTGTCAACATGGTAAGTGAGAAAGGGAACTCCATATTGTAATGTTTTTGATCTTGATCCATAAATATTTTTTGATACATGTGATAGTTGCTGAGCTCTGTAGATTGTCCTCCCTTTCTACAGTAGTCTCCTCTTTCTGCCTAGGCTACAGTCTTTTTAGCATTTACTGGTTTGACAATTAGTTGCCCTTTAGTCCTTTAAATAATTGTCATTCCCTCTTTGCATAAATGGGGAGGGCTTTGACTTCCTTTTTTATGTGATAGGGGTGAAAGCTTATGACTTACTTTTCTTTGAGGAAATAACATCTGAATAGGCAGAGCAGAGAAAAGAAACTTGACAAGGACAGAGGGTATTCAGGCTTCTGCCAGTAAACCTGTGTTCTAATTATGTTGGTTGTTGTTATCTGCTTCAGTTTATGAATTCCTGCATTGTTGTATATGTATTTTTTTAGTTAATGCTTGTTTCTGCAGATACTGCTGATGGAGTGGAATGTGCTTGTAATTATGGTGGTACATGCAGCTTACACTGCTGAAGCAGCCTTTGATAGCTGACAGTCTGTTGACAAATGTGCAGAACACTCACTTTTTTTAAAAGAAGGTTCTATTAAAAAAAAATTGGGGATGAGTCACAAGATAAGGGTGCACAAATAGCAGAAGGAAAGTGACAAATTTGGAAATCCTGTTTTTTCTTAGTGGTGATTATTTAGTGTGGTAAATTCACATAGTCTAGTGTATATGTAGGTCATTTAGCAACAAACTATTTTAGTTAAATGGATATTCATGAATTTTTGTCTTGTAAACTTCCATTTCCAGTGGTGTTTGCTTGTTAGATTATAGGAAGTTTAGTGGGTATAGCTCAGCTTCCTCAGAGGAGCTTGTGCATTTGCCCAAATTGTAATAATGTCAGTAACTGATCAAATGCTTTGGCTGTTCCATGAAATTTCAGGTGAGGTTTTTTATTCTCTCTCTTCAGCCATGTGTCACTGTTTTTCAGGTACATTGCGTAGGGAAATGCAAAACCTTTGTCCTAAAGAAACAATTTGTTGGTGGGTTTGGAGATTTTCAGAGGAACACCTGGGGCAGCTAGCATTTGGCTCTGCCCAGAAGACCACAATTCTCTTTATGCTTTCTTGCTTGCTATTATTGCAAGAAGTGTGAGACTCCAGTGCTTCTTGTGACTCTGACTATTCCCAGAAGCTTCAAAGTATCAACTAAATCTTTTTTAGGAAACTGAGACTTCTGTGTGGAAACAACAGTTTCAACAGAGACTTGCTCAATTTTGAGACTGCACACTGTTTAGCTTTTTTGTAGCTCAGGTGTCTGATCCTACCCAGTTTGCTGAGTCCTTTCTCAACTCATGTATGCTGTGGCATAGGCTGAGAGAAGAAATAGCACATGCAATAGGCTTTCTACTGTGATTTCTTCTGAAATTCAAGGGACTTTCCTACTTTTCCCAGTGAAATTCTAGTAATTTTCATAGATTACTTCAAGATTTTATTAGTTTGATGTAAAACAATAAAGAAAAATAATGCCTTAACACAGGAATATAAAAGCTTAAGCAAGAGATAAATGAAATAAAGTGATTTGTTGATCTTCATGTTTAAAATTTGTTTGTTACATGCTAAAATATTTTAATCTCATCTTATTCTTCCTCTTTCTTTTTTTTCACCCTAGCATCTTATTCACAATGTCTTTTACCACAGGTCACTCTTTGAAACCTTTTGTGTTTAGGACAGGGCAGTGTTTCGGGAATTTCTTTGTAACTTTACATGGAAATCTCTTGAGGGTTTGAAGGCTAAAAATAAAGTTGTTGGTTTAAATACAATAGAGTAGGAAGCATTTTCTAAATTCTTTCTTACATGCTTATTGTGCTTATATTTAAAGCAGTTAGGAAATTTTGGTTCATAAACATCTCCTTTTTATAGTCTAACTGCATTAGACTATATCTCCTTTTTATAGTCTAACTGCATTTCATAAAGGGAAATTTCCTTTCTTTTGCTTCCTAATTCTGGGTGGATTTTTAATTTCCATCAGTTTTCTGTTTTTCATTTGGCCTATTGGATCACTTCAAAGTGAGGGCAAGACTGGATTAATCAAGAAGTCAGATTAAGAGAGCCAAATATGAAGGAACTGTACTGTAGTTGGAATTTGTAAAGAACTTCTTGAAAATGGTATTGTGAAAGTGATTATTAAAGGGAGTGATGGAAACACATAACATTCACTCATGTCTAAGTGAAGACTTCAATCTGTAAGGAAATGCTTGGCTAAAAGTTTCGTTTGTTCTGCAGCTTTGCGTAACCAAATAAGCTACTATTGAAATATCTTTCTTATATAAATCTGATGCTGATTTTAGAATACAACATGAAAGACAGGTATCTGTTTCTTTTGCATGGGTGTAGCATCTTTGTTTTTTTTTTTTTTGCTATTTTATTTCTTTTTATATCTTTTATTTCCTGCGTTTAAGCTCTTATTTTTTGGTCTGCTGCATATTTTTCCACGTCTTGTGAAACTGATGGTTTTTATACATTGCTGTCTCATTCCTGTAACTGAGAAGAGATCTTAACTTTGGAGCATAACTGACTGACTAGTATGCAGCCTGCTTGCTGACACTAATATCCACCTTTTTTTCCTTCCTTGGCAACACTAATTCTAGAATGTCTGTATTTCCTTCGAAATATCACAATCTTCACCTTGTCCTCCCCTCCCCCCCAATCCAATTACATTAAAGAAGCACTGAAATGGAGACAGAAATAACTCATGGAAAACATGAGAAAATAGCCATGAAACAAATACCTTTTATTTAAAAGTCTCAGTAATATTGTGTTAAAGCATTGTAATTAAGGCTAGGAGTTTTTCAGACTTGTGCACTCATAAATCTATGTCAGAACTTACTAGGAGAATGAAAGCATTTGGTTGCACATGTTGTGTGTGAATTCAAAGCTGAACTGTTTCTGTAATATGAAAAAAAATTAATTTCACAACCTCTACTCCAATATTTGACAACTTCATTTTTCAGGAAAATGCCGTCTGCAACGTTCTAGCTAAATTGCATCATGAGCTTATTAACTTCCATCTAATCGTCCAGTCATGGCTGATTAATCACTCCTCCTGCCTTGTTTTATTAAAATCTGTTTTCTGTGCCACTGACCAGCAAACTGCTGTCTAATTTCATGTGTGGGATAGTCTTTGCTGAGGGGATTAAAATGAAGCCCTTATCCTCTGATCTGAAGGGCTGTGTGAAGGAATCATCACATGCTAGTGTCTTGCATGTATAATTATCCTTCTGTGTTTAAGGGATAGGGAAAATGTGTGTTTTCTCACAGAGCTAAAAAGCTTTCCTGTGCTGCTGAGACAGAATGGAGCCATTTCAGGATAGGAATGCAAATGTAGCTGGTGGATTTTTGAATATTCAAATCACCTATCTCCAACTGTGGAGCTCTGAATTCATTAATTACTTTGTATTAGTAAGGAGCAAGATAACACAGAGAGCTGGCAGCTTTGTCATTTTCTCAGCATGGGAGGAGGGCGAAAGTAATTTCAACCCTAGTGCCAGCAGAAAGAGGTAACACCTCCTATTTCTTTTAATAAGTGTTCTCTGTTTAAATGAATAAGCCAAGTTATCAAGGTACTTCCTTAAAAAAAAGTATGAAGATTGGCAGTTAAATGCACTCTTGACAATTTAAGCTCTCTGATTCACGCTACGGCGGCCTAGTTAATAACCTATTTGAAAGCTAACAGCAGCTGTGAATATGACAGGCTGAAAATGTTTTCAGGTTTGCCAGAAGAACCCCCCACATGTAGGAAGGGTCAGAAATGAACCAGAGGTTTCTTGATATAACAAACCAGAGTTGTTTTAGTTTCCTAACACTGACCAGAAAGTTTTCTTTATCAAACTTTTGAGAAAAAAGGCCAAGTTAAAGCTTCTTATTTCTATACTTTGGGTTTTTTTCATTAGTCTTAGGAATGTCTACAGGTACCAGGCATAACTCACTGAAACAAAAAAATGCAGTAATTTTCTTAAGAAATTGTTTGTGTAAGTCTTTGTCAGATGGTGTTGTGTCATAAAGAGGGACAGAGTGCCTATGTCCAACAATTTTAGCTTGTACTTACTGCTAGGTCTGCCCTCCCAGACTTTGAGTTTGCATGACTCAAGTGCTTCCTACTGCAAAGAAAGAAAGTGACAGAAAGCAGAGGAAGAAGTGGAAGAGAATCTCAGTGTTTAATACAGTGTGGGTTTTTGTATCATGTGGATGGATGTACATATTGGCTACCAGTGAAAAGCTTTATGAAGAGATAAGATAGTTTAAAGTCATTCCACTTAAAATATTGACTACTCACAGCTATTTTAGAGATGCCATGCTGCAAACTGGAGAATAGGAAATAAAACAGTGGGGAAAAAAGTGAACCTTATTTAGCATCAGAAGTGATTGTTAACAGGCCATTTCAAATAAGGCACAAAAAGAATAAGACTCGGCATTGATCAACTGCACTTTGATCAACTGCAAGTACTGGAAAAGATCAAGAATGGCAGGCATAGTATTTTTGCACTCTGCTTATCCTCAGGGTCAGGCAAGGACAGGAATAATCATTATCTATTTCAAATCACAGAAACATGACAAGCAAATACTTCTGGGCTGGCACATGGGCTCTTCTTTAGTGTGTGCACCATGTTTGGGATGAGGATGTATGGCATAAAAGTAAACATTTTTTATTATCCTAGACAAGTTTCCTATTTTGGAGGTAGATAGCAGCGAGGGTTCTCTGGGGCTTCTCTGGGGTTTACCATGACCCTTGGAGCACTAATGTGCTCAAAGTTTTCTTTCTGGGGTGATGTTCAGTAAAAAATGATTTTGAGGGAAAAGAAGTTACTTTGTCTCTAGTCAGTAATATTTTCTGATCTAACATGCAGAGAAGGAGTTAAACCAAATAAACATGAAAGCACAGCTCTTGAAGCTTCTTGAAGACAAAATTGTACAATTGAAGACAACCGTGGGCTGGAAGAGAAGACATATCATCAATTAGCTCTTTAAATATTAAATTCAGTAAATCAAGGTGTCTATGTAACTAATCAAGTGTTGTAACAGAAGTAAAAAAGCACAATTCAGTTTGGAATCTAGTTCAGTTCTACTTATTCTCACCTTGCATATCCTTATTAAAGTTTTAGACAAAGGTTTTGATATATGTCCTCAGTTTCCAAAACTGACAAATGGAAAAAAAATCCAATTTTTTAAAATAAGAGTTTTTTTCTTTGGTTCAGAAAAATGAGCTTAAGTGCAAAGGAAGATATAACATCTACTAGTGGATGTTATATATTTCTTCATTGAGATTTCAGTTCACAATCCCATCTGTGAATCATGGCAGTATACTATAAATATCATGGCAGTTCTCATAAATAGTTCTAGAGAATGTGATTAGCCATAGTCAGCTAAGATTCTCCTATACTGTGTGGAATAAAATTCCGTAGTGTTTTTGTGTGCTGCTCAAGAAGATGAAAGAAAACAGAATACAGAAGCCAGAATTAGGAATGGGAGGTTGTTTTCATAGCTTAAAGTAGCTTACCTTGCAGCTTTGTGCATCATGATTAATGTTGCTGTATTAGTAGATATTCAGCATGTGTTCTGTGAGCTTGCTTTTTGTCAAGATTTTAAAAATGAGTTTGTGAATGACTCCTCATGATGCTGCAGTGCTTGGCAGAAAATGATGAAAAAAACAGCTTTCCAGTTTGGATTAAATATGTTTAAAATGAAAACTTGACTGAAAAGATTGGAGCTCTGATGTGCCTCTGAAGAGAAGTCAGCGAGTGCAGATCATGCTGAAGTTTCTGGATTAGCATAGCAGTAAATTATTAAATTGTGGCTGTATCTTCTTCATTGAGAGTTATCACTAGAGCTACATGAAATTTTAAGGGAAGTAGCATAGTGCTCTCTTCTAGTTCAAGAAGGCAAATGATTTCATAATTCAAAATATGAAAAATATCATCTTTGATCTTTTGCTTGATCCTTAGAACATAACTTGGAATCCTTCAGTTTTTTCTATAGCACTACGTATGTTTTTTAGACACCCAGATATTTGGGAGCCGTACCATTTTATTATCCACTACTCTCTAGTTTCAAGTGTCATAATTTTTACTCATTAACTTAGTTGAGTTGATGGCTACTGCTAGCAGTAGGCAGTGAAATAATTATTTTGAATTCAAGGTAGTAGCTTTCTGTAAAATGATTATTGTAGTACAAGCAGTCCCTAAATAATTTAATTAAATAATTAATTAACTAAATACATTTTGGAGACATTATATCCCTTCCCATTTTGCTAACTCTGATATTCTTATGGCAAGATAATAATTTTCTATATTTAAAACTGTCATATGGTAGTGTACCTACTAAATTTTCACATCCAGTGTTAAACAGGGTAATTTTTTTCCCCCCTGAGAAAATCTTTGAGTACCCAGGCGCATATGGAAAGAATATTTCTAAGTAGCACACTGTCTTTGAGGTATATATGTTTTAATATGGAGGAAATGTTGTAAATCCATATAGTCTTTGGGTAAAGAAAAAGAGAAAAATCAGTATATGCCTATCTAAACATTTAATTTTTCGAAACAATGTGGCTTCATGATCAGGAGAGAAGATGAGCCAGATGAAGAATAGTTATTGAATTCCAGGGATTTGGATATTTTTTGTGACAAAGCAAAAATTCCTGTGCTTTATCAATGAAATGATTGTACTGTCCTTTTGGACTGTGTTTAAGGTAATGTTTAAAAAATATGACACTTGAAACTAGAGAGTAGTGGGTAATAAAATGTATGATGACTGAAATGAAGCAGTTTGCAGTGTGAGATGCCACAGTCTTACATTTGTAGTAACAGGTAATTTCAAGTCCAAGGAGTATTAAGCACTCCAAGAAAGGGAGGTAACAAAATGTGGTCTGGTAGAAGAGAATGTTAGAATTTGTTTGCTTGTTTGTGTTTTTTTCTGTTTGTTCAGTCTCTGGTGTGCATGTAGATTTCTTGTTTGTTTTGTTTTGTTAGGTTTTAATTTTTTTTTCAGTTCTCCCCCTGGATTACTGACCAATGCACATGAAGCAACAGAAACTTTGAATCTTTGTGTTTCCTTAGTGAAATTCTTAATGAATTTGGTTGCACTCTGGGAAATCTGTGGTAAAAAGGGGTTCTTGTGGCTTCTAGTCTTGAAAACAGACAAAAGGTGGAAGTGTCAGTGTATAACAGAATTTGTATTTAGATGTGGTATGAAGCATCTGCTTGCTTGTTTTCTGAAACATAGCTTAGATACAAGCACTAGACTCAGATATCCATAGTTACCTCTCATTTCTATTCATGTGAGCTTTACATTTATTTTGTCTACATTAGGACAATTACTCCTGGATATGAGAAATCTTATTTATTTTTAGTTTTGCCTAATCTGCATTCCTAGGAATTTCCAGATGAGTAAATATATTATTATATCATGCTTATGCCTTTTCCTGCCCCCAAATGGGATACTAAATATCTGGGTCCAGAATAGGTTCCAAAAGCGAACAAAATTTTATCTCCATATGTTGCACAAACAAGTTTTAGAACTTGGGACAAAGTGGTCTGTAAGAAAGAAATGTCTTCTTGTGACTTGAATCACTCAAAAACTCTCTCACAGATGACAGGGGAGCACAGCAGACCTGGGAGGGCTCTGATGAAGCTCACAGCAGAAGGACTTTCAAATATGACTGTAATTACAAATGAAAGATTTTATTGTGCTGTGCACTGTACCACACTTTCAGAATCAGGTGCCTTTGAATAAATTAGTAATCTTTCCCGTATGACTGTCATGTAGGTGTCAAATTGTCTGGTTTGACAAGTGTACATGCACTGTTCAAATGGCTGTCCTGAGAGACTCTTGTTGACAATTCTATTTAAACATGAGGATGCCAATGCAGAATTAGTGTCTACACTATAAATACTTGGAAAATGTTGCCCTTGACCTTTGAAGCTAACTGGTGTCCATTAAAATAAAGTAAATGCACAAGTCAGCAATTATAAGGCAATTAATTGTAAAACTGATAATGTATGTTGAGCTTTGAGTGGATTCTCTCAGATAGCAGTTGTGGCTTCTTTGTTCGCTTATGTTTTGGGACAGCAATTTCTTCTCAGAGCAAGGCAATAAAGCATGAATCAATTCACCTCTTTCTGGCATTGTTACACAGGCAAATTGCTTGCATTGCTGTTTTCAGAGCATATACAATTTAAACAAAGCAAAAGATATATCAAAGGCAAGGTAATAAATGAAATACTTGTACATGAATCTAATTTGGCTATTCCTTACTTCTTTTTTTAAGACAGCGTAGTTTCATTTAGATTTAAATCTTTGCTTACTTTTATAACTTATCAGCATCTTGTCAAATCTTTTCTTATATTGCATAATTGTTTTAAAACACTTAGATATTTTAGGAGGCATTTCTGCAGCTGAGGTTCATAACAGAAGTCACAGTAAAGATTAATAGAAAACAGAGGCAAATCATAATTTCTTGTACTAGCAGCACTGAACAAAAATATAAAGCTCCTTTTTAATTGAAATGTATATTAAAGGTGAGAAAATTTACTTTGAATGGAACTATTTTAACAGATGAGAACTAAGTATATTGCCTTTTATTACAGTAATTTTACAAACAAGTTGACATCCAAATATTACTGGTTTTGAAAATTACTCACACTTTGCACTAAGATATCTTCAATTATTAAACTGTTATGTGGCATCTGCTAACAAAAGGTCAATAGGTGCATGCAGTAAAACCACTGAAGGCAGTGATATTCCACAGTGTTTTCTGTGCAAAGTCAAATCTACTTCAGATATAGTGTCAACTAGGTATGTAAGAGGTAGTGTCATACGAACTATTCTACTAGCTGAAATGTGTTCTAGTAGATATTCTCATCCTTTCTGAGACTGTAAGATAATCCAAAGACTTTTTAGAGAGTAAATTAAAATCTGTTTCCGTAATGAATCCTGAAACATTTTGTTAATACAGAAACCTTAATCTTTTTGAGTTGTTCTCACTTTCCCCATAGAATAAATGGATGATATTTTGATATTATGTTCTCTGTTGTTATGCAAGATATTTTCATATACTGCAGGCTGTAGGGCCAGGGTTTGACAAGTACCCCATTTTATACTTATGGCATTCATTAAAATGGCAAACCATGAATAGCAGCAATGAAACCTTTCCGAGTGAATGATGTTCACTAATGGCAGAACTTTACTCATGAGGAAATGGAGATACAATTTGTTGGGTACTGTGTTCTGCATTTTTGACTGCTTGGTACTGAATACAGTGTGGAATTAATTCAGCATCACTCTGCAGCCTATTATTTTAGATGGGCATTCTTGACTTCTAGAATTTGAAGTGCTTTCCACAAAATGAAGACATAAAGTGAGGTATTGGCCTTTTAAAGAGAAGATGCCAGGGAAATAGTTTCTACTCATTCATTTTCTTTCATACTAGATACATTTCTAACAATATGAAATGTTAACTTCAAAATAGACTTTGATATGCTATATTTAAGGAAAGAGATTTACTGATTTCTTGCTTTTTCTTTCTACAGCTAGTTGATGTGGAAAAATGGGTATGTGATTCTGTCTTTTATTCACTTGATCCCAAATGTTTCATGTTGCCACTGAGTCTAACCTGTCTGTTTTGACACCCTGTGTGTTCATGACCCTTCAACTTGCATGGCTCAAAAAAAACAACAAAGAAAAAAAGGTGAATGCATGGTCATGTAAAATCTGGTCACTCCTGAATTGTCCCACCAAATTTCATGTTACCACAATGACTTTTCTGTCTTTAAATTTGATCACAGAATTGTGTAAAATAAATGTATGATTATTGACTTTGTTTTGAGCCTTGCTGTCTAATGTTATAATTCCATTCTGTAACCCACCCTGTCTTTTGTAATATAGACACTGTAATCTTAAACTGCATGACAGTAAGATAATTATTACTGATAAAAAATGTGTGATGCTATGTGTAGCTGCAAATATACAAAATATATTTAGAGATGGAGAACAGCTGCTACAGAATAAAAACAATATTTCCTAGATCTTAGCAAATAAAGCACAATTCTCTGCTAAATGTGTTGTTAAGGCCTTTCCTAATGTGTCTGTGTATACCATACATATTTGTTTGGGCATCTGCTGTAACTCCCCTCCGTGGGACATATTTATGTATGTTTTTCTTCAATGTAATCTCTAACACCTGCTTTATGTATGAGTTAGTGGTCATAAAATGTGCGTAGAATTATTTGTTCATCTTGGAAATGTTAGAAGCCTCTCTGAAAGCTTGGACTCTAATAGGTCTCCTTGGTTTCTTAGTAGTTAGTTTGGGCTGCACATGACCAGAGACGACCTCAGATGTCCTCTGAAATATGGCCAATAACATAACCATAGCACTGGTCTCATTTTATTTCAGCCAGAAATTACAGAATTTTAATCTGTGATTATTACATATTTATAGTAAGTAGTGACTCAAGTTAGAGCTTGCCTGAGGCCCCTGTAGGTAAGTACATTGTTTAAATAGTGGCTTAGGCTTTTCAACACCCTTTCTACTGTACTCACAAATATATGTGTCATGTGACATATATGACGTAAGTAGATGTTTATAATACTTATTAAATGATAACGGTAGTTAAGTATTAATTTTAGCTAATTGTATCAGTATGACAGCATTATCCATACGCTATGGATCTGGTATTTATGACAACCATCAATTCTTATATGATTGATTTTGAGTGTTTTTGAGCCATACTGATGGTCAGGTTATCTTTTCATTTTGTGGACTTTTAAATTACAATTGAGAAGGCTTGGTTATGCATCTTTGGATTCTGTGGTTGTATTCCTATGAAGAATTTTGCTGTAAAGAGAAAAAACAGCAACAAAAAGCATGTCCAGTAGTATACAGGCACCTCTCCTCATACTTCACAATACATGAAATATTATATGCCAGAAGTTTATTGGTGACACTGACGTGGCTTATTTTTGACTTAAGCATTCATAATCTGTTCATGGAAAATGTAGTATTGCATAAAAAGAAACTAGACCTGCTGGTTTTTTTGGGTTTGGTTTTTTTTGTTTGTTTTTTTTGGTTTGTTTTTTTTTAATTTTTATTTTTTAAATTCAGAATTTAGTAACACCAAAAACCTTGCTTTGGAAAGACTGCTTGATCAAAATATGTCCTTAAACTGTTTTAAAAAGAATTGGCTCCTATGAGAGCAAAGCTAAACTTGTCATTCCAAGTTACATTAGCTAAAGACTTTTCCTAATAGACTGATCCTATAATCCAGACAATCTCTCTGATGGGGATGGAGCAGATACTGTCTTTAATTTATAAATAAAATTATTCTCTCTCAGATGAAGCTCCATTTTGGCCTGTAAAGCAGCTTTAAACTCCCTCTGTAATTCCAGAGTGTTAGCAGAGGTCTCGTGGTGGACTGGAGGTGTAGTGAATTAATGCAGTAGAAATCTGGCTGTTGTACAGTTGCATGAGACACCTCATTCTAACGCAGGTATTTCTTGATGAGCCATTTTCCAATACAGAAAACTCAAGGTTAATGCAAATATGTTCAGTTAGATCTCTCTGTGGAAACCTTACAGCCCAAGCCCAGAGAGAAGCTTCATGTCAAATTAATGAGCAAATTAGTAGCTGAGCCTTGCTGCAAAGCATGAGCTAGTCATTCACTTCTGAGCTGTTCTAGCCTGTAAAGTCTGCTAACAAAAGTTTTGGAAGAAATTACTCCAGTTCCTGTGTACCTCTGTCAAATGACTATAATTATTCTTGTGATTTTGTTCCAAAATCTTTATTCTACTTAAGGGATGTGCTGGCAGTTGATGCTGGGTACCAATTAAATGGGCTTAAGATATTCGCTGAACTTTTGGCTTCATCCTTTTGTCTCTGAGCGGGTGTGAATGTGAAGGCTTGTAGGTCTGCTTCAGTGCAGAATCAAGTGGATTAAAGACATCTTGCCAAATATGAAACCTAGTGGCAGTAAGGTTTACCTGTTCGTCTGAAAATGGCTTTTCTGCTTTTTATTAAACTACCAATGTGGGGAACCCCCAATATTTGATCAGAGGGATTTACTAAATTTCAACTGAAATTTAGAAGGCCCTGAATGTATTTTCTTTACAGAGAAAATGACAGTAATGAAATGAGGTGAAATTAGATAACACATGGTGAAAGGAATTCCTTTAATCTCTCTGACATTTTTTCTCTTTTAATGTATTTATAAAATAAGGGAAATAATCTTCGAGCGTCTCTTTCTGTGAATTAGCAACGTGTTCACAAATTTGTGATCTGGAGGGATGTGTTGTATACTTGAATAAAACAAGTTTGAATTTGGAAGGACTTCTGTACTCATAAAAGCACCTTAATGTCCATCTGAACTTTAAGAACAACTTCTTAGCTCTGCAACAGATTTCAATGTAAGGAGAAGAAATTTTCTTGGATATCTATGGTTTCTAAAATTTGGCCTTTTTTTACACATTTGATTACATCTAGTCGGTAAATTATTTTGAAAATTTGGCATTAAGAGCCATCAAGAATTTTTGTTTTTAGGAGAGATTACTCTGAAGAGCTTTTTATCTGAATGGAAAAGAAGTATATTGTTTCTTAAATTTTGAGTGCAAGGTACAAGAATTTTCATGTTTACCCTGGCTGATGGCAAAGCTATGCTAATTATAAAATTGTAGGATTGTCTTCAACTTCTAGACAGAGAAACCTCTTCTGCTGAGGGTAATGGTAAATTTTTTTTTTGTTTTCCCCTCAAATTGTTACTATGTTAGCTCAGTTTTATGCCATCAGTAAAACTAATTTTCAAGTTCTTTGGAGAAAAGAAACTTGCAGAGTAAGGAAACACACTATAGACACTTTTCAAAAGAATTGCTTTCTGAGCTGAGAAGAAGTGAATAAATTCTGGCTTTGATAGTGTGGACCGGATAAATATAACAAATGGATTTTGACTAGAGGAAACAAGCTTGGGTTCTTGTAAAGGTTGGAGTGAGCCACAAAACAAAGCTTTATCAAGGGAAATAATTCAAGTAACACGTCTTCAGTGCTAATAAAGGAATTAATTGCACATCAATACTTTTTAATCAGTATGATTTTCAAGCATTAGATTAATTATATAAGGACAAATTTTTCTTATAATTTCTTGTTCACACTTAGTTCATTTGCTTAAATACAGATTGATTTTTCATACTACTGTGGGAAAATATGTTATTTGTGCACAAATATTCAATCCCCCAATATAAAAAATTTGCGTTCAAATTTTAGATGTAACGTAGACTGCAGAGGTGGTTTAATGTAGGGAATAATATGAGCAGTGTTAACTCAGTTATTCTAATACACATCTTGAAGGAAGATGAGAGATAGTACTTTATGATATTAAAGTGAACAGGCATATCAAAATGGAATGACTATGGAAATGCTGCTTAAAATGCCACACCTACAGTGATTGTTCCAATCACATCCGTAATGGTATCCTTAATATACTGTATATTTTAGCGGATGCTAATTGCAGCTAAAGTCTAATTCACATCAAGAAAAGAAACTAATACAAACATTTTCTAAGTACAATTCTTCATTTCAAAAGAAATCTGTGTGCAAATTGATTAAAGCTTATTTCAATAGAATAATGACATTTCCAAATGTATACTAGGATTCCTTTGGTGTTTCTCCTTCACTCCCTATTACAGATCTGAGAATTTCAAGCTGTCTTCTGTGTAGCAATAGTAATTTCTATGAATTAGAGCAAATGGTCTACTTTCAGTTTGCTTGTTTTCAGTATTTGGTTAGGTTAATGTAAAAATCTAATATTTCTACATAAGCAAATGCAATGCTATAAGAATTGTATGAAAGATATAATCGGGAGATGATGTCTAAATTAAAGGATTTTTGGCAGCTTTCCTATTAAAAATTTCCAAATAAAACATAAGTAATATTTTTCTCTTTGCATCTAGCCAGAAAGACCAAGAATTAAGGTGAAATTTTGATAAACTAGAGTAGTAAGTGATAAGCTACCCAAAAGCTTTCCAAGGAGCCAAGTAATATAATGGCCCCAAACAGCTGTAAATATTTACATGAAAAACACATCCTTAGTGTCCTCAGATAAAGCTTCAGTAGATTTTAAATTCAATTATTTGCTTTATTTTAAGAAAGAGGGAATAATTAGGATGATGAATAGAATGATGTTTGTTGTGTTCCTCAAATATAATAATTGGAAATTCTGCAAAGGTTTTTTAATAATATTTTCTTTTTCAAGTCCCATTCCAAGGTAATCTGGCTGCTGAGCGCTCAGTTTAGTCCCTTCACAAGGATGCTGCTTGTGTGATACTAAGCACTGCATATTAGCATTTGTCCCAAAAGATCAGATAGTTTATGCAACTGAAGACTTATTCACTGGATTATGATTATCCTGTTGTTGATTACATTCAATTACCAGTCCTGCCTCTCAGAACAACTTCTGAAAAATTGGATGCTAGAGAAACAGCATTAAAAATTACAGCAACTGATTTCTTTACCAAGTGAAGGAGAAAGTGGTGTTTTTGATGCATTTAGCCATCAAATTTTCATTGATTTCAGTTGTACAGGATTTAACAGAAACACTTACTTGTAACCCAGAAGACAGAAGTCCAAGTCCATCAGTACCTTTCTTCTGGATGCTTGGTAGAGAGCCCCAGGAGGATTACTGAATTTTGGTACCTAATAGAATATAGGTGTTCTGTACTTAAATTCATAATTGGTTTTGTTATCTTCAGATGTTGAAAGTACTTTAGGGGTTCATGCTGTAGACAGTGCAGGTTAGCAAGTTATTAAGAGTCCTAGTTATATTCAAGGCAGAGAATCAAACACTTCTAGTGCATAGTTGGTGTCATCCTACCAAAAATGTCAGTTAATTAGATCAGATGAATTGTTGTATAGAAATGACTCTCTCTTCCTTGACTGTTAAGTCTACGCAGCAAGCTGACACCTACATAGTGCAGATAAATTTCATCCTTACTAACACTTAAGACTGAGCTTGTTTTCAGTAGTGTTTCATACTGGATATTGGACACATCTGTATGTTTTGTTAGGGTGTGTGGAATATAGTATTTCAAATATAAACATGACCAAGCTCTGCAATCATCAGTGCCACTCCACTGATGGAGTAGGAGACTTCAGTATAACTAAAATTATGTCAACATGATTTAATATTTTCTTTTACTTTTAACTGAGTTGATGTTGAAGGGTGCAACAAATATTTGTTGTACTTAGTGTCTGTATTCATTTGTTTGTTTTGGGGTTAGTGGTTGGCAAGGAGTACCTTTCAAGAGCAATGGATGTGTCGTGGTTTGGCCTGGCATTTAAACACCACACAACTGCTTACCTACTCCCCTCACCCCATGGCATGGAGGAGAGGACTGTGAAAAAAAGTAAAATTCAGGATTTGAGATAAAGACAGATCATAAACCAGAAAATCAAATTACAGCCTGCAGTCTGCTGCCAAAGGGATTGAGAAAAATGCATTAGTGGTATCAGTTGTGGCTACTACTTGGCTGCTTTTACCTCTGGCTCATATTGAAGTCCTAGCTCATTCAGTATGGCAGCACTCAATGGTAGTGTGACTTCATACACACCAAGATAATCTTCTGTTAGTCTCCACTATCCATTAGAATTTCCCACTGTCCATCTGGAACTGTTACAGGGGGTCGTGCTGATCACTGCTTTGTCCTCCAGTTGACTAATCAGCTTATGGATCGGAGTCAGGGGGTCTTGGTTGGTGCAACACTGCTGCTGGTGTGCCATTGTGGTAGTGATCGGTAGTTCTGCAGTCTTCAGCTGTTTAATTTCCTCTCTCCAAGGCAGCTATACTGAAAGCCTGCTGGTGTCCTTTAGGGCTTGACATACTCTCTCCTAAGAGAGTCTATGCCAAGGATGCAGGGATCCTCTGGGCCAGTCACAATGGAGTGCTTTTGCCACTCATTCCTAGTCAGGCTCACTGCAAAGCTCCAACCTCTGGAGTGTTGGGATCCCCCTGTCGCTTCAGAAATACAAATGGGAATGGATGATATTATGGCACACTCTGGATTGGTGTCTACTAGAGCCTTTTACTACTGTGGCTCTGATGAGACAGATAATTGGATCCACACAGTCCAATTGTCCTTCTTGCCTATCTGTCTTCAGGCAAGGCCCCTGTAGTCCTAGTAATAGTTTTCACTACCCACTTTTTGTAAATATGAATCAGAAGTCCCTTCAATCAAGAGTAAGATCAGCCCTTCTACTCTGGGGAACTGCACACAGGAAACTAGACCACCAATTTTCCTGGAAGAACAGCATTTGTAATTCTTTTTCCTTGCAACTCACATACTAATTCCTCTAGGACTGAGGCAGATTTTCCAGCCCACTTCATGTCCTCTCTGTGGTCATGCAGATCAAACCACGGGGTGGTGTGTACTCACTGTTGTTCTCTCCTATGAGCAGAGGAAAGCTTACTCCTAATAGCTGAGACACTGGTCCGTACAGTATCTCTGTAGGATCTCTGTGTTACTGGACCAGTTTTTCCACAGCTTAGATGAGGAAGGAAGAAAGATTTTCTTCATATTGCTGGAGTTGGCCAGCCAATTCATTCACCTCCAGCATGGCTAATTTCCTCAGATACTGGATATGTTTCTCCATGGTGGTCCACTCTTCTAGGTGACGTATAAGATTTTCCTTAAAGAGATATCTTTCTTTCACATCTGACAGAAGTCACCTCCAGAACCTAAAGACTTGTACCCTTTTTCCAACCACTTTGTCAATGCTTCATTATCTAGATGGAATCCCAGCTGTTTGGCTTCCTTAGCCTCTAATTCTGGGCTACTGTCCCCAAGTTTCCCAACATCAGAGCAGCAAGGTGACAATGTGCTTACCTGGACACTAGACTATAGCTGAAATCTTTTCTTGCCTCTTGCAGCTCACTCAGGGAAAGAGAGCCACTGTTTGGCACTTTGTGAGTTTTTTCTCATTGTCTTCCCTGATCAGTGTCTGCCTCTTATCCTCCTCCTGTTCTTACAATGGCCCTGCTTGGAGTAGTTTGCCTTGTCCACTTTTTGCTCCTGCTGCCTCTTAGAAGACACTCTTTCATCCCTTACTAAATGACTTTTGCTTCCAATATTTCTTCACTTTTGCTTCACTTTGCTTCCAATATTGCTTCACTTTTGCTTCCAATATTTCTTTTTATGTATATAGGAGACTGATCCTGGCGTGTGTTGGTTGTTTGGCTCAGCTGCAGTGCCTTTTGCCAGGGTTGGGGTAGCCACAGAGCCTGTAATTTTACCATCAGATCCAGAGACCTTCTCTTCCCCTTGAGGGTACTGAATAATGTTGAATACGGCTTGGTAGGCCTGAGTCAGGCTCGACCACGTGTCTGTCGGGAATTGCCAGGATGACAGAATACTTTTCCCAAATATTAACTAGTTTTTCAGGACTCTGCACTTTTTCAGAGGTGAAATTGCAAAATGTTAGAGGTGACCATGCCCTAGGCAATTGTCTATAATATCGCACACACCCTGCCACTCATCACTACCCAGCCTCAGGGCAGATCTGTGGGTGGTATTCTGAAATACTTCTCTAACCATAAATGAGACCTGAAACACATTCAGGAGCCCTAGCGATAGGAATGTGCAGTTTTGAACATCCCGAGGATATTCAAAATTCTCAAGCGCTATTGTAATTAGCCCGGAGGTGAAAGGGAAGATGGAGGAAGGTATGTCCCTCATAGATTGGCTCTCTGGGAGATAAAGATAGAAGGGGTAATTATTAATAGTTTCCAATAAATGGCTCTGGGAAAATGGAGGTGGTGGCAATGCTAAGTACAAACACCGCGTTAGTTTCACAACCCTCCATTTTATTCTATCCTAGTGGAGTGTCACAAAATACAACAAAATAATGACCTTAATGCAGACCCCAGAGGTGATAAACAGCACGGCAGGGAATGTATACCACAAGTAAGATGCTACTTGGTACAACTTGGAGAATATGCACAACAGCTGTAAGAAAGTTGGCTTTTGTAGCAAGGCCTGTTGTGATAGGACAGGAGGGTTGTTTTAATCTGAAAGAGGGTCATTTTATATTACATACGAGAATGGTGAGAACATACACATATTATGGTGAGAATGGTGAGACACTAAACAAGTTGCCCAAAGAGGTGGTGGATGCCCCATCCCTGGAAACATTCAAGGTGAGATTGGATGGGGCTCTGAGCAACCTGTTCTGGTTGAAGATGTCCCTGCTCATTGTGGGGTGTTGGACTAGATGATTTTTAAATGTTCCCTACAACCTGCAACATTATAGGATTCTACACATCCATGGACTCTGAGAGCAAATAAATCAACATTCAGATCAGAATAATAAACTAATAAAATGAATAAAAATTTGTTATGGCATGCTCTGGTCAGATCTGTTGTTATCTCAACCCTTTGGGCCCCATTTTGGGCTTCAGAAAGGATTGATGTGGTTTAAATCTTCAGGCAATTAAATGCCACTCAAGCTTACTGCCTCCTCAACCTCAGCAGGATGACAGTGAGAACTGTGAGAGAAAAAAGTAAAATTTTGTGTGTTGAGATAAGGACAGCTTAATAGGACAGAAAACAAAATAATCATAATGAAAAAAGAATTAAAATATTCAAAGGAGGTGATGCAAAATGCAGTTGCTCACCACTCACCAACTGGTGCCCAGCCAGCTCCTGAGCAGTTGTCCCAGGCCAGTTTTCTCCTCAGTTTGTATGCAAAGCATGACTCTATATGGTGTGGAATATCCCTTTGGCCAGTTTGGGTTGGCTGTTCTGGCTGCGTCTCCTCCCAGCTTCTTGTGCCCTCCAGCCTACTCCCTGGCAGGGTGATATGAGAACCTGGAAAGTCCTTGACTTAGTGTAAACACTGCTTTGCGACAACTGGAATATGTGTGTTATTAACACTGTTCTCATCCTAAATTCAAACCACAGCACTGCGCCAGCCACTAGGAAGAAAATTAACTCTCTCCCAGATAAAACCAGGACAGGAAGTTATAATGACTTTAAGAAATTTGAAATTACATGTCTTTTCTGGCTGTTTAATTTTCATGTATGCATTCTGAATTGCTAATGTTACTCCAGAAACTCATGTGTACTATTGTCCTGAGACACGGAGAGCAAGTGTTAAGGAGCAGGAAGTTCTTCCCTCTGCAGAAAATTAGTTGAAGACATTTCTTGTATTGCAGCCTGTTGCATATGTGAAGTGCATAATTTCTGTTGTGGTTTTTTTCCTCTCTCTCCTTTTTTTTTTCCCTCAAGCTGACAATGTTTTTCAAAGTAAGCATTCTCCTTTAGCTAAGAAGAGATCTGGTCTAAAAACCTTGGAGGATGCTCTTGCAGAAGAGTATGACGGGGTGTCCAGAACACTCTGTGCTGGCCATTTGCTGGCAGCTTCTCAGGCTTGGCCTGAAGTTTCACAGGGGCATTTGCTTCACAGTTGTAGGCATAACATATGTGTGTTTGCCATGAAGAGAAAACATTTTTGCAACAATTAAATTTCAGAGTATTTCTTTGCCGGGTGGTTTTAAAGTAGTAGATAGATATGCATGTATGTTTTCAAACTTCCCTCACCCATTGGTGAGGTCTTTCAGGTTTTCTTGAGGGGGCTTGTTCTTGAACTTTCTAGTTTTATGACATGTAAATGTAAAATGACATGTAAACTATCTTAAAAATCGTTTAGGAACCAAAGTAACTCTAAAGAACATGATATGACAAATCCAAATAGATAACAACTGTTTCTTTCTAATTTTCTGTAGTCCATTTAAAACATCAGCTGAAGAGAATGGGTTGTTAAATCTGATCATCTGGAGAATCCAGCACAAGAAGCTGCTGTATCATTTTAGTAATCAATGGAAGATATAAACTATTCACTTTAATTTGAAGGTAGTTAAAAGATTACAATCAAGAAGTTAAATAAAGTGTCAAGCAGAGAACCAGAAGGTTTCACAGGACTGTTGTTTAATGTACTTGGAATATGGAAGAAGAAATGTGGTTGTGTAGTTCTCAAAATAAAATTTTATATATTAATGACAGCTGGAAGAGACTGAGGTTTTTTGACAGCTCTAATGTCCTTGGTAAACTGACAGCATGTTGGCAAGTGAAAGTCTGTATAGATAAATATAGGAAAGAATTAATTGAATTAATCCCGTACAGAAATATGTTTATGTATTAATGAATTTATACACACCTCACTGTGCAAAGATCAGCAAAGATTTCTGTTTATTGCAGTAAAAGCAGCAAAATTTCAGAGTGTTGACTACAAAGCTATTCTGATAACAACCAAATAAACCTAAAAGAAGAGAAGGAGAGAAGCAGCGAAGAAAAGAAGTCTTTGAACATTTTAAGATGATTAGATTATAGGTGTTTTTTTTTTTCTTTTAGCTAGAACATCTTGTACATCTTTGAGAACAGATACTTCTCTATAGAAAAGCACGTATGAAATGAAAGCAGCCAACCTTGCTTGGAAGCTCTCCAGTTAGAATATCTTTTCATTTGGGATAGAGACAAACTTCAGTCCTCAGTTTCAGCCTTTGTGATATCAAAACATGAGCTGATGTGGTCAAAAGGGGAAAGGTGGTCATAAATCTCTGACAAAGAAAAGCAAATCACTGCATGTAACACATCATTCTCTCTTTATTCTTGAGCAACCTTCATGAAAATTAACCTAAACATTTCCATAATCTTCTAGCATCAGCCATGTGGCACTTAATTTTTTAAAAACCAGTGCATGAAGTCTTACTAATATTTAAATTTTCTTAATTTATTTTGCATTTACATACAATATGTTACTACAGTAGTGGTGTTGCTCTTCAGAACTGCACTTTGAGTGCAGGTTTTAACAGCTCACATGGCTCTTACTTAGCAACTCAGCAGAACAAGCTGTTTAAAGTGATCAGGCATGGCTCCTGTTTTGCCTGTACTGTGTTTTACCATTAAGCAATAGGTATTTCATGTGCTATATTATTTAAAGTGAAGAATAATCTGAGAAAACTATTGCCAAAAAAGAAAAAAGGATAAAGCCTTGTTCTGAGTAGCTGTTTTGCTTTCCAGAACAAGTTATAATTATGTTAATTGCAATGATAAGTGTTCCTTCTAAATGTGGTTTCTAGTGAGTGTATCCCACTCTCTTTTTCAGGGGAAACAAATCCCATTTTTATGCACCTGAAAGCAAATATTCATTTCATATTTTCTCTTTTTTCCCCCTTCTCATGGATCTACAGAAATTTATGATGAAGGTAAGCAAGTTAAACATTTGATATTACACTTTCTGTGGATTCCTACATTTTAATTTAATTAATGATATTTAATAATTTTTAATATCAGCAACAAACTTGCTTTCTCAAACACAAAACATACTGAATTTTTTAAAAACTTGAATTTAGAGGCCACAGGGACTCTAGTTTGGTTTGGGGTTATGGTTTATTTAGATTGTGAAGGACCAGCGGCAGGCTGTGGAGAAAGGACTTTTGTCTGGCTTCTCTAGTTTTCACTTCATACTAATCCCTTCAGTGAGAGTGTAGCGTTACGTGGTAAATAAAAAATCTTGAGACAATTAATAAATAACAGAAGTTTTGGTAAAACATTTGGGCATTTTGGAAAGCAGGGACAGCACACTGTTTCTGCTGTCACAAGAATGCTGTTCTGAGGGTTTGGTGTCTCACCTGTGGGGTGGGTTAGGATCCCTTGGGGTGGGGCTGTCACTGCCTCAGGTCAGCTGGCATTTGCTGGAGCTCTCTTTCTTGGGGCTGCTTTTCTTCTTTTAACTTTTTTTTTTTTCCTTATTAAGACTATGACAAAGCACTTGGTGAAACTCCAAGCATTTTGAATAACTGACATTTAAACAATTAGCTGCAGTTTTCACCAAAATGTGTTGCTTATCCATTTTTTACTTTGATTATCATTGTCTATTCACAGTTCAGATTCTAAACTGATTTCTTTGCTGATTTTCATCCCCTAAGGGTTTATTTTTCTATGATATGGTCTTGTTTCACTGTCTCTCTCCAAAAGTGAGCAATTCTCAGCTAGATAAGCAGTTCTATTTTAAGGGCTGGATTTAATGATGTCAGAGGAGTTTTCTTAGCATGATTCCTCTGCTGATCCATCTTTTCTTCCCACTCGGTTGTCTTATTCTTTATCTGTGAGTTTCTTTCTCAAGTGACAAGGATGATTCACACTCCTTGTATCATACAACAACAGAAAAAGCTTAGTCACGATCCTTAACCTGTGAAAAATGCCTCCATCCTCCACTTATTTAGCTCTAAAATAACCAGGAAGATTTTTATTATTTCTTCTATGTCCTATGCAGATAAGGAGGAGGAGGAGTATGGGGGAAGAGAAATCCTCGCTAGGCTAAAGAAGAAATCGATAAATTTTATCCTTCTGGGCAAATTTTTTCCAAAACACTGGTAGTGCTTGAAAGTAGGCATTGTAATAGAATTATTGCCTCAGCCATAAATATAAATGTTTGTTTTACATATCGAGCTGGAAACAGATGATCAATATTATTTATCTATGATTTATTTTTACTGCTTTGTCTGCTTTTCATTGCTGTGAAGTTTCCCATTGCTAGGAAAGTGATAACATAAATGTAGTGTCAGAAATATTAATCATGAGGTATATTTAAAGTGTTTCTAATTCTGCTTTCCAACAGGTCAATAATAGCAAAATTACGATCATTTAGCATGGTGCTGGCACAAATATTTGTCATCATTAGTAATGATTCCAATCTTGTTAATGTAGATAGTAAAATATTTCTGTATTCTCAACTGAATAACACATGCTTATGTAATTTTTTTGGCCAGCTGATTTATTTGAATTCAGATTTTTATGTGATATTTCTATAAAGCATAATTCTGCCTTGTGATGCAGCTTTTAATTCAAGCCATCTTTAGGAAACCTATAGTTTAGCTAAACTTTTTTTTTGTCTTGGCACAAAATAGGTGGTAACTGCTGATCAAGTTAATAAAATAAGTTTGTTTATTTTTTTCTTTTTTTACTTTTTTTTTTCCTTCTTATTCATTTTTTGTTAAAATGGCTATTGTTACCTGGGAGTAGGTACCAGAAGTCATCAATCATACTAATCTCCATTCCTGAATTTTTGCAGCATTTACTGTTTTGTGGTGAATTTCATGGAAAGTCAAGAGTGATTTGAAAGTAAAGTATAAAGACTGGAATATGTATAGCATATATAATATATTGAGCGATTCAACTTCCTGTAATTCTAATGTAACATGGTGTGTAGGCTGCAGTGAGACAAAGAAAGAGGTTTTAAATTGTTTAAATTTACCCTTTGGTATTGCTCTGATGTGACAGGAGCACAGTGAAGGAATATTAGCTCATTGCCTCCTGTCAGTGAATTGATTTGCTTTGCATCTTAAAATTTTAAGCAACTAAATGCTGTGGGTTTCGTGCAAATTACTGGAAATGGTAACTCAAGAGTACAGTAATTGCAGAAGTGTAACCATTTTTGTTTTCTTCGGTAGAAGAATCCAAGGATTCTGGGCCTGGATGCTGTTACTTTGTAAAGGAAATTCTGTCTGTTTTGCATCAAGATTTTAAAAGAAAACGTATATTTCTATGAGCAAGAAGAATTTACAAGACTTTTTGGCTTTCTATCTGTAGCTTTGTAGTCTTTACTGCTTACAGCATTTTCAAGTTCCATGATGTTCCTGAATATTTATGTTCCCAGTGTTAGTATTCCAAGAGTCAGTTTAGTTTTGCCTGACTAATCTTGTCTCAGAAGCCTTCTAACTCTGTTCCAGGGTTATTGCACGAGTTCTGCGGTGATTCAGCCTGTTTCTACACACTCTATTTTCACCACTGCTTGGGTTTTCTGAACTCTTTGGTTGGCATTCATCTCACAGAGCTGAACTGCCAGACTCGGATTCATGGATGTCCTAAGCTCCCTGTATAAGCACAAGTAGAATGCTCAGATTTTAGGTGGGCGGAATTGCTGACCAAAAGGTTTTTCTGTCCGCTGACTATTTAGTTGTCTTAAGCTAAATGAATCAGTTAGTTTGTGTTTTGTCATCAGGTGTATTAGATCTGGCTGAGATGGAGTTTGTTTTCCCCATAGCAGCCCTCACAACGCTGTGCCTTGCATTGGTGTCGATAATGCACCAGTGTTTTGGCTATTGCTGAGCAGCACTGGTGCAGTTTCAACCTTGTCTCTCCAACAGTCCACCTCTCATCAGCAGGCTGGAGGTGAGCAAGATCTTGGGATGGGACGTAGCCAGAACAGCTGGCCCAAATCTGCCAAGGGAATATTCCATACTGTATGATGTCAGCTCAGAGAAAAAGATTAAAAGGCTGTGAAAAGGAGAAAGTGGAGGCATTTGTTATTTACAACATTTACCTTCTGGAGCAGCAATGATGCATGCAGAAGCCCCGCTTCCCAGGAAGTGGCCAGACATTTCCTGATGTGGGGAGTAGCAAACAAAATCTTTGTTTTATTCCTTTGCTTGGGTGCATGCATGACTTTTCACTTCTGTTTTAGTAAACTGCCTTATCTCTCCTTGTCCTTGTTTTCCATCTTGTTTCTCTCCCCTGTCCAGCTGAGATGAGGGAGTCAATAGAGCAGCTTGGGAGGCACCAGGCATCTAGCCAAAGTCAACCCACCATATCAAGAATATTTAGCTTTTTGTAAACCGTAATTGATCATGGTGGTATTAAGAGAACAAGCCTTCCCGTATTTTCCACCTGGCTGTTGCCTGATATCAGAAAGAAGCTCTCATTAGTCATCTGAAGTTGTGTTCAGTGTGAAAAAAATTAGACAGTATGTAATTGTGGGGAGCAAGAGGTCTCATTAAACACTTCCCTGTGGCGGCCTCCTATTCTAGGCAGCTTGTAGAACTGCATCATTATTTTTTTTAGATAAACACTGCCCTTCATCGGCATCGGTCTAGGACAGATTAAGAATTGCACATTAATAATGGAACCAATAGGTGAGTAGTTTTTACATTGCTATTGAAGTATTTTGAGAATCATCTCCTCTACAGAAATGGTTGTAGCATGATGCAAATATTTATGTGTTGAAGCATAGTGAGATCGTTTTAGACCGTGGGACATCCTTCACTTGTATTCCTCCCAGTTCCTTTTAGTCTTTTCCTGATTTCTTCCACTTCATGGCTAATTCTGCTATTATGGGGCTTTCATTCTCCTGAGTGAAGATTCAAAAGTTTTCAAGATCTGCATTTATTCCACATACTTTCAATAATTTTAATTTTGTCTTGCAGGTTGCTTAAATGGAAACCTTCAATTTGCTTAAGTGAAGGAAGTCACAAAGAATTTTTATATAAACAAAGTGTATGTTTCCTGTGCATTCACTGTTTTTTTTTCTTTCAATAATTAGCTAAGAATAAATACTTATATTAGCCCTCTGGTTTAAAAGTTTTCATCAGCATCTTGATAAAGGCATTGATGCCAACAGTCTTACATATCTGATCTTGACACAAATTGTTTCAGACTGGGAACAGCATAGTCCAGGACCTAAATACATTTTTATTCAGAATACATGGTAGTTGATTTTTTTTCAAGCCAATACATGTGGTCAGACCCAGGTTTCCTATTTGATTTCTCTTCCTAGTGGATCAAACCCAGATTTTCAGAATTTAATGAATTCTCTTGAATGAAAAAATTGACAGCTGCCATGTGGGTCCCAGGGAAGGTACTTGGAGAAGATTTCATCACTGGGAGAACATTTCCATTTTTATATGTATATAATTACTTAGCATTTCCATCACTGTTGGGTGCAATATCCTGCTTGGTTTATTTCTGTGGTGGTGATGGGTTTAGATTTAAAAGGGTTCAAAGCAGATAACTGTAGGCTATTCTGTGTTTAATTCTATGCTTCTGCTTATGCATTTAGTCTAAGTGTCTAGATTTAGAAACGCTTTTTTTTCCCCATAACTTTGTAGTTTTTAACAGTATAAACTCCTGAAGTTCATGAAACTTGGAACATCCTCATGATGGAGAACATAATGCCTTTTGTATTAATATTTGCAATTGTTTTCTGGAAGTTCAAGATGGCCATCGTTAGTGTGTTCCCCCTTTAGTGAATTGTGAGTGCTCAGTGCTTTAAATCACATTGGTTTACTCCAATGCACATATAAAATGACCTCTGATAGTCATATTTGAAACTTCTAATGGTATCTTGAAGTTGTTACCTTGAAAAACATTAGTGAAGAAAAATGGGAAGTCTGTTGCTTCTTTTATTGTGCAGTCACTTTGTCATATTCAGTGCCATGAAAGCACTTGTTTAGTATTTTTTTAGAAACCCATTAAAAGCAGTATTGATTGATCATAAGTTCTATATAGACTGTTAGGTCTAGATCTGAGGAACAGAGAAAAACAGGCTGAGCAGCTGATTGCTATTAGGTCATGCTATACCATTGATGCCCACTATGGACATCAATGGTATATGGACTGCATTTTTGAAGGATTTGCTGATGCCATTTATTGTTTGATTTTTTTTTTAAATATATTTTTAATTCTAACAAAGCTATTTTTCCTTACATTTTAGTCTTTGTACTGTCATTTTGCCTATAGCACATGTCAGTAATTCCATTCTACTAATGTGGATCCATCATGGAATAAAGCAGGAAAAGCCATTACATTGTTCTTAAAAACTCACCGTTTTATCATGTATGAGTGTTTCTAGAGTGTGAATCAGTTCCCGTGTGACACATTCAGTATTTTTAAATTGCTTTTGTGGGTGACTAGACTGGTTTGAATAGGCATGTGCTAAATGCAATTGCCGTAGGGCTTTTTGAAGCATTATATTTCTGAATAATGACATTACAGGAGCTTTTTTTTTTTCACATGTGCAAAGCACTGAAATAAGTGTCTTGTTTAAATACTTTTAAATGCTTTCACCTGGTTGTCTTTCTCTGGTACCTCCCTGAAACTCAGAGCTTTTTCTCTTGTCTTGCACATTTGAAGATCTTGCGACCTGTAAAGAAAAGTCAGCAAAAAAAAAAAAAAATCAGCATTTGCTTACAGTAGAGTTCTCATTGGTCTAAGAGATGGGTTTTTTTTCTAGTAGAAATAAGGCTGTTACTATGAAAAGAATGGAAGGGTACTGGCTGACTCAAAATCATGGATGCCACAAGGTTATTCACCAACCTCTGAAACCTCATTGTGAGGTTCCCAGAAGCACAAATGGTTCCAAAACGTGTATTCAGTGTGACCATGATTGATTTCCTGCAGCTTCTCATGTGTATCCAGGAGCATAGCAGTGCAGCCGTGGGCACAGCAGTGCAGGTGCTATTGTGTGAATCTTTTGTTCTGTGAGGTGATTTCATGTCTGTACCTGTGACAGTCAGATGTATGCAAAACTGTACTAATAAAAGGGTTTGTCAAATCAGGTATAACATATCTTACTGCAGGGTTGGTATTCATGGTAAAAGAAATAATTTTTTTGTTCCATCTTTGCACATTTTACTAGATAGTTCATAGGTTGTAGTTTTTGAGTGCTTTTTGGCATTTTAATCCTCTTTCTATTAAGAAGACATTGAAAATATATTTCCCAATTTTAGCTTATTTTTCTTTATTTTTGTTTATGATAACACTTTTTACATCAAATTAGACAGCTCAGATCTTAATAATCTATTCCCATTGCCTGGTCTTTCAATGTATTAAACTTGAAAGCAGTTTATATTTTTTGAATGCTAATTTATTCAGCTCTAATTTTTGTTGTTATTTTCTAAATTGCCTTTTCTTTAGAAATGACTTTTGGGTAATGAGATGACTCCAAATTAATCTTCTATTCCAGCTGCTGAAGTATTGGATTAGAGATGGGTAGTTCACATGATGTTTTCACAAGCAGTGTGAATTTGTCTCCTATACTTTCAAGCTCAAATTATTAGCTTTAGTGTTTGCCAGTTCTGAAGGCTTTTTAAATGTTATTCTAACCCCCAAGTTCTTGGGGAAAAGAATGAGAAGAGTTTTGTGTTAATATAATTGATACTCCCAAATAGCATAGCTTGTAGAAGCTCAATGGATAATATAGTCTTTGAAAACAAATGTACTTTTGTTCAGGTTGGTTTTATTTGAGGAATGTATTGTTCAACTTGGAAATTACTTTGAAAATTGGAAATTAGAAATATAAAGAAAGTAAGACTCATGATAAATAATGTGGTGGTTAGCAACTACCATGCATTATAATGCCATTCATATCTTTGTGCAAAAATCTGGGGGCATTATGGATTGAATTAGTCAGCACTTTGGCTTCCAAGTAGTCTTACTTGCAGTCTTCTCAAATGTTATTACTTCGCTATTACAAGAAATTTGGTAGAACTTCAGTGGCAGATCTCATCTTGGATATTGCATCTTTGCCACAAAAGTCCAACTGTTAGCTTCTAAATTTATTTTAATTTTTCTTGATGTGGAAAATTTACAGTATTCTGCTGGAAATGGAATTGATGATTTTAAAAATCAAAGATTATTTCAGTAGACAATCATGGTCCAACAGCTACTTGCTATGCAGTTTTTTGCATAAAGATAAATGCTGAGTATTTAGTTATGAAATGAGCCATTAAAGCAGAAAATGAACTTTCAGGTGTGTACATGTCCTGGAAGACAAGCTCCAAAATGGAAGGCAGTTTTGTAGAGCCAGCTTTGTTTGCTAGCCTTATTTGTATTTTTCTGTTTTGTCTTTTCACTTCGTCCCAAAATAATGGTTTGAATATGATTGCCTCTCAGAAATCTTTAAGTGGAAAATGCTTAAAATGTTTTTTAAAACTGTGTTTTCTATCGAAGAAACAAACCACAAACTTACTTGCATTATTCTAATGGACTAAGTAATACTAATTAAAAAGAATTGCTTTAATCCTTTTGGAAAAAACTTATCTGAAAACCTGCTCTTCCATTTTTCACAAAAGTGATTGCAATTTTTTAGAGCCAACATTTTTCCTGTTCAGCTGCAAGTGAGAATTTAATAAAATAGGTGCTAGACAGACGAATCAATATGGCCAGACTAAGGCAAAGCTAATATTGCTGTGATTTTGTTGGTCATGCTATTCTTATCTTTGTGCAACAGGCAATCAAATCTTTATGTTAGATATTGAATTTATGTATAGTAACATGGAATATTTCTGATAAAAATACTGGTGAAGGTTTGAAATTTTGTTCATATTACTGACTTTGTTAGTTGGGTACCTGTGTCTGCTATTGATGAAGTTTGCAGGTAAAGCTGAAATGCAGTATGTTCACAGCAGTTTATTCCCTCTTCTCCCCTGTGATCAGCAGCAGACGTTTGGCACTCATCTTTGGCGCAGTGGGCCTGGCATTATCAAATGTCTTGTTTCCTTGTGCCTTTGGAAAAAGTGGTGGTGTTAATGGTACTTCAGAGCTAAGTCTTCAAATCTTACTGCCAAGACTGTGTCTGTGACAAACTCCATGACTTTGGTTATTTCTTAATAAAAATTCATGTCATTCAGTCTTCCAGAAAGACTTTTTGAATGTGCTTCCCTGCATTTTGACTGCTATGTAGTTTTTTGAAGGTCAAAATATACCTTGTGTCCATCAAGCTGCTTTTTTATCGACAAACTTAAAAGCCAGAAACTCTTGGTAGTTTCTTAAAAGTGCTAAAATTATTATTTTTGAAGTGCTTGCTGTTTCACCATCTATCCCTTTTTTTCCCCTCTTGATGAAGTAATTCAAAGATCAGTAAATGTTTATGCATAAAAGATAAAGAAGGACAACAAAAAACATGGAGGGGAAATAATTGCATGTTGCCACCACAGCCATTCAGTTAAATTGATATTCAGCATTGAAATGTAGCTGCCAGAGATGTAAGATAGTATGATTTTTTTCCAATTTATTTTATAATGAATCTGATGTTCCAGTCAAACAGAAGGTCAGTCTGCTGTGGTAAAAGAAAGGGTATAATACCATGCATAAGAAATTAAATCAGGATTCCTATGTAAAAGAATAATGCTGTTTATGGAGTTGTTACATATATAGACTCATAAAATATTTACTTATCAATGCTTCTTGGAGAGTGTGCTGTGCATAATGTTACACGAGTTCTTCTGTCAGATAAGTATGAACTTATGGTCTTGACAGTGTCTTGTCAGACACTCTCTGCTCCTGTTCCTGACCAGTTATCTGCATTTTCACATAAGGAATACATAAATCTTCAGCAGAAGTTGAAGGATTGTTCATGCTTTAACAAGACTTATTTATTCTTTCACGAGTGGTTAAACTGATTATTGCTAAGTAGAAACTGTAGTGAAAGTATTGGTTATAGTTTCTTGGAATAAAAGTGAATTTTATTACTTGAATTTTCTTTTACCTGGGATTTATGCTGTGTTTCTCAAGAGGAACAGTTACTTGAACATGATTTCTGAATTTTCACAGCACCCAAATACTGTTGATTTAGTTTGGATGTCTTTGAACATTTGCCTATCCTAGCAGATAAAGAATTGTGTCTGATAGTATTAAAGCAATGTGGGGCAAACAGTTTGCAGGTTGATGATCTTCAATGTGGTTGATGAATACTCTCTGGTAAAATAAGGAGAATATTCCAAAATCTCTCTCTGCATACCGTCTACATAGAAAAGGATATAATTTGTAGGGAAAATGGGTGAATGTGAAGACATTTAGCAATAGGTAAGTGTGTAGAGGATAGCATGACAGAGGTCAAAGATGCTCTTCTCAGAGACTACCTGCTTTCAGCACAGGGAAGAAGGATTAACAATTCTAGAACATATTTTTTGCCAATTAGGGGATGGCTTAAAGCACAGTTTTCTCTCATCTGTCTTTCTTTCTTTCTTAAAAAGCTCCATTTTATTAGAACATACCAGTATATCATTTCTCTTTATCTTTCAGTCTGCACAAGGTGGTGGACATCGAACACTGCTCTACGGGCATGCAATCTTGCTGCGCCATTCCTACAGCGGCATGGTAGGTAACTGTGTTACAAGAGTTGGGAGCAGCAATGATTTCTTTTTTATATAAAAGTCATGTTTGAAAGTGCCCAGGGTATTGGCATTTACTGATATCTGGAGAATTACCAGCATCAGAGGCATTTTACTGTGGTTCCTAGAAACCTTTGTGAAGGGTGGGTGCTTGGAAATATGAACTCAAGCTGGTCGTATCTGGGTAAGTGCCAAAGATCAGTCTGGCACCTGTAGTGCTGAATCCTCTGTTCGTCAGTCTGAGAGTTGTTGAATTCTCATTTCTTTCCCCTTGGATATTCCCTATTGCATAAGCAGTGACTGAATCTACACCTGGCATCTTGCTGGCAACGTGAGCATATGCTGGAGACTGAGAGGAAAAGGAAATTCCTTCCTACATATATTTTGGACAGAAGTCTTAGTTGGAAATTCCCTGATGAATTATGCAGGTTCCAGACTCCTTACCTACGAGTAACTAACTCCTTTATTTCCACTCTTACTACTTCTGTCTCAGTGAAAAGACAACCTGGGTAGACTGAGTGGTTATTTTAGAAGATATATTTTGTCAAGTCTCCCTGAGTGTCTTTCAGTTTATCAGGCATACATGTTCTTGGTAATAACTAGTGGGGATGATCTAAGAATTTTTAATCCTGTTTTAGTAGGTTGATGTCTTTTTATATTTCAGTGGATTATCAGAAGTGAGTAGAACAAGTAATGCATGGGTTTTTTTTTGGTAGTATCTATGCTGTCTCTCTACATCTCGATCATCAATGGATAAGCTGGCATTTGATGTAGGATTGCAAGAGGACACAACAGGTAAGCACTAGTTTAAAAGACTATATGATAAATAATACTTTCAGTCTAAAAATCAGAAGGGACCTATAAATATTGTAAAAAATAACACAATTTTAAGAGCTCAAAAACCCTAACAATATTTCTGTGTTTAAACATTCAGTATGTTTATATTTTTGTGTAGATTATGTAATTTCTTTCCTATGGGATATAAACATGTATATTGATACTTAAATAATATCCCAAGTTTTAATTCCTGTAGAAGCCTTCCAGTGAAAAAAATTTAAACTTATATTATTTTAGATAAAGATTGTATTAAAACTTTAGAACTGTTGATTGCTTGGATTTATTTTGATTTTTAAGATTGATACTGCTTCTTTCAATGTCATCAGTTAGGCAGAATTGCTTAGTTAGATGTAAGTTTGCTTGTTTTTTGCAGCCTTGCTTTAGCTAGCAGTAACAGGTGTAACAATGGAACAGTTCCAATCTGAGTTCTCTTCGGAAAAACATGGTTGTTAAAGAAGCACATCTGAAAACAATGTTTATCATGGGAACAGAAATTGTCAGTAAAAGTGGAAGACCGTACTTGAATTTCAATTTTTGAGGTCTTTCAAATATTACTTTAAGCAGTATGTAAATGCTCATTTTCGTTACCCTTCGTGATGGGTTGTTTTATTTCTTTGTCCTAATCCTCAGTAGAATATTCTTCAATGTCTTTTTAGAATCTGTAATGAAGGTGACAGGGAATTGCTTTAGCAAAAGGGGACTGGACCAGTCTGCCTAGAGAGCAGAGAGAGCCGTTATCTTATTCAACTCTGGAATCACTGTTCCAGAGATCTTAGTCCTTTGCTTATGTGCATTATTTAGAGCTGAGTTTCTGGCAAGGTGAGGCAGGAATTATAGTCGTTGTTGAAAACACGTGGAGAATTGGTTTAGACAACTGAAAACCAGACCAGAACTTCTAAGACTGTAACATTAGTTGATGACAGTAACATCGATAACATTGGGCCTTTTCTTTCTTTTTTCTTTGCTGTTACTCAATATTGATATTAGGTGAGGCTTGCTGGTGGACCATACATCCTGCTTCCAAGCAACGATCAGAAGGAGAAAAAGTGCGTGTTGGAGATGATCTGATTTTAGTCAGTGTCTCTTCAGAAAGATATTTGGTAAGTTGTATAAAAATATCTGTACAGTGGTTCTTCTACAGAAAAAAACAGTTAATGAAAGTTTTATAATAAAGTCTGGCTTACATTTCCATGTCCCAAAAGTAAAACTTAAGGTGATTAAACTCTTAAACTGTTTTTTTTTTGGTTTTTTTTTTTTTTTTGTTTTTTTTTTTTTTGGGTTTTTAGAAAAATAACATATTGCAAAACAACACACTGAAGGTCTGGAAAGTGTGACTTTGATATGTGGGTAATCTAATTTGTGTTCATTTCAGTAGTGGAATAGGAGTTGATATGTGGGTAATCTAATTTGTGTTCATTTCAGTAGTGGAATAGGAATTTAAAAATTTACTAAGATAAAAATAAGAAAATACAGAAAAAAGAAATTTGTTCCAAATTGCATAATTGAGATGTTTAGAATCCCTCTGAATGTTCATAGGTTAACAACGTGACAGTGTTTGGACAATGCTCTTGGGCACATAGTGTGTTTCTTGGGGATTGGGTTGCGCTGGGCAGGAAGTTGAATTCAATGATTATTGTGGGTCCCTTCCAACTCAGAGTGTTCTGTAATTCTATGAGATGTGCATACAACATCAAAGTTTATTCTCTATTATTCACCTTTCTTCCTTTTGCTATGAGACATAATTTTTGATTCTTTAAATTATTTAAGAAAAAAGTGGATAGTTTAATAAGACTTCAATTATGAAATTGAAAATATTCTCCCTTCTTTTGGAAACGTAGGAAAATGAGAATATAATTATTAGAATATAATTGTAACTTCTAATTAGAAGCTCTGTAGCTCATTTGAGTTTTATTTTTGTAATTAGATATTCTGAAAACTTTCTGATCATCTTAGCATTTCAAAATTATTTTAAGTAACTTCTTTTATGAGAATTGTAACTAGACATAGTGAGAAAACAACTTATTGTGGAGTGAATTAATGAGAAATCTAATTAATGAAAAAGTTTTATTTAAAGACATTGGATTGCTTTGAATTGCTGAATTGAGTTGCTGAAGTTGAATTTTAGTACAGGTTGTTTCTCTGTGTAGGCATGTCCTGGCCTTTAATTAGTAATAATCAGCTCAGCCTATTATTTAGGATTTGTGCCTCAGCTGTTCATTCTCAAGACTGTCACAGGTACATTTATACAGCAAGAGGCACAATTCCATCTGCAGAGACTGATTTTTCATAACATTTGGTGTTAATGCATGTACTGCGTGTTCCATATAAAATACCAATATACTAAAAATAAATAGTATTTTCAGTGTAGAGACAAATGACATGTATTACAGTCTTAAAGTGTTTTAGAGCTAGATTTTAATGAATAGTTATTAAGCCTATTTCAGTTGTACAGCTCTGGTTTGACAGTAAGAAGGAGCAAGGATTCAGCAAGTTAATTTTGCTCTTATATACGCTCACTCATTTTTATGAACAGATGTTTTTCAAAACTAGCTTAAGAGCTGGTAAACTATGTAGCTTCACAATTGTAAAAATATTTGTGGTTTTGCTACCTATTCAGTATTTATATTAACACTGTCAATAAAACAATGAAGCTTTTATGAAAATTGAAACAGCTGATAAAGAATAAATCAGCCAGTTACCAATAAGTGAATATTTTTCATGAAAGCTGTCTCTCTGTCTTAAACTGCTTGTCTCAATCCATTTGGCTGTTTACAAAAATAGCTTCAAAGGGTATAAATTTGAAAATACTCACAATTCATTTTTTTCATTTTGAGTGCAGTGTCACGTTGTTGCTGCCATTTTCTACAACTCTTAAAAGAATGTAGTAACTGAGACTTTTTACAAAAGTTAGGACTGTGGAGAGATGAAGTTATTTTTGTGCATCTGCTTTGATAGTGAGACCAAATAAGCTCTACTGAATCCAGCTGAGGAATGTTTTTCCTAAGGGAATGGAGTTCCTCATATGGATCCCTCAGCAGAAAATAATGTTAATCAGGATGCTGAGGGTTGGGTTTATGTAGGTTGCATGCTCTACTATTAAAACCTTAGGAAAATGTAAGTTCTCCATCAAATATTTTATGTAAATATGCTGGGATGCAGACTTTGTATATTGGAATATTGCTTTATGTTTTCAAGCAATTTGCTAATTCTTTCTGAAAGAAAAATAGGTTAACCATCCTGGGGCAAAGATGTGCGTGTAAAAATAACAGATGAACAGAGTTCATTCACAGGGCGTGGCTTTTTCAAAATGTAGTCAGCTCTTAGTTGAGTTTGTATAATGCAAGAGGAGCGAAGAACTATGTCAGCTTCTTAAGTTGGTCTTCCAGTTGTCTGACTGTAGCCTAATTAATTAATTTAACATTGACTTTGACACCTTATGATCTAAGTGTAGCCCATAGATTAGTGTTTAGGCCTCATTTGGTTGGCAATCACTCTTGATTATTAAGAAAATACCAGGGCTTTGCTAAAGTACCCCTTCTCCATTTTCCACAAAATAAAATTTTTTGGGAGAATTGACTCTATTTTTTCCCCTAAGAGTTGTCTTTTTACTTGCTCTGAACAAGTGCTAAACTGATGGGAAGATCTGTGTTAAAATCATAAGTTAAAGGTCTGAAGAGGTGGATTTCGACTTTTGACTCACAGCAATGTCCCAGGGCAAGTCATTCCCTTGCTCTGACTCTCATTATCTACCTGGACAATGGGATTTTGTATCCTTATTTTCCGTGTAACATTTCTGAGGAGCAGCACTTGCATAAGTGCTTGTGGCATTATATAATGTGTGAGCTGTGCTAGTGCCAAATACTTCAGAGAGGAAACTTGGCTCTGCTGAACCCTGTTAGCATAGAGCAAAAAGATGTTCTGCTCTAAATATTGCCACCATTTAAGTTCAAGCCAGAGTTGCTATGTTTTCTTTCTTGAGGTAGTGCAGCCTGATAAAGAACAGATGTAATATTTCCAGCATACTTCCCCAACTTGTACAGAATAATATCTACGTCTGCACTGAGGTTTGCCTATGCCTATTATTAACTATATATCCTGATTGTTTTCAATATTGCCAATTTGCAGTAATTTAGTAGTTCAGTTAATTGCAATTTCTTTCAAATGCATGAAGTCTCTAAATAACTTTTAAACATAATTCAAGAAAAAATGCTTAGACATGAAGTTAAGATACAAAATGCATGAGTGAAGGTAAAACTGAAAATCATTATCCATCAGGTCAGTGTTATTCTGGCTGAGAGTCAGGAAGAAGGGAAAAAATCCCAACTTTGAATAATTTCTTGGTGTAATAGTATCAGGGAACATAGCAGTGTGTAAGTTTTTAATTAAAAAGTAATTATTCTTCCTTTTTTTTTCCTAAAAGTATGAAATTCAGTATTGGACTTTACTCTCTTCTGTGTAAATGCACAATTCCATCATTTCTTTTTGTTGAAAGATTTTAATAAAGGGTTTTTAAAGAGTAATTTTAATCTGCATAAGCAAACCTGAAATTAGTGGAATCGAGTTTGTGTTGAGCTGCTCTGTTACACTGATCATAATGCAGTTCCCATGGAGTCTTTATACAATGATTTGAAATGTTATTGTGGAGGCTGGTAGGACTTTCCAATAATTAAGGTTGTCAAGCTGCTCTGCCTTATGGAGTCCTGCTTCCAAGTGCTTATAATCAAGTGCTTGTGATGGAAAAAAAATCACTTACTAGAATTAGTAGCATCTATTTCTGGTTTTTGTTGTTTGTTTTTTTTTTTTAATCAGTCTGAGATAATTATTTTGTATCATCCAGAAGAGGTCAGATGTTATTTAGCTCAAAGACAGGGAAGAAAAAAAAAATCACATAATTAAGAAAATTGACGTCATTTTCTTGCGTACTTATTGGAAATTATTTGAAAAAAACAAACCAACCAACCAACCAACCAAAAAAAACCAAACAAAAAAACCCCAAACCAAACTGAAGCAAACAAAAAAAAAAAAAACACAAAGAAAAGGAATAAAAAAGGAATAAAAAGGTAACAAGCCTCCCCCTGGTTAAACTTGATGGAGCTTGATCATAGCCAGGGAATAGTGTTTAAATTTTCTTTGAGCAGCTAAAAAGTCTGATGACTTTGTCTATTTTACATAAGCTAGACCTCTTGTGTCTATTTTACATAAGGTAGCACCTCCTGTGTGTTAATGAACTGTTTAAACTCCCTCTGCAGTGAATAATTAAATACATGCAAACCCTGGTGGGAGCAGATATTCCTTGAAATGGATTGCTCAAGGCAGGAGTGAAGCCAGGCACTGTATTGACAGCTGAAACTTGGTGTTGTATGTGCTGTTGGTGATCTCCTGTCATTTAAGATGTGTGGAGGAAGAAGCTGTGACAAAGTAGAAGGAACAAAAGGCAGGTGATGTATCAGTGACAGGAGTGGGACTGAATCGGGAAGGAGGGAAACTGAGTGGGACTTGATGAGTGCCTGGAAAGATTGTCAACTGAAGGCAGGCAGGCAGTAAGGGACTAACAAATTGTCTGGGACAAGAAGCTGGTGATGAGGGAAGAGTAGGCATCCACTGGTTAAAGTTCTGTTTGAAATATAGGACAGGAAAACTGTGGTTTTGGCAGAGAGAATTGATAGAGGAACCAGTGGAGTGGGACTGGGAATGATGGAAAACAAGAGAGATCTGTAAAGTTGGGGGCTTTCTGGGGAAAACCAAACTTCTGGACAAAGATCCACAGAGAGGAAAGTCTGAGGCCAAGAAATGAAAAAAGAATTGAGCGTAAGGAGTAGTAGTGAGTTTCTGGAAAGAAGTCTAATGCTGGCTGATGTGGTGAGGAAGAGTTTGAGCAAGAAAAAAGCTAAAACACCCTGCTTAGGCTTTTTAAGTCTGAGGAAAACCTTTTGAAGCAGGAGGAGGTCCTAATTTTGGGTGGTAATGTGGCCTGTAATTAGGTCAGGAAGCCGGTTTGGCTAGATGAGAGGCAAAGAATCATAGAATGGTTTGAGTTGGCAGGGGCCTGGAAGATCATCTCATTCCAACTTCCCTGCCATGGGCAGTTCATCTTCTGCTAGACCAGGTTGCTCAGGGCCCCATCCAACCTGGCCTTGAACACTTCTAGGAATTGGGCATCCATAACTTCTCTGGGCAACCTGTGCCAATTCTTCACCACCCTCCAGTAAAGAATTTGTAGTGAGATTGGGGTAAAGACTTGGAAAGGAAAAGAGAGTGGGAGAGGTCTGGAGCAACTAGGCTGGATAACTACTACCAGCAACTATCTGGGAAACCCATTGTACTAAGGTACAACACTCACATGTGCTATGCTGGCAGCCAATTCGTGTCATGATTTTTATGGTAGTGTAGGTAACGGATGTCTATAAAATGGTTTTCAAGTTACCCGCAGGAGCCACCTGTAAAGAACTGTCGCTTTGGGATTTTTTTAATATTTTTTTTTTTTAAATTTAGGAAAACTACATATGAAAAATAACACAAAACAATTTTCTTAACTTTTAAAAATTACAGGAATCAAAAATGCAAAATTATGGTACTGGTATATTTTTATGAAACCTCTTAAGTGTACAGTCATACTGGCTTTTTATGGAATGCTATTTCAGTGATGATAAAAGTTCAATGGATGCGTCAGGGCTGAGTATCAGGGAAGCTGTGGTATGAAGCAACTTCAAAGATGAAATTTCGGGTTGGGAATTGCATTTGGAGGATTGGTGGTATGATGATTAATTATTTTACTGGAGAATTAGATTCTGTACCAGACTTTGCTGTGGAATTTGCTGAGCAGATCTTCTTGTATTATAGGCTTCCTTTCAAGAGGTCACTACTCATCCCTTACTGGGAATATTCCTTGCTGGAGTTGTGTGTCTTGTGTCTCCTCCTTTTATTAGAGGTTGAAACCTGGGAGTTGCTCTGTCTTGATACCTGCAGCTACGGTGAATGCAAGATGTGCCTTGACCATTAAACTACATATAATGTAGTCACCTCAACTTGGGCATCCAAGATTTATGAAAATTTCTTAGTTTGATCTCTGTACATCCATTCCCCAATGGAAAATGGGCTATATACTAGTTCTTCAGGGTTTTGAGAAAATGAATGTTGTATTTTCTGTGAAATACTGTGATTGGTACAAGAGAAAAGCCTATGAGGAAATGAATAATTCTCTTTTCAAAACTTTCAAGAATTGACTATATTGAATAAAGCATGAGGCTGCAGACTGAAGATTGAGGGGAAAACAAAGCATTGAGCAGCTGTTGACAAAGTGAACTCCATTATCCTGTATATAAAATGAGGCAGCACATGTGCAAAAAATAGTACTGGATCATGCCATTGAAGACTGTATTATGATGTGTTCACCATTCTTTTTCCATAGGGTACTTAGTTTGACATTTCCTAACTTTTGATGCTTGCTTCTGTAAAATTAATACTTTGTTAATGAAAGCTCTTGTGACTAATCATGCAAAATGATTGTCATTTGGAAGCATAGTAGCTGATGTGCTTCAGGCTTTTCATGATACATTGCAGAAGGAAAACTATTATAAAGAGAGGGAATTCAAGCTTCCCCTTTTACCCTTTGTGGGTCCCTGATGCTTTCCTGCCATGCATCTGCAATTACCCTTACTCAGCTATGCAGTAGAAGAATAAATGGTTTGCATTGTGATGGTAAATTTCCAGGTACCTGTGGGTTTTAGCTTCTACTCTCCCTTTACTGATGGTAAATTTGTGCTGAGTGAAGGGGTTGGAATTGCTTAGTATATTGCTGCAATTCTCTTTCTTTATCAACGAAAAAATTCCCTTTGCTTTTGGGTTTGCTGACCAACTGATTAAAGCACTCTGAAGAAATGCGAAGAAACCAGGATTTTTTAGTACTTTTAACCCTTTGGAAATTTCCTGGGCTTTTTCTACTTTGGCTCAAAATTTAGATAGGAATTTTTTTGTTCAGCAGTGTAAGTTTACCCATATTTATTCAAACATTTTCAAAGTGTTCACAGATGTTTCATTGACTATAAATATATTGTCACTTTTAGACATAAGCACAAACCCCTAATACTATAAAAACTTTACACAAATGCAGTTATTACTTTCAGTTCTGTCCAATATTTCCCTTCCTTGTGAATAAATATTTTTATTTGCTTTGAATATTTCAATATAATACTCTGTTACAGAATACCTTATGAATGACTCAGGTAATACATTTTAATAGAAATGGCATATTGTAAGTAGGAAGTTAACAAGTGGTTTTGAGTTGACAGACTGTGTATGTAGTTTAACCTTTGAATTTTTACTGAAGTTTGCTAATTCATTGGGTTTTTGAGGCAAAATGTTTTCCCCTTCCTAATTAAAAAAAAAAAGAAAAAAAGGAAAAGGAGTGTGTTTTGTTTTTTTACTTTTCTGGTTTTCTGTAGTTATAGATAGAAAGAAATTCTTTTGTACCTGTTGTGGCAATGGTGCTGTTCAATACTTGGAACATCTCAGAGGTTCTTGGGTCATCTGAGGATAGGTGCCTAAATGGTTTGAAACTGCCTTTCTGCCATATCAGTGTAGTAATTTTAAGTCAGAAAGTGAGGGCTGTCAGAGTATCTGTGTATAGGGAAGAAAATAGCCTCCATCTATCTCTGCACCCGCTGGTACTAAGAAATCTGAAGGAGTGTGGTCGATGCTGCAGTTGTGCAGTACTTAAGCATTCTGAGAAGTGCTGTGTTTTATACATAATTTTAAAAATCTACTGCTAAATAATGTTTATTATTTTTCTTTTGCTATTCTTGATATTTGGAATGGCCTGAGATTGAAGGCAGAGTTACCAAACTGCAGATAAAAATAGATATTGCTAGATAAACTGTCCATTTTGGAACACCTTAGCCAAAAGGAAGCCTGAAGCAAAAGTTTTCCTCTCTTTATATTTTTCTCATTTCACACATGCATGTTTTGGAGAAGAGAAATTTTCATGCAGTCTGTGAAATTTAAAATGTATCATCTAGTTATTCAGAGCTATTGTAAATGCAGCTCTGCTGCAGCAATCACTGCTAAAGGGTTCTTGTGGAAATTACCATCTGATTCCTAAGCTCTTCAGTGAGCTTAAATACTCTGTGTTCTTTTTGAAGACCTAGGGACAGAGTTGTGATTATGTTACTTTGCTGCAGAGCAGTATTGAGTTTACAATATGCCATTAAATTCAGTTGGGAAACCTACAGTATTCTCAGAGACGAGTCTTGGAGTTTTTCCTTCAGATAAACTGCCTGTGGACTGTAGTGTTAACTGGTATTCATAAAATACCAAGATTTAAATCTGAAAAGACACGAAAATTGCATTGCAGGTTAAGTGCTGGTTGAGGAGATTATCAGTCTATCAGCAGGGTAGACAAATCTAGCTCTTTGTTTGAACCTGGACACCAGTGCAAAAAATATATTACTTGGTTGAGACAACCTGCTTGTAGTGGGGAAGACCCAGATGAAGATTAGAATTGACAGCAGGATTCCTATGCCAAACATATTTCTGCTTTCCAAATGTTGTTACTACATACACAAAAGATGTGCTATGCATGTGGTCCTGGTTGATGATGGCAACCTTCCACTTCTGCCAGATGCACTGCTGTGCCAGGTAGCAAATATCTGTGTAGTATGTATGGAGACTGTTCAGCACCAGTGTGAGTGTCCACGTCATGGACATCACATTATGGAACTTGTTTCATTTTGATAGCTTTATTGTGCTGAAAGTACAGAACCAAGCAGGTAAACTCCAAGTATGTTATAGACAGAGAGCAGATTGCTTTAAAACATTTACATTGTTAGAGTATAGCACTAAATATTTAGGCAATGCCAGGATAAATACTGGCATCTCTAATATTTTGGGATTTTTTCAATGCATTTAACATAATTGAATCCTTGGATATCCATTAACAGGGTATTTTCTCTTCATGGTCAAAGCTCCCTTTTATCATTTTCAATGAATTGTTCCAGGGAATGAACACCATAGTTTATGGAATTGTAAATGGTACGATCCCTGCTGTCAGGTGTAAATTTAAGGATTCTGCAAGGAATCTAGGGAAGTGAGGAGAAGAAGGGAATTTCAGAATATACTCTCCTGTAGAAGTCATGTGGTCTATTAGATAATTTAAACCATACCTTTAAAAGTTATAATTCCCTGGTGACTTAACTTGAGACATCTGGGTTACAATCAGAGCTGCAACAGGAATCCAATGAATGGATAAAAATTACGCATGCTCTGAAGAGAGATGTCAGCAATGTATTTTTGTTCAGTGTCCTGTCTATAAAGATTTAACATTAATTCAATTGATATTACTGGGTGTGAAAATAAGTTAATTAACATATAGAAAACACACAGTTAGAAGTGGTGCTCTATTGATGGCAGATCTAAGTAACAGAGGAGTTATCCTCCACCACTTTTGTCTCTCCTGAATGACATGTTTTCCTCGAAAAGTAATATTCCTGCTTTGGCTGAATTGCTCATTGTCCCTAAGTGGATCTGTGTGGTGATCTCAGAAGAACCCTAACAAAGTTAAGGCCCACAGGGCAAATATAGAATTGGAGCTGTGCTGCAGATTCTAACCTCCCATCCTGGTCTGCCATTCACTAAGTTATATAACTGCAATAAGGGAAGAATAAAAGGCAAAGAACTTGTTTTTTTCATTAATGTTCTCCATTACTTGTGCTGAGTGACACTGGTGCAGTGTGCACATGGCTTTTGTGAAATCTTTTACTTTGTAGGTCACTAGCTGTTATGGGAGCCTTCTAAATGAGCTGATGTACTATTTCTTGTACTTCTGTATACCATAATGTGGACTCTATAAACACAGTTACTCTCCAGGAGTTTAAAATAAAGTTCTGCTAAAAGTATCTAAATGTTACTGCACTTGAAAAAATATTACCTGGTAAGATAAACACTGTGCTTTGCAACAGCTGCTTATTCACAGAATGCTTTGCTCCATAATCTTACATAAGGTTATGTTGTTTGGCCCGGGAAATGTGACAGTGGCAGTGACTGATGATGTGGGACAAAGGGTTTTGTATGGATGCAATATAATATGCTTTGAGATAAGAATTTCTGAGACAATGTCACTGAAATAGCTGGAACTCACACAGAATTCTGAGAAGAGAGAGCACCTGTTGCTCTTACTGCAACGTTGGCGGAGGGTAGGGCGTAACACAGCAAGAGAAGAGCATCTGCTGAATGCTTAGGTAGAAAGCGAGCTTTTCAAGAAAAGATTGTTTCAGTTTTGCTTGGATTTTGGAAACTTTGTGCAAGAATATATTTTGTGAACTGTCTTAAGTGACTTACAAAGTCAATAGTTTGTGTAATTTCTTTGACCTGATAGTAGTTTTAGGAAGTGAGTGGCCTGCAATAAGTATTCAAGTAGTGAGTTACACTTGAAATACAGAATAATGTTATATCCCAATATTCAAACTTCATGGAAATTCCCATTGTGTACAGACGGAAGAACACAAGTGTAAGAGCCCTACAGCATTTAACGATTAGTTCTTCAGGGTGTTCGCTATAGCCTAAGATACCAAGCAGCTGAACTCTGACTGTTCTGTACTATTCCTGTATGTGTTTTTTCTGGCAAATATGCTTTACTATTCAGCTTTATTTCTAATGTCCCTTGAGAATGTTTGACACTATTATTGTATACGGTAATGAGATTTTTAATTAACCTTAAATAAAAGCCTCCCTCTTTCCTGGTTCTAGCATCTCTCTTATGGCAATGGTAGCTTGCACGTTGATGCAGCCTTCCAGCAGACACTCTGGAGCGTAGCACCAATCAGTTCAGGAAGTGAAGCTGCCCAAGGTAAGCTTGACTCAACTTAAATATCAAAAGATTGACACTAAATGAAATACTTCAGAAATCAAATTATTGTGCCAAGTGTGGGAATGGTTTCTCTTGTGTAAACATTGAATACAATAAATAAGTATGCAATTGTTCTGAAAAGTGAGGGAAGGTTATACTGAAAGTAACACTGATAGTTTTCTACATATTTTTGCTGAATACTGAACAGCTCATTCAAGCCTCATTTTGCTAAAGATATGATAACGTTTGTAATATTTTTTTTTAAATGGCTTTTTCTCCTAGTTTAAAATATTATCTCAAATTATTCTGATGTATGCAGTCATAGTTACATGTTCCTGAGACGGTAAAAAATGGGTAAGAGGCTTGGAAGCAGGATGCAAAATCCTAAAACTGAAGATGGGGAATGTTTTTGTGGGTAACATATCGTTGGAAAGAAAAACAATAGGAGGGTAAAGACAGAAAGAGAACAGCTTTCAGGAATTATTTATTTTGTTTAAGAATTAGGAAGGAGTTTTAATGTAATTTCTGTCATTGAAAGGACAAGGATCCCTGAATTTATGCCACACAGGTTCCACAGAGAAGGAAAGAACGGTGTTTTTCTGAAAAGTCTGTCACAATGTAAAGCCTAATGATTTCTACTTTTCTACAGACTGACTATTTTGAGTGGGTGTTGTAAGAGAATTTAAAGAAGGCTAAAGCTGCAGGTCCTTTCATTTTGTGTGATTTTAGGATCTTATTTTTTAAAGAGGCAGTACACTGGAATTTCACATCAGTTCTTTTTATCTGGCATATTTTAAAACTCAGTCATGTAATGTTCTTGCAGCTTTGCTCATTCAGATTTTAGGGACAGCATTGCCAACATCTTTTTTTTATATAGTCATTGTGTTTTTACGTAGGAGAATCACTGCACATACAGATTCTCTGACATAGTTTATTGTACAAACCAATATTAAAAAATGGCAGTGCATTACTTGGCAGTGTCCTAAACTTTATGGAGGAAGCCTTTCTGTTAATGAGAACAGAAAAACCTTTTCCTTTTGCTCCTTCCTATTAACTCCATTCTCCTTGTCCTCCCACTGCTGGCAGCACTGGTGTGTCATTCTTGCTAATAATCCTGGCGTGGTTTATGTGCTGAGACCCAGATTTGTGCTGTGCCACATCTCTGCCTGGTGAACCTCACTACTGAGACCTACCTGTCTCTTTGAGAAGCAGAAATCCGCAATGACATAGTGTCATGTTGTGTACTCATACTCCTGGGAAATAATGTGAAAATGATGTAATATGGTTTTTGTAGCTGTGCATTTATCTGGGTATGTGCCTGTTCTTTGTTGCTATGCTTTTCCATTTTCACTTTCCTCAGGTACAGACATTATCTTTGTGGAGCTAAGAATGTTTTCTAGAGAAGATCAGCTGGCTAGTGTCAGAAAGGATTAGAGCAAAGGCCTTATTCTTGAAAAACCAGCTAATGTTCCTGTAATCAAAGTAGTCCTATGGTGAAGGGAGAGTGAATCTCACGCTTAGTGTGTAAGGCCTTATCTCCATGTCAGTAAAACAGTAGCCAAGCCAGTGAAAATTAACTCAAAAAGGAAGAATGGAATAAACCTATTTTTTTTAGTATCTGTAAAATGCTTTGTCATATTCATAAGTAAAATATTAAAATATAGGAATAACTGCACTACAAAACTCTCTCCTAATCAAAACTTTCCATTAAAAATAGAATAATAAATTAAACTATTCAGTTAAATGAAGTTATTTTGAAGTGAAAATAATGGATAATTAGTCTGTAAGATGAATTAGGATATTGGAGGTAGATGAAAGAAAATTATTTTTACATGCATTTCTGTAAAATTGGCTTATACAGAAGTCAATTTATTGTTTAAGTCAAAACAGAGCTTTAGAGTCAAATAAAGTAATTCTGCTAATTCTGTATGATGTAGTAGATGGGGGCCACTTTTAATACAAAATCTAAATGACAGAATTATATTGACACACGTCCATGTAAAAATTAATGTATGTAACAGCCATTACCTGGGCATACCCTGCTGTGTCAAATTCAAGAATTTAAATAATCAGTGCTAAAATTTGCCACATAAATATTGATTTTATATTGATTTCTAAGGTTTAAAAAACATATCCTGAAATATTACCTGACATATTCAGGAAAAAGATTTCATGTAGCTTCAAAATGAAGTAGTTGAAGGTGTACAGTGTGACTGAAGGGTCTTCAACACCATTTCCCTGTACAGATCTGTCTTACTTCACAGAATTCCTTATTAATATAGACATTGCTTCAGAATATAATTCCAGGTATAATTTTTTAAAATCTTGTTGCTCTAACACTTACCCCAAGGAATTATGTTATTGTGTTCCACTCAAATGTAGAATTTGATATTAACTGTTTTTGGCAAGAAGAGAATGTGAGTTTAGGGCACAAACAATTGTTTACATTTAGCTTGTCAGACTGAAAAATTACCATTGAATTGTGCTTAAAATCTACTGAGTTTTAGTATTCTTCAGTTGCTTGATTATAATAAAATATTTTTAGGATAACATAAAATTATATTTCTTTTGAAAGGTCACATCTCTAATGCAAAAAGGCTGATGAAGAAACATCTATTTTGTTAAGACCTTTATTGATGAGAATTATGGACTTATTTTTAGCTTCTGACTGCAAAGTCCTGGCAGTTCAGATATTGTGATGCTCTGTGTATGGTGTGTGCCTTAGTTTGTGAACACACACACCTGTACACTGTAAAGCCAAGTTTGGCTGTGAATCTACATGTGCAGTGGAGATATTGGCAGTATAGGAGTTTCCCCGTGGAGTCCAAATATATAATGATTATTGGTTTTTAATATTCTGTCAAGCAGAGCTTAGAATGGATCTTTCCAGAAGCTTTTCTCACAGAAAACTTCCAAATACTCCCAAAAGGGCTTTAAAAATAGAACTAACTAAATCAATCTTTGTTTTGGGGGTATGTTAACTGGAAATCTTATCTTAAATAAAATGAAAAGTGAATAGGTAAGATGGAAGAGTTTCCCACTTTTTCTGTGGTAATCTGGGAGAGGAGTCCTTGGTTTCCTTGTTTCGGTTGGTTCAGTCTTTTTCTGAGTTGTGGTAACTATGTGGGATCCCCTACCTGGAGCTTTTCTTTATTCTGATCCGTCCTTCCCTACCTGCTGACTTGGAGCTTTTCTCACTTGGCAGTCTTCAACTGGCTCCCCAGGGTATGGGATATTTTCCCCTCCTTCCAACTCCTTTTTAAAATTAACATGAAATGCCAATAGAAAAAAAAGAAACCAACCTGATGGTATTTATTACAGTTTGAACTATAGTTTTACATGTTGCTGGTTTTAGAGAAATGCACTCGATTTTCTCCCTTTATTCAAGGATACCTGATAGGAGGGGATGTTCTGAGGTTGTTGCATGGTCACATGGATGAATGTTTGACAGTCCCTTCGGGTGAACATGGAGAAGAACAAAGAAGGTAGGTTTCTACTTCATAACAGAATAATGGTTAATGAATGTTGCTGATTCAGTATTAAGTGTCACTGATAGTACAGATGTTTGAAGGATGTTGAGATGAGATTTAATCCTCATAAGAACGAATATTGTTAATATAAACTTTGTATTTTCTTTTCAGTGTTGTTCAAGTGTGATTTCACTTACCAGATGTAAACACAATAGTAATTTTTGATAATTTACTGTCATTTTTACTGATTTAAAACCACTATGAATTAAATGTATTGGGTTTTTTACTGCCAGTTTTTTCTGTAATCACAAAAAATTCCCCAGGCCATGGTATGTAAGAATAATGCCCAACCCTTCAGGGCATCTAATGTGGGAGTTGATCCCAAATCTACCTGTCATGGCAGTCTAGAATTTAATTTATGGTTACTTTCTTGACCCAAGGAATCCTGGAATGGAAGTAGAGAAGTGATGACAACTTGGTATGTGTCTCTCTGTGTTAACTAAAAAATCCAAATAGTGAGAAAACTGACACCCTAAGTGGCGTCTCTCAGTGGAGTGATTGCATCAGTCTTCTTTGTTTGCTCTAAGAAAATATGCCCTAAGCTTCTTTTCAGTAGGGGAGTGTTGTATAATTTATTTCTTCCTTAAGGCTAAATGTTGCTAACTCTTACCAAATCATATTTTAGAATAGTTTGTTTAATCAAGCGTATTGGGTAGCTTCATTTCCATGACAAAGAAAGTGCTCTTCATTAACTCACTCATCAGGATGAGTTTTCTTGGTTTGCAAATAGAAATGTGTTTTTTATTCTATGTATTCTCAGTTGTAAAGGTAAGGGCAAGACTCTGGAAGGTCTCATAGCAAAATTCTTCTATGAATATTTCAATGTTAATGAGAGAGACCCTAAAGTTTTCTTATACAGCTGGTGACCAGCACTTTGTGGATATTTCTCATTTTCAGACAGAGGAATAGTTTTTGAAAGCAGAAGATAGTTCAAAATGGTGATACTTAAAATGTGATCAGTCCATGTTTTAATTTTAGTTACCATGTGAGAGTCATGACTTCTTGGAGTTTATCACTGCTATTATTATCCTCATCCTGGAAGTGATGGACAGTTAAGGTGATAAATAAATAGGATCCTATTTTCTCTTACTTCAGTCTAAATCCTGCAAAATGCCTTTTAAAAATATGGTTGCAGTGTAACTTCAGATTTATAGGATGATCAAACACATTAGTAGTGAACTTCAGTGCTTAAGAACACACTAAAAATCTGTCTCTTTTCAACAAGACTAACATTATATGTAAACCACAATAATGGAGTGTGAAGTTGCAAATAAAGAAAAAATGATTTTATCTACTTGTGCATTCAAATGATGCATCTTTCTGTCCTATAGCATGGGAAGAATATGGTTAATTTCTTAACCTGCAGACCAGTGCTGTAAACAAATCAGATAATTGTATTTCTTTCTGTGGCATCTGCAATGTTCTGTATTTCTTTCTGTAATGTTCTGTATTTCTTTCTGCATTCCCCATATCTATCTAAAGCCCCCAAAGAAGCAGAGCTAGTAGGCAACAAATAGTATGTATGTCTTTTTCTATTTCTTGATAGCAACTGAGAAACATTGCCTCTCAGTGCTTCATAAAAACAGATTTCGTCTTCTGAAATGTACTGTTCCAGAATTTTCTTTAATAAGCACGCAAAATAAAAATAAGTTTGTTTGTTTTTTGTCTCATTTTCTGAAGTTTCTCTATTGTTTTTCTCAAGTATTTTAAACTGTTTTTTACTAATAAACCTAGAATATAATCTATGATTACTTTTAATTATATGGAGTTAGGTATGATCACTCTGTGACGCGCACTTTCTCCTCTTAAATTATTGGTAAATTTAGTTATTGCTTAAAGCACCTATATTTCTATCTCTAATTGGGACTGTTGTCTATTTAAAACAATTTGTGGCTTCTTTCAGTTTTCAGTATGAAATCATAGCTCATTTTGATGATTGTGATTAACCATCTGATAGAATTATATTTAAAATTATGGGTAATTTTGGCAGGTGGGAAATTGTAAGACAAATTTTTTTGTCTTTCATTTCAATTTAAGTTCTGGAACTTTGTACATAAGGCATGCTAAGAAATGATGTCGCTGTTGAACTGCTAGCAGAGTGAAGGAACTGAGCCGAGTCGAATATGACGAATTTCTGATTTATTAATTAATTTCTAAAACTTATGTAGACTTTCAAAGATCCTCCGGATTGGGTCAGTTCAAAACCTCCCCCTAGGCTGATTGGCCAGGCTTGAACCACCTGTTTCCAGAGACCATTTCAATAACATCTAAACTTTATCTTTGTTTATAAAACACAGGAAGAAGAAGAGAAAATTCCCATTGGAAAAGTCTGTGCTTGCCACAGAATGATGTATTTGAAGGACAATAATTGTTATTATCCTGTCGCCTCTTGAAATAGTCTGGTGATAGATTATTGTGGTTGTGCTTGGTTTGTTTTGTTCCAGCACATACCTGAAGAGCAGATCTGCTCTGCAGAATGGTGGTATAAAGGAGCACTGAGAAGTTCCATCCCTGTTGTGACTCATCCCTTTTTCTCATTTTTATCTTTCTGCAGAGGCCTCTTCTTTATGCCTTTTCAAATAAAAGATCAGACAATCCTAAAATAACAGTTTTATTCTATAGTGTCACCTGGTATCTATTTCAAGGAATAAATAAATAGTTTAGATGTGAAGTATCCTCCTAGGCAGTTTCCGAAAATAACTGTTGTTTTACTCTATTCTTAGAACATTGATACAGTTACATAAATTTGGAGTATAAAAGTGTTTCAAAGAGTGCCAGGAGTTCAAAATAAAACACACATTTTCAAGCTGTTTATACTTTTGCTCATAACAGAGTTTATACTCTCACTTAGCAGGGCAGAGACCTATGAAGCAGTGACAGTGCAGATCCTGTCTTCATGATTGCAGTACCTAGCAAAGCTTCCCCTGAGTCAAGGTCATCCAAATCTACACTGGAAGAGGCCGAGTGCAGTGGCAAAAATAGTCAGATAAAAAACTTACAAAATTACTTTCTGTGTCAGTTATTTTCTGAGTCTATGCTGTGTTTCTTGCTTAATTGTTGAGCTTGTGTGTCCCTCCATGTGGCACTTAGACTGTGGTACTGTGATCCCTAGAGGGTAGGGTGGAGTCATTGTATTGTGGATGAGGGACTTTGGTGTCAAGTCAGAAACCTTATTTTTCCTTAGGGAACAAACAATTTTAAGTAGATCCTCCCTGAAATTGCTAAATTTCGCTTGCTTTCTAACTAAAACAGATTCTAATTGGAAGCAATGCAAATAGAGAAGCTTGTGGTAATATGTTGATTTACTTGTTATTACAGTAGAGGAATATAGTGGTATTAGTTTGAAAGTGCCACAGGCAGGATGAATGATACCCTGGTAGTTTTCACTCACTGACGCAGATAAAGAACAAAAAAGGAACAGATAACAGGTCAGGAATGTGCAATTTGAATGAAATATAATTTACTGCATATTCTAGTTAGGTATGTTGCTGGTTTGAGGCAGCTGGTTTAAGCCTTGTGCATAGAAACTTTAAACTGTGTTTTTATTCTTCAAAGTGCCTTTGTTATCTCTAGCAAGCTAGACTTAATTTTGCTGAGTTTCTCTTTAAGTCAAATTTCAGAAGCATTTCCAGGTAGATTAAAAAATAGATATAGGTATAGACAGAAAAGAGAAGGCACAGTATCATCATTTTGGTGTTCATATGGAAATTACTGTGGTTTCCATCTATCGTCAAAGCCAGGGCAAGCTTCTGCAGTAGCACAGTAGCTGTGAGTCCATATTTGTCTTGACTCCTTTTCCTTCACTCTCTGTTCACATGGTTTGTGGTCTGGATCCCATCAGGTATATATTGTGTATATTTTTAAATTTAAATAAAGGACTGCACAGTCTGCTTTTCCACCCTTTCCCTCCAGTTTCATACGGGAGAAATTTGTTTATAATTTTTAATACTACTTTTTTTTTGGGGTGGAGAGTTATACATGATTATCCAGCATTAGATTTAAATCGCTTTTTGTATTACAGGTACCTTGGAATGGTCTTTACTTTCCTTTGACATATTTTCCTGTTGAAATTGTGACACTTTTATTTTTAAAACCTGTTATTTCGTAATTATAATGTTGAGTCTTCACTTTTAAATTTATAATATCAAAGGAATGAATAAATTTATTCTAATTATGACGGGAGTTGGCATTTAGAGCATGTATATATTGAAGTACTTCTGTAAAGCTGCTTTCCATTGGTTCACTCTCTCAGTTAAAAAAAGATAATTAAAAATGTTCATAATAGGTTTATCCCAATTGAATCAGTCAAACAGCCCCTCCCCGCTTTCCTTTTGCAGTTCAAATAAGTGGAATTTTTTTACATTATTGACATTGTTGTGTTATGTGTTGTATTTTTAGTTTCCTGTAGAAATGTCAGTTAGTTATTAATACAGGCATGACTGTAGTTTTGGATTGCTTTCTGGTGTTGGAGGGGTTTGTTTTGTGGCGGGATTTTTTGTTTTTGTTTTCTGGGGAGAGCGGTGGTGATGGTGTTTTTTTTCTTAGAAGTCCCCCAAAAAAGATGACAGCAGATAGCAATAGAAGTGTGTAATCAAAAATATGGGGTGGCTTTTTGTTTTGTTTTTTTTTAATTGGGTTGTGATGCTTGTTCTTTATTATATCACCATCTTTTAATGTTCTTTCAGAACTTAAATACTTCACAGGAATAGGGTTCTGATATTCATAGTTCCCAGTCTAGGAAGGAACCATGAATGTTCCCATTGAAACTAATTTGCATTTTGATTTGCAATATGTGTTTTAAAGTGATGACTGCAGTGCAATTTGGACCCTTCAGAAATATATCATTGTGGAAAGCAATTACCTGTGACAGAGAGAAAAGTGCTCCTGGCTTTTCAAAGTATCATTTGGGCTGGAGCAGACTCCAGTTTCTGAAACCATCCACACAGAATAGGCCTTCATGGGGGATTGGATAAATGTAGCCTAATTTCAGAAGCAGTTTTACCATTCCTGCCTTTGAGACATCCTTTGGGTGAAACATAATATGTTAAGGCTTTTGCAAATGACATGGAACACTTAGTGTTAGTCCCAGAGATGGATAGGTTTTTAAAGTGATGGTCAAAATCAGTGTTAGCCAATCCCAGCGCCTTTTGATTTTCCGTGCCATTCTCTGACACCTTTTGTTTCTGCCTTGCGAACTAATGAAGTCTGTTGTACCTCAGAACGTTTGGGATCTGGTATGTGTGGAGCATGATTTATGACTGAAATGTGAAATCAGAAAGTTTTCAGTCATCATAAATCAATAACCTTTCCCCTGCATCCAAAACTACCCCTGAGCCTTGAATAGTGATGGCTGTGCTTTTAAAAATTATTTTGAAAACATACATAGAACTTTTTAGTGAATGATTTTTCAGAATAAAACCGGCCTTGTCTGTCATTGAGAGAAGTGGAATAATTTCTTTCTCTTGAACTTTGAAATCTTATTTGGATTTATTAATTTGTGGGTAGTCCAGATACACTGTTGTTTATGGTGCCCTGATTCCGGACTTGCAGGTTCTTCAACCAAGACTGCTTCAGCAGTATTGAAACACTGTTATTTAATGTAATTTATTTTAACCTCATTTAATTCCCATTTGTAGTCAGTGAATTTCAGTGAAATGATTGCCCTCCTTCTGCTGAACAATACTTTAATAAGAATATAAATTCAATAAGGATTCTCCAGGGTGTTTGACATGTGGTAGTCTATTTTAAACCTGTGTATTTAATTCATTATTATAATTCAAGATGATAGATTCAGATATTGAACTGTCTTTTTGATATTTACTGTGGCTTTCCCTCTGCATCCCCTCTTGGAAAGCTGGAGAAGGGCGCTTGGAAATCAGGGAAAACCGGGGCTTTTCCCGGGCGCTGGTCCCGCCGGGGCCATGGCGCTGTCCGTGGTGCTGCACACACAACCCGGACACAGGGAGACAAACGCGGCGGCCAGTCCCAGCTCTAGTTTGGATTAAGGGGAATTGAATACATGAACGACATAGTCAGGAAAAGGATGGTGTTTTAAATTTAACTTACAGTCATAGGTCAGACCAAAAAATTACTTCATTACACCAACTAAATAATTAGATTATGGCTTTATAATATAGATGACCTGAAAAGTCTCAAAGGTTCTGAATTACTTATAGATATTTTATTTTGAAATAAAAGTGGTTAATATCCTTAATTCATAATTGTAGAATATATGGATGAAATGCTGTGGAAAAAAATTGAAAAAAATGTCACAAATCAATGTTGTGGATATGGCTCTGAAGATATAAGGTATCACAAGCTTTGAGGAAGACTAACGCTCACTGTAGCTTCTTGTCCTCTCTTCTTCTGCTGTTGTTTGTGTTTTCCTTATACACTTACACTACTTATAATTTCATAATTAGGTCTTGTAATGTGGAGATTTTCTCTAATTTTTGGCAAGGAATGTGCACCTTTGCACCTTGCAACTCAATTTTATTTCATCCTGCCAAGGTAAATCTGTAATAACTCTTCAATATTCAGAGAATTTTTGTGGGTTATTTCATGGCATTAAAAGCAATGTTTCATTTGACCTAGCAGTGCCAGTACCTGATATGACTTACTAGTGTCAGCTTCAGGAAGGTTTCAAATGTTATGAATCATCCTTCCTTTTCAGCGCTGAACTGTCATCAAAAGTATATAAAAAGAAATGAGGTGCATCCTATCAAATAATGATATATAGAGTGAGTACTAAGGAAGTTGGTTTGAACAATCTCAGAGCAGTTTACTAAATTTATTTTAATGAAAAGAGCTAAAAATGAATGTTCAATTCCTTAGCATAAAAACTTTTGAGGTGGTCTAGGTTATGAACTTATTCATCTGCTGTGGGACAATGCTCAGCATATATGCTGTTATAGTAAATGCAAAGTGACTTGCCCTTCATTGAAAAAATCTTTTGTTCAAAGCTAGTTTTCTTTATTATATTTTCTGTAACAAAGACAGGACCTAGTTAAAAACACAAGAGCTTACACCTTATTCTATTGCTTTGTGCTAATTTATTTTTTTTGTAGCATGTATCTTCTTTCCTGTTGGTACAAAGTCTTGCTGCTCCATCCTTTACTCTGATCTTCAGGCTTCTCCTTTTGCTTCCCTGTAGGAATCCTTGATTCCTAGCCCTCCAGTCACCAGCTCTCTTTCAGTTCCCCTCCAGACTGCTGTCACTTATTTTGCTGAGGCTTTGCTTCTGCCTTTTTGACTTTTGTCCTTAAAGTTTTATCACTGTCTTTTAGCCTTTACAGCCTCTGTTGCTGCTGTACCTGTTCATTCACATGGAATTCAGAGACAATCCTAGAATCCCTTTTATTTCTTCTGGTAAACAAGTCACATGTTTTTATTCAGGATTTCTTCTCTTCTATTTCTTTCCCATTTTCTCATTTTACATGACTGTTCTAAGACTGATAGCTACCCTTTGAAGGAACAGAGAAAGGAAATAATGGATAGACAGTCACATCAAAGTAAACTATTTCACCCATGAGAAGCCATTCTTTTAAGATGGGAGGTCTTTTAGATATTTAATGTTACACTGACCCAACAGCTATGTGTAATCCAAAACTCGTGTCAAAAGAATAATCAAACTGAGAAACTGGTGACAGCTTTTGGGTTTCCATTGTGAGAGAGGGCTTCATCCCTGAAATGTGAAAAGGTGGCAACTTAAGAATGAAACATTCTTATGAATTTAAACCTTTTCTTCGATGTGATTTTTCATATAATTAATGACTCAAAACCAGCTGAATAAAATTAAATTTTGTATTATGCAATATGCAAGTGCAAGGATTCCAAATGCATTTTTGTGAGTGAGATTCATACTGAAATAAGCCAGGATGTAATCAGAATGTTTCAACTTTGAAAAAACCTGAAACCCCCCACCCAAGGTGCCCAAACAAACAACCCACAACATCCCGCTCCCAATCCAAACCAACCAACCTGGGTGGCATCTGATCTGTTGTTCTTGAGATGTTGCAACATAAATGCAGTCTTGGTCTGTTAGCTCCAGAAGAATTTGAACAAATACCTGAAGAGGAGGGAGAGTATATGAACAGAGAATAGCTGAGTTCAAGGTTGCTTAGCAATTGCATTTTACTGTACTAATAAAGGTAAATTTCGATAAAAAATAAGATTAACTTTGAATTTAATTTCCTTCTGTGAGAGAGAAATAAGAGACTTGCTAACACCTGTGAGCTGCTTCTAGCAGCAGTACAACCATTGTAGCAAATGGCTGAGATAATACTTGGAGAAAGGGGGGAATATAAGGTCAAGGGGTGAATATTATACATATTTATATATCCACCTATAACTTCTTGCTACATGGAGCATGTGCCAGAGTTTCTATTTATACCTGGGTCATGAATGCTCAGTGTGACTGATTCTGTAATTGTAGTGAGATGTATTTATTTTGTGTTCGGACTCATTTTTTCTCTTGTATGAGTCATCTTCATTCTTTTGCAATGTCTGGGAGTGTTTATTTCCAGAATACCTTTTACTATATTCCAAGATGAATTGTAGCACATTTATAGTTTCATGTATGCTTAACAGTATAGAGAAGTATATTCTAACTCTATTTCTATTTCTTTTGGCTTTGAACTATTTCTTTCAATGCTGGGTTTTCCTCTGTGCTAAGCATTCAGTCCCTCTGTACTATATCCACAGCAGGACTTTGAAAGCTAAAGCCTAGTAAGTACTATGTACTTGATTCCAACATTGTAGTCCTCGAAAAATTGCTTTTAGCAAAGAATCGAGAATGCCTACAATTTCCTTATCAATATTCCCTAAAGATATGCCTCTGGCTATTTTTGGCGGTGCCTGATCTTGGCTGAAGATTGCAACCTTTACTCAATCCATGAGGTCTTCCAGGATCTATAAAATGAGGTCATTGTTTGGCAGTGTTCCCTGATATGCTTGATCTGATAAACATAGTGACAGCACTTCTTTGCATAAGTGACTGTGTTATTAATTTTCCCAAAGGAAAGGCCTAGGTTTTTAAATTCTGTCAGTGTCATAGGGCAGAAATACAGGCACAGGTAGGACACAATCCAAAGAATGGCTTCCTAAGTTTAGTATGGCAGTGCTAACTTTCCTTAGTGTTTACTTTGGGGGCAAACCAGGTTACCTGCTCAGGGCTTTTGGTGACCATAAACCTTAGTAATTTTGTGCATCTGGTATGTATCACTTACGTGTGTGTAGAATAATGGAGAAAAAAAACCCTGTTTTTGAGGCTCAAATGACTGTTTTCTAGAGATAGATTTCTGGTTATATGCAGGGACTGGAGAGGTCATTACATATAAAAATCTGTAAATAGGAAGCTGTTAATATCTGAAATGTGTGAAGACTGCGTCACTGTGGTTGATGTACTACCTTAGGCATTATGGTATTAAAATAAAGTGCTAAATAAGTGCATTTTCAAAATTCAGTGTAATAAGTTGCAGTTATTTTAATAGTATAAGCTCTGAGAAGACACTACCCTTCTTTGGAGATACATGCAGTGATTACAAATCTTTATCATTATTTGATATTTGGTTTTTGTTAGAATCTAGAAATGTTGTAAATATTAGGTTACTGATATTATTTCTTCCCCGGATTCTCTACCCTTAAACACTAAGAAAAATGTCTAAGCAAGCACTGTATATACCTTTTTCTTATGAATGTCACAATAATGGATGCTAAGGACAATTAAAACAAAATTTGAATAACTAAGCCTGAAGGCTTAATTGACAAGAATGGGTTTTGATTCTAATAATCTTTGAATCTGACAAATTCAATAATTGTTTTGACTATCTTAAAATGAGAGATGTGGTTAAATGAACAAACACATATGATGACAAATTCTGCTGAAGATTTAGTCTGTGCTGTTGTTGGTTTTCAGAACTGTCCATTACGAAGGCGGTGCTGTGTCCATTCATGCTCGCTCCCTTTGGCGACTAGAGACTCTAAGAGTTGCGTAAGTAAAATCTATCTCAGAAAAAGAAGGACATTTGGCAGGAGACTTTTTGTACAGTAAGAGTGATCCTACAAAATCAAAATTATAATTATAAATCCAGACTAGTAAGACTAAAATATCCTTTAAAATGCTTTATATGACTTTCATTAAATGGTAAACCAGTTCCTATAGGGAGTGTGTGTGTTTTGATTATTTTTTAAAGTTGTTATAGCTCTTAGTGAATTCACAATTTACTTTTTTAGCGCATACATGACAGAGTCAGAACTATTCCTTAAAAAAAATAATGTGTGACACTCCTCACCCAGCTTGTTTAAGCCATTTGGAAGTCTTTAAAATAAAAAAATTTACAGAAAAAATTCTATCTGCATTATTGTAAGTGTTGGAGTAATAGTAAGGAATTGCACTTTGTTTGTTAAGGTAATTGCAGTGTGAAATTGCACTTAAAGCATATTAGGACATGTGCTTGTGATAAAGTTTCTAGTGAATAATAAATGATTGCTTTTTAGAGATTAAATCAGAGCAGCTTATGAAAAGGTTACACTCCCATGATGCTGTTTTCTTTGTGTGCATTTTATTAATAGGATGACATTAAATGTCAGTGATAGCGCAGTGAGATTTTTCCTTTGGACTAAAATAGGCCTTGAGACAGTGACAACAACAATGAAACTGTGGAAGGATCCCTGTCTTTTTGATTTTCATGGCATTTGCTTCCCTAGTAAGCAGTACTGGAGCAACATGGGGATCCAAGAAATGACAGGTTTCTTTTAAGACCATCATCTATATCACTATGACAGGCATTGTATACAAACTTTTGAAGGGCAAACATTTGAACATATATGACTGAAAGAAATTGTAAGAACTGTCAAAACAATTATAACAAAGACAATGATAAACTTTCTTTTAAAAAAATATTTACTTACCAGGAAAGAAAGAACCAATAAAATCCCAAGAGTAGCACTCTCTCCTACACAGCCCTCACCAACCCATTTTCCTGTATGGTATTCTAATTGCTATATACATTCAGTCCTGAATTGCAGTCCGTTACTGTTCATGCAAATGCTTCAATTTTTAGCTTTGTATATGCATGCCTGAAGTTCTCAATCAGTTGTAGTCATTCCCAGAATGATTGCAGATACAATGCTATGTGAATTTTGCATGTTTCTAAAGGAAAATTTTTTTTCTCAACTCTATTCGTTAGTGGGGAGCTCTCATAAAAATTGCCTGGGCAGTCTACATGTGCAGATGCCCTTGGGATTCCCTGCCATGGGACACCAAATACTATTGCTCAGCATTGATTTCTTTCCCAAAAGGTGACTGGGTTCATGTTCTCACGTTGTAAAAAAATATTTTTAGTAGTCAGAAATCGCCTCACAAGATACTTTCTGCTCAAAAGGCTTTTCTTGTAAGTGCACATGAATTGTTATTTTTTCCTATCCTGCAGGCATGAACTAGGAGCATGGCTCAATTATGTTACTTTTTTTTCTTATGGTCTGTAGCTATTGGGTCCAAAAGAAAATTGAATCAGACAAGAGAAAAGGCAGCTTCCCAGCATGACCTGTAATATGAAAGGTGCAGAACTGATGTATTTTACCAGACTCAGCAACACAATAGCTGAGATTCATGACCTGACATTTTACTGACTAGAGAAACAGAAGTTATGCTAGAACACTGGACTCAAATGTCCTTTTGTGGAGTATATGAACTTTGCTGTGCAGGAGACAGAAAAAGATAAATGTGTTTCTAAGATATAAAGCTTCCTTATTTCCTTCTACCCCAAAGCTCCCTTGACTTAAACAGAAGAGACTCTCTAGATTACAAAAGAAAATAGTTGAGGGCAAAAACATTTTTATTCTTCTGTCCTCTTTAAAACCAATAACTGAAAAGGTTTAGAGGCCTAATCACTGAAGTGTAATAAATCCTGTTAAAAAACAGAAGCATTTAAAAAACTGCACTTTGAAAATGTCTGCTGCATTGGTTTTGCATACTTTGCATGCAGTGTGGCCAACTCTTAACAAGACACATTTAAACAAGTGGATATTGATACTGGATAGGTAAGTGCTTTAATATGCTACATCTATGTGTCAGGGAAAGGGAAAATTACTTAAACCCGTGTAAGTGTGAACTTAAAGAGTTTTCACACTTCCACTGAGTACATACAAAATCATATACATAAAAACTTGTGATGTTTTTAAGTGCTGTACCTAGAATTACCTTAAAGGCAAGTGAGAAAATGCAGTAATACAAAATTCTGATAGGGGACTAAGTTTATAAGCAGGTTAAGTTCATAAGGATCATTTGTACATTTCATTGATATTATGTGAATGTGTTGATAATTTTGAGCTCTTTGAAGTCACAGTAAGCATAGAGAATTTCTAATATTTGTGGAAGCACAGCAGAACCTTGGCAGTATAACATAACTCCATTATGATGGGCATTTTCAAGCACAGAATAAATACATGATTTCCTCTCCAAAATGCAACGTTCACATACATCTGAAGTATAAACTTTTGAAGATATGACTGAAGAAAGTTTTATGAAGATTAGGAAAATATTCTAGTTGTGACAGTTTTCCAATTTAAGGAATATTTGAGAAAGCTTCTGAAAAGCCTTTGTGAAATACATACTCCTTAGTAACCCGTACATAAGTTTAACTTCTGGATTTAAACAGGAAGTTCAACAGGGCTGAATTTTCAGTTTAGGGCAAGAAGCTGGAAACCTGTGACCTGTATCTTAATTTGAGTAATTTTTGGGGAGCTTAGATAAGCTTTGCCTTTCTTCCTTCTACAGAATATGAAGAATTTGAGCTTTTTTTTTTTTTGCTTAATATGTTTTCATATTTATTTTTAGGAATTTTTCTATTTATATTTTTTTTAGCCATTTTATTTTTGCACAACATTTAAAGTGTGCTTAAAATCTGCTGACTGTTGAAAGATGAGAACTCTGGGAGAGTGAAGAATCCCAGCTGCTGTATGATGAAATGCTAGAGAGGGAACTGGCAGATCTAAACTCTTTGTGTACAGCATAAGCCTCCTTTTCTGTAGGCGGTCTGTACCTTCTCTCAAGAGGAATTCAGTTGGAACAAAGGCAGCTTGTGCAAAGGAAGACCTTAACATTATTTATTAGAATTGTTTTGTAGGGGATAACCATGAAGCAGCCACTTTCTTGCTGATACTCCAACATGTGAATTTCATATTTTTAGCAACTAGTTTGCAATATATTTTAATTTAAAATATTTTTGCCAGTAGTTAATTTTTTTTAATAATTCTTTTCTATGGACTCTCTTAGGTGGAGTGGCAGCCACATTAGATGGGGACAGCCATTCAGACTAAGACATATAACAACAGGAAAATATTTAAGTCTCCTGGATGACAAGAGTCTTCTTCTTACAGAGAAAGAGAAGGCAGATGTAAAATCTACAGCATTCTGTTTTCGGTCTTCCAAGGTATGGAATCAGTGCAGCATTAATATTACTAGTAATAATTCCAATCTCTCCAGGAAAAAGCAAGATTTAGATATTTTATCTTTGTTGTGATTGCATTAATTATTGCAGCCTTCTACCTTTTCACTGATTAAAAACATTCCAAAATGCAATATAATCAATATCTAGAAAGCTTTTTCTAGCATACTTTTTCTGTGTGTTGCTACCTGGCTATCTGTTTGTGGGTTTGTTTTCTTTTCCTTGTTAGTTTTTTTTTTTTTTGTTGTTTCATTGGTTGGGTTGTTGGTTTTTTTTTTTTACTGCTCGCCCACTTTTGAGCAGTTTACTCATTTCTAATTTGTTTTTTTGATTAAATTCTCTGCTGCTTCACTGCTTTGATCTGTTGGCTTACAGAGGAAAAGTTTATAATATTGTGAATTATTGAAATTAAATTGGAAAGTCAAGATTACTTTCATCAGATACTTTACTGCAGTCTAATCTGAAATTACTAGAATTTGAGTTTTCATGTTGACAGTTTCAATAAGCATTTTGAGTTTAAACCAGTACTTTTTGTAGTGGGTAAACAGTTAAGAATAATACTATGATAAATTTTGAACTATCCTTTCATTTCTCAGGCTTTTCACCTGTAGCATGGAGTCTCTGACAATTATCCAACAATGATTTTGTTGTGAAAAACTATCTTCTAAAATATGAAGTAATATTAAACAGAATGACTCAATAAACTTCTCTGTACCATTATATATATATTTATATAAATATAATTTTTAATTATTTGCCTGCTTGGGAAGATAAGAAAAGAACAGATAGCCAAAAGCAGGTATATAGACTTTTGCACCTTGATAAAAAAGACTGTAGTTCAGATGATTGTTTTGAGAGCCAGACAATCATTTTGAAATCAATTAGAAAAGTCAGAGAAATGCTTAAATATTTTAGAACAATGCAATGCAACCATATTGAGGATTTCATGTTGCAGCTACTATAGATCTCAACACTTTCGAGCAAGGGGATAGAATAATTCATTCACTGATATTCAGGTTGGGTTGTCAGCAAGGATTGCTCCAAAAAGAGTGGAACAATATACTGTGTTCTAGTGTTACATGGTTTATTTATTCTAAAAAATATTTGAAGGCAAAAATTTTTAGTAATAAAGAATGTCTCTTGTTGAGTAGGGTTTGTCTCTATTTTCTATGTAGCCTGTGCACATGTATTTTGGAGACCAGGCGATGCTGTATTTGAAGTTTCTTTTTATTCTTTTTTTCAGCCTGAATTTGGAAGTCTTAGTTGAAATTATTCTGATATTTTATATTTTGAAATAGTTTTGTTCTATCATGCTCAAAATAAAAGGTTAACATTTATTTAGCTGTTGCTAGTGGCCAAATCAATCCTATGCTGAGCAGATCAGAGACAAAAGGCTTTGGGGCAGGTAGAAACTTGTTATGGTAATCAATTCTTGAAGTAATGAGAGAATTTTAAGAGGGGTATATAAACTAATCAGAGCATGACAAGTATAATCTTAGTGATGTTTAAATATGGATTTTCAAAGAAATTGGAAATCTGGAAGATCATATTTGATGTAAATGTTGTAGATATCAACATTCATTTTAATGAATGACTTATTTGGAAGGAATTATAGAGATATCACAGGGGAGGATAAGTGTGTGGTTTACTGAGGATGAGTCAAGTCTGCATGCAATCCTGTGCCAAATTCTCTAGAATGACCCTGCTTGAGCAGGGAACTTGGACCAGATGACCTGCTGTGGTCCCATCCAACATGACCCATCCTGTGATTCAGTCTCCCACTTTGGACTTACAGGAGTTTCACTGTTTCACTTTATTAGGATACAGGCATTGAAAATTTTAGGTGCTTTGCCTCTCTGGGAAAGACTATTAAAATAAAGATTTCAATTTATTGCAGTTCTGTAAAGGCTCTCTTGAAAAGGTAGGTAGATTTAGGGTCTCTTTCTCTGAGAATATATGAACAAGCCATCCAAACTTTCACCTATGTTGTTGCTTGTACTTAGCACCCCAAAAAATTATTCATGGATAAAAAGGAGCCCCTAGTCTTCTTTATTGAGTACAGAGCATTAATATCTGAGAGTATTTCCAGTGGCTATGTCTTTCTTATAGAAATTTAATCCCTTTTCTTTTTGCCACAGTCATAATTCTTCCTTGCAGTGCTTGAAAATATGTGAGAAAAAGAATTTTGAAGATCCCACCTGTTGCACAATAGTAAATTAGCTTTGAATAGGCAAAACCAAACAAGGAGCAGAAAGTGTTAACTAATCAGTTCCTTCAAGCATGTGAGTAAATAATAATTTAAATTTCTATATGAATAGCAGCATTCATGTTTGCAGAGATAGTATTGGAAATGTATCACCTCTAAATCTGACGACTCACATGCAAATATAAAGGCTTAATATTTATTAGTTTAGCCTTATTATTTGCAAGGGCTCATCATCTTAAACATCTTAGCTTGCCATTACCTAATTTAAAAAATAGCCCTAAAGAGAACTAGAAAGCTTAAAGGGTTTTTAATGTTTGTTTGTTTTGAACTTTTGTGAAAGCTTGAAAATATCACCAAGTGTTGCCTAACAGCAGTCAGAAGATAAGGATTTTCTGAGGAGCTAACAGTCACTTCATTTTTCTTTCTGGTAATTGGCCTTTGTGCTCTGGTTATCATATATTACCCTAATAATTATCATGAAATACAAAATATATTAGACTTTCAAGCACCTGAAATTCAGAAAATCTTTTTTTTTTTTCTCTAGTAGTTTTGCTTCACTCAGCACAGGATGTCCACAAATATCTACTATTTATTTCCCAAACATATTGCTCTTTTATAGACTTGTGTTGGTAGAGGCCAAGTTTGTGGGTTTTTTTTCTCTTTCATTTGTTCAATATTGATTCATTTTGATAAAAGAAACATTATTTTAATATCACTATTCCACTGAAATAAGGTAATTTTACCAATTTAGAAATGTTTCTACATTCTGTACCAAGTCTGCTTTTCCTGTCCATAGTCTTTCCCAGTGGACAGAAATGCATAAATTTTAATAAAATTTTATGCCTTGTATTTTTATGTCTTCAGCTTTTTCCTTTTCCTAACATTTTATAAGAATTATATTAATGTCAGCTTAAAAAGCAGCCATAAATTAGCTTCTTGCAATCAGTGAGGTCTTAGAATATCAGTCCTGAAAGTGTGCAACAGACAGTATAGGTTAGGTCAGGTGACAGTAGATAAAGTTGATAGGACAAGCCTTAATCAAGGGAATCCATTTTGGAATGTTATAAGGAGTTAAACAGAAACATTAGACTGAAATAACATGTTTAAGATAAGGATTCACAGAATATTTTTCTCAGCATTAGAATGAAACCGTTTTAAAACATTTTGTTCATTTAGCGCATAACAAAAGTGAGAAGATTGTCTTGTGCTCTTTTATGCATGGAATAAAAACTGTTTATAAAGAGCACATCCTTCTGAAGAAAATCTGGCCTATTGTTAAATAAACCAAATAATTTCCAATGCATCCTTTGCAATACTGAGATGGTTTACAGACTCTTGCAAAATTCACTTGTTGCTGTTTGGGCCAGTGTTATATATGAAGATTTTGGATCCTTTTTTAGAAAAGGTTGATCATCTGAGAATGAGGCTAGACTGCAAATAATACTGCAAATAAGGTTATCTTTGTAAAAATGCTGTAGGAAGTATTAGCAGATGGTTCAGTAATGACAGGTTGCATATGTGGTAAGAGTGTGGCTGGAAACTTGCATCATGTAATGTCTATGCCAGTGTACCATTATTAATTAGTGACATAGTGATTTCTGATGGTTTTCAGATCCTAATTTTCAGTGATGAACTGTTTTACAGTAGATGAGATTGAGTCATTCTATGTACTTTCTCAACTACCTGCTGTTTATTGCTATAAACCAAGCACTCCATTCAAATCTTCACCTTTATAAACAATCTGTGGTTCCTGTTTACTCACACAAAATGCTCAATGTCTTGAAGTCCCCAAATGAATAGTCTAATGCCTGCTGCCCCCACAGCATCCTCTAGGCTTCTGTTTCTCTCCTGTGTGTAGCCCAACTTTTCCACTATGCTTTCCTGGCTGCTATACTTATTTTGCAGGACAGAGCTCAGTTTAATGGGATTGATTTCAATCTGGGCTTTCCACAGAGCTGTTGGTGTACTTACATCAGTGAGAACAGAGATATTGTTTGAAAGATTGTTGGCACTGAAATTTTTATGCCAAGTAAATTTAATTCTAATAGGAATGAAGATTTCAATATCAAACCACTTCACTTTCTGTTACAGCCAGTAGATTTTAAAGAAAGAATGAAAAATTACGTTAAATTAATAATCCATCTTAATTACAGTGCTTCATGAGAAGATTTGTGAATTCTTGTATTCACATCTTAAGAACTTAATTGTGAGACCTGAAAAAAGGAAAACCTTCCAATATAGAAGCACAGTATGTTCACACAGGTTCACAATATCTTCTAGTTATGAAGGGACTTCAGAAAACTGGAGCTTGAAATCAGGATCTAATTTATTTTTTCCTGTATCATCATTTGTTTGCAATGTCATATTATAAGTAGCTTTTCAATTTCCAAATGTTATTACAATCAGGTTATTTGTGCTAGCTTTTGAAAGAATTGAATACAACCTTTAGAGAAATGATATGAGCAAAATAATGGATTAATAATGAAATGGAAGCACACAATAACTCTGTAATTTGCATCAGATTATTAATAAGTCAGTTATTAGCATGTATCAATGGACAAGATTTTAATAAGAATTTTAGCACTTAGGAAGTGCTGAAAGTAATTAACAAGGTAGTGAAATTAACATTTGTATCCAGAAACAATCAGAAAAGAAGCTGAATTGATGAATATATTATATCTGAAAATTTAATTTTATGAGAAGTAAACATAAGAAATTCACCTCAATACTATTTTACTTTTTTCTTTTTTCAAATGCTTCAAAATGCATTTGTGATAATAGGCTGAAAATCTAGTTACAGGACATCTCCCTTTACTTAAAAAATGCTTAAATAAATCCTTTAATAAGTTAGAGATTGTTTGTTCATTTAAGAACCCCAATCTTTGTCATCTTTTACTGTGAAGCTGTCTCCCCACATTGACAAGGCACATGTGTATGATGTAATCATTCTTCTAATCTTTCGTGGTTGTGGATGGGTAGAAGTAGAAATTTTTGTCTCACTCTTTGTAACATTACCCTGAGTAGCTGCAGGAAGATGCTTGTCCTCTCATGCTGAGCAGGAGAAGCAGAGAATATTTGGGCTTTCCTTGATTAAAGGGGTCACACTGCATACTGAATGTACAGCCAAATAGGTGTATCAGTCAGTTGAGCCATATGTTTTTGGAGAGATTAAGTGGATGATCTGCCATGAAGCAGGATGCAGGGGCTGTTTGTCCATAAACTATGTCTGTTCAGAAGCAGTTTGTTCTTGGGAGAGCTAGGTATTGGGGAAACACCTCAAATTACAGCCACAAATTCTAGTATCGTTTGGAATACTACATTTCCTCTCGTGAAGCAACTGCTGTCTCTACAAGGCACCAGCTGGAATGATGTGCTGTCATGCCATTATCAGTTTGCAGGCCAGTCATCCAGAATGGATCACTTTTTTCATGAAAATACTGAGCCCGTTGTTGGGCAGTGACAGGTTAAGGACCATCTCTCAGTGACCATTGGACGGAGCTCATCTTTTCCAGGCAGGAAAAAAACCAACAAAATGCCCAAGAAAAAGCTTGTGGAGGTTAATGCCTAGTTCATCCAGGAGAGTCAATGTATCTGGGGTTGTTTTGTAAGCTCTTATGTTTCAGTAATGACACGTACTGTCAATTATGATCCTAGTTCTTTCCCCTGCAGGTAAAATGAAGACACATGGCTTTCCAAGCATACTAGGCTAGGTTTTTGCATGGATGGTATTTCTCTGTCTTTAACTAAAAGTTACACTTCCCCATTTTTTAGTAGTATCTTTAAAGAAGAATTTAAAGTATTATTTTAGGTCCCGTTCTGGACAATTGCCAGATATTTAATGTTTTGTGCAAATATTAACATGTTGGTTACTGTTCGTGTGTATATTTTTTTCCTTCACCAGGAAAAGTTGGATATAGGGACAAGAAAAGAGGTGGATGGAATGGGAGCACCTGAAATAAAGTATGGGGATTCAATTTGCTTCATACAACACGTGGATACAGGCTTATGGCTCACGTACCAGTCTGCTGATGCAAAGTCTGTCAGAATGGGGTCTCTGCAGCGAAAGGTAAGACTGTAAATAGGAATGTATTTCATTCACTCACAGTCTGATAGGGTGGGTGGGGGCTGGGGGGTGGGAAATGAAGCGAGCTACATGAACCAGCTAATTTCTGGATGTCAATTATTTTGAGCATGCCTTAGCATGCTTGCTCTCTGAATGATTGGGTTTTTTTCAGTCACATATTAAAAGTTAAGTGATGTACTGAATTCTCAAACTGAAGGCCAGGCAAAGTGCATGTGTTACCTGTAGACATTAACTCACACACATTGATAAATCTGGATATATTTGATTTCAAACTAAAATATTAGTAGCAACCAATAGAATATGCTAGAATTCCTTTCTTCAATGTAGTTTGGATTGAAGAGGCTTTTAGTTCACAGTATTTCTTTTCATGTTGTAAATGTATTACCTTTTGGGCTGAAATATTCAAATATTGAGTCCTCAGAGATTTCTTCCTTTACAGAATAATCACAGCCAAGCAGAATGCTAGCTCAGCATCATGAAGTAGGGAAAATATTATTTTGCAACTTAACACTGTATGATTTTTCATTACTGTTTTAGATACCAGAACTGCAAAGCTAGAGCCAGGGTTTAAAATATTTATGTAGATTGGATTGAATACCTTCAGAGCCATGATAACTAAACATGAAAAACTGTTATTGGAAATGACTCAGTGCATAGTCAGAAAAGAAGGCCAGTAACACCCTTAAAAATGAGGACCAATAAAGAGTGCCTGTTACGACCTTGAATGCATTAGGGATCTGCTGTTCTATGAGGAAACTGTTTTTAATGTTGATAAAAACAAACAGCAAACAAAAACCCCTTAGATTTAATTTTTTTTTTTTGATAAAGTATGTTGTTTACAAAAGCTGGGGCTTTGAGATTATTATTGTACTGAACCTGCTGGCTCAATACAGGTGTGTCCTTGAACATGAGAAACTAAACCACGGAACTATCTGGTTTTAATCAAATTGTTGTTTTTGTATGTGACTCCATCATTTCCTAGCCTGCCTTCCTATGTGAGTTTTCAGGCTCCTCATTTAATATCTCATTTTGCAGTGACTGCTTCTTGTTTTTGTTTTCAGGCAATAATGCACCATGAAGGGCACATGGATGATGGTTTAACATTGTCCAGATCTCAGAATGAAGAATCCCGTACAGCACGTGTCATCCGTAGCACAGTCTTCCTTTTCAACAGGTTTATAAGGTATGCTTTTAAAATGACCTTTCTATCCCCTTTTTCCTCCCTCTTTTATTTTATTCAAATGTGGCCATTAACACAACAAGGAACAATTTATCCTTCAGGAAAAAATTAGTCAATGCTTCTCAAACCGGACTTTATGTCAATTCTTTGTTTTTTTAGCAGATAAGCCCATTGAGAGATACTGGTCAGTTTCTTTTCTCTGTCTTCTAACATTAATTTACTGTTCAATCTTGATTTAAATGCATAAACATACTGAATTTGCAAACAAACCATAAAAGAGGTCTTTCCTTGCTAGAATTTGTTTTATTCATGTGGTGTATCATTTAGGTTTTTCTTCTCTAAGCATAGTTTTTGAAGGTGCTCTTCCTTGAAAAACCTGGAAGAGGGAAATAACTGTATAACTACAGATCTGTAAAAAACACAAGTGTACTGAAGAAAGTCATTGCCTCAAGAAAACGTTTTTCTTAAAAATGATACCTTCTTTTCACCCTCACATTACATTTTGCTTATTTGTTCTCTTTTAATGCTACTTGTTTCTTTAATATTTTGAAACATAAAATATTTTGTGTTGTATTTTATAGTAATTAGCCATTTAATAATCCTGTCAGATTTATGCAAGTTGCATTTATCTTCCTATTCTTAAATAATGCTGATAAAATGCTAATTCTCAAATGCTTGTGATTTCAGTAATTGATGAAAGGCTCTTTCATCAGTGTAGCTTGCATTAGAAAAAGAATGATATGCAATAAGATTATATGGAATGATAAGAATTTCATAAAAACTCATTTGTAAGAAGAAAAAAAACTGTTTGGGAGATGGTGACCTGAAGGAACCCTGTCCTAAAGCAAGGCACAACCAAACACATGTCAATTGGTTGAAAAACATATAAGAATGTACTTAATAAACAATGGACAAAATCACCCATCAGGAAAATTTTCTACTGTGTGACATTTGAAATACAAAAGAAATGTAAGCCCTAGGTCACTTTGTAAATAATATGTGTTCATAGTAGCTTCTAAGAATGCCATAAAAGATAAAGACAGAGAAAGGCAGTTTAATGATAAGGTTTCACAAATCAAGGTACTGCTAAATTACAGTGGAGATTTTTGTGGAGTGCACAGGGAGTCCAAGGTGGTGTTTAGCAGTTTAGTTTTGGCAGGATGTTACTCCAAGAAGAAAAAGCTGAATTGAAGAGCATGAAAATTATTCTTTTAAGGGTATGCTCCAGTTCTTTCTCACAAAGTCAGTAGAAAAATTGCACTTTGGATCACATTCTCACAATAAAAATGTAGTTTTAAAGATAACTTTTGTAGCTACTCTTTTGAAACTTTGCATTGTTTGCAAAGGGATTCAGCTGAGCAAGGGGCAAGTACAACATGGATGAGAACAATCAGCTCTCTACTTCTCAGAGGAAATTATCACAGACTTCAGCAAGGCCAAGCTTCAACTGGGTATCAGGGAAACAAAAAAACACTAATGAGGTGCTGAGACAGAGTGTGTGGAAGTGCTGCATCTTCCCACACTGAAAAGGGCTTAAGAACACGTTAGAGATGTGTTTGAAAGCCTCCATGAGCAGTCTGGACTCTCCTCAGCAATGCTTCGATGATACTTAGTACAGGTTTAAAATAACTTCTCTTTATCTTTTGCTCTGCCTCTGAAACCACTACATCTGTAGGTAGAATATTAAAATGTTTTTTTTGGATTTCAAAAAAATTTAAGAGAAAGCATTTTTAATGCTTTCAGGGAAGGGAGGGGTAAATTGCTAAATGGAGAATGGGAAGATAGAAGGAATTTTTGACAAGTTGCTCTCAGAAAATGAGTTGAGTTTTGGCATCTAAACAAACTTTGCTTTTAAATAAATAAAGAGCTTGAATGGTAAAGTAAATTAATTTTCAATTCTCAGGACTCTCTTTGTCTTCTTGCAGGGGCCTTGATTCTCTCAGCAAGAAAGTAAAGTCTTCCACCGTCGATTTGCCTATTGAGTCAGTCAGTCTGAGCCTTCAGGACTTGATTGGCTACTTTCACCCCCCTGATGAACATTTGGAGCATGAAAACAAACAAAACAGGCTCCGAGCACTGAAGAATCGCCAAAACCTCTTCCAAGAAGAGGTACTTCTCGCAGTTTTACTCCTGATTTTCCACTATGGTGTCTGCAAGTACTCTTTCACAGTATCTGTAGTATTTATGTCTGATATGGATTATGTTTGCAGTGGAGTTTTTTTTATCCTATAAGCGTCAAACTATTTGCTACATTCATAATCTCTCAAGATCTGCTGTTTTTCCTGCATATTTGAAGAAATACATTTACAGCCTTACTTCTTTTTGCCTTTCTAAAAAAATTAGATGACCTTGTGCCTTGAATTCTAACCATCATTTTCTCCTTACGTGTGAATCAATTTTTTCTGTTATAGTTTAATCTCTTGATGTAGAAGTATGTTTTGGTTTAATAAGCATTCTTTAAGTATTTTATTTAATATGATGTTATTTCTCTGATAGTAATAGCTGCCTATACTTTGTCAGATGCCTAAATGTCCTCCAGAATAGAAACTTGCCTAAAATGATGTCATGAATACTGTTTATTTTTGTTTTAATTTGACCATCATAAGTGTTAGATCTTTAGTACCGCCTTCGAGGAAAATTTTCCACTGGGGTTGCTTGTTTGACTTCACATATATATTCTTGTGTTTTGCATATCCTGTCTTTCATGTTTTGTTTTCCTAGATTTCTGAAAATTTCTTGTGTTTGCATCTAAAAATACTTCTTTTTTTCTCTGACTATCTGAGCTTTTCCATTTTTAGGGCATGATCAACCTTGTTCTTGAATGTATTGATCGCTTGAATGTATACAGCAGTGCAGCTCACTTTGCAGATGTAGCTGGGAAGGAAGCTGGAGAAACATGGAAATCTATTCTGAATTCTCTGTATGAATTACTAGGTAAGAGATGTTATGCATTACTTGGATAGTTTTCACTCAAAATAGTGAAGAAAAGATTAAAGAAGCACATACCTGTTTTAGTATAGAAGAATTTCCACTGTGTAGAAATTTAGAATACAATTAAGCAAGATTTTTGTATTCGCAGTTATTTTAGGTATTAACAATCAATTAAAGAAGTTATGCCAGGTATTATAAACACTTAAAAGTATCCAGGCTATGTCCAGAGAGTTAACATCTCCATCAAATCGAATGATGACATTTTGGGATCTAAATGGTAGATATAAATGATGATGGAGCTCAAAATTCTGTGGTTGGGTTATTTGTAGATCTAGGGGAGAGCTGGATTTTTTGTTACAGTTTAGTGTATCTCTTGTTACGTTAGGCACGGTGGAGACTGGAGGAAGTAGTGGCTTGATTTCCAATTCGCCAGAAAATTCCAGAAAATTCCAGAAAATTCTGGCCAAAAGGCCAGAAAATTCCTTCTGAAAGTGTGCTTGATTTGTACAAAATATTGCTTTCGTGGACTTGTTTTCGAGAACAACACACAAGCTTTTGTTGACTTCCAAGTGTCTGTGCCCCTCCTGCCCTCTGATGTTACTTCCCTAACTACATTATCTTCTGACAGCTAATGCTTAGGAAGCCTGGCTTTGATCTGGCTCTGATGAATTTGTACGTTGCTCTGTTCTGATTAATGCTGGATCTGTACAGTAATTACATGGATGACAAATGGATATTGCTTGCTCAGTCTTGCTTCAGCAAACAGTACTTTGTTTTTTGTCTGCACATAAATAAAAGTAAACTGTGATGCCAGAATTCATGGCTTTTGTCATGTCACTGAAGTTTTGTTATATTGCACTGTGATGAGAATGAAGGCATTTATAGATGTTGAGACTGGATACTATCACATATAAAAATCATATAATCTTAGAATGGTTTGGGTCACGAGGGAACTTTAAAGATCATCTAGTACAGCCACCCTGATTGCACAGAGATCCTTCCATATATTAAATCTAAATCTACTGTCTTTCAATTTGAAATGACTGACATGTATCTACTAAGGCACCTGTCCTTTCTCAATTACAAATACGTATATTCACTGTGAACTTGTACTAGATCCTTCTGTATTACAAAAGAATGTGCAGGTGTATATGCAGTGATGTGATTTTAATGTCTGACTGACCACATCATGGTTTTTATTTCTGTAAAACTGAACGCTGGTCTTGTTCAGAGTAGTAGGCAAAAAGAAAAGCAACCACTGGATGTTATTTTTTGTTTTCAGTTTTAAGTGTCTTTGTGCCTCATGTGCACAGCTTTACCAATGAATAACTAACATTTCACAAACTTGTGCTGAGCTGCATTTATGAAACCATCTGTGTCTTATTACTGTTAATGAAGTTAAATTTAGTGATGTGTTAAGCACTGAACTGTTACTGCCTACATTTTATGTTCCTACCTGAAGCACAGTGAGATTATATGGCTTGCATGCAACTAATAAAAAAAGCCACTTTCAGAAACAGGTGTTCCTTAGTTCTAGTCTGCATATTTTAACAACATGTTCCCCCTCTTATGATTCTCAAGTATTTTCAAATAACTGTAGTCATAATTAATTAAAGGTGTAAGATTTCAGGGTACATATTTTTCATATATTTTTATTATATAATACAGCAAGTAAAAGGGTTTTGTTTGTTTTTGCTATTAGGGTTTGTTTTTCCTCATCAGAAAACTGATTAGAAAACTGCCAGTTTACAGAACTTTAAGTGCAGTGACTTGTTTGCTATTAGCTCCAACATTGCTCTCCCTGTTTGCAGATAGTTTCATGTCAAATTTATGACGTAACTCTCTAATTTATGACGTAACTCTCTGAGTTTAACATTTTATAAATAAAGCAGCATAAAAACCAAGTTGAAATATAGTGAACTTGTGCAACAATAAAACACAGATTTTAAGAGGCCATTGCCTCTTAGCAGGACCAACAGTTTCTGCTGCTGGAAATAATCACAGAAATTTCAGATTGAAATAATTCGTAGGCAGCACTGGAAAACAATCTTAAGAAAACGAGTTTACTCTGTTCCACACACCAAACAGAAATGTTTGCACCTCAGTCCTTTTTTAGAGTAGAGCAGATGCTTCTCTGAGAGCACATATCTGCAGATGCACACAATCCGGGGCAGGGCAGGCTTGTGGGTGCCTGCAGTGTTCAGAGGGGTTTCAGATCAGTTATACCCAACAAGTCATTGCATGGATTCAGTCTACTTCAGTCTGAAGCTTAAAGCATGAGAGTGAAACAGATTCAAACCACTTCCTCCCTACAACCTTGTCAATAGTGTGGCAAACAGTTCCTGGACAACTATCCTGTTTTAGTTCCTATTACTGTAAGGCCAAAATAATACAAATTCCTTAAAGGTCAATTTAGTATCAAAGGTATTTCTTATGCTTAATTCTAACTATCCCTTAAATTATTTAAATTTAAATCTAGAACATCAATAATTAAAGATTAAGAATCTATCTTACTGGATCCTTTCTGACAAGAAAATATAGGAATTATTTAAATTTAAATGCACTCACAATTGTGATTTCATTTCTCTCTCTCTTTCTCTTTTCCCAATAGCGGCTCTGATTCGAGGAAATCGTAAAAACTGTGCTCAGTTTTCTGGATCTCTTGATTGGTTGATCAGCAGATTAGAAAGACTGGAAGCCTCTTCTGGTATGATTTTTAGTATTCTGACTTCCTTATTTGACCAGTTCTAAATTCTTTAAAATTTGTGTTATACTTGTTCAGCCTAATTATAATGAAGCTCTTAGTATGAGAGAATAAATTATGATAATAAAGTGAGATTTATATTTGTAATGTTTTTTACATACTGGTTTCAGTTGTACTTCCACTTTAAGTTCTGGCAGTTTTGCCTTTTCCTTGACCAGTTGGATGCAGTGTTATCTTTTAATTCAGCAGACAAAGCATTTGATAAAATTACGATTCAGTAGTGTAAATTGTATTATTTTGCATTCTAATTCTAGTATCTTCCTTTTGCTTTGTACACCTGCATGTTTTTCAGGATTTGCATCAAACTAAATATAACAATAGTCATATGGAGTGGATATAATTGGTTCCATGTAACAGTGTTACCTATGTAATACATATACATATACCTTTTTTGCTCCTAAGGTGTAAATTTTGATTTGAAGTTAACAAGAAATATTTTTCAGTTTCTGTTGAGACTGTTTTGCTTTATATAAAGTGCTTTTTACTATTTCTTTTGAAGATGGCCTCTTGAGAGCCTTTCAAGACTTCTTTTCTGTAATAATGCTACAGTAAGTTCAAAGGGCAGGAAAGTTTGTAGTCAGACCAATGAGGAAGATTGTTACAATAACACTTGTAACCTACCTCTCCAGTTGCATATTTGTAATTTATTCCCATCATCTTCTTGGGTTAGTGTCGTATGCTGTTTCATGAACTGGAAGGAATGTAATGATTGATTACAGAATTGTCCTCAGGAACTGAAATTGCATTCCCCATCCTGTTCTCTCCATTCCTCAATCATGCATCTGCTACAGTTTGATGCTGTGCTCAAGAGTCTTTGAAATATTAACGCCAGGAAGGATGTCCCCCATTGCAAAAGCTCTTTGTTGTATATTAGACTGGTAAACATTTGGAAAAAAAAAAAGGGTCACAGGCCTGACACAGCCTTTTACAGTGGCATTGATAAATGAGAAATATCCTGCTATTTCTGAGTATTTCAAGTATTTGTAGGAGTTGTCTCAATGGAGGTCATCATTTGGCATATATTAATAAATTTCTTACCTCAGCTGTATTCAATGGATCAGCAACAGCCGTGAGAACAGATGTGTTGCAGAGTAAACAAGGTGTTGGTGTTCCTCTCAGCTTTCTCATTAAACATTCATGGGCATTTTGTTTATTTGCCATAAATCTGTTCCTGAGATGAACAGACCAACAACATGGGAAAATATTGTCAAATGTCAGTAGCAGGAGTGTTGTCCCTCAGAGCCAAGGTTAAACTGGCACAGCGTTACCTACCTGATTGGCAAGATCTGCCATGGATGATTGCAGCTGTAAAGAGCGGTTACACACTGATGCTTCTCCTCTTGCAGGTTTTTCCCTTTGCCAACTCTTGGGACAAGCCGAGAGTTTAGAACTCAGTTATTCTTGGGGTCGAGACTGATATAGAGACTTTGAAGTATTTGCCCATGTGAGCCCCTCCAGATAGCAATGTTTCATGGAAGTTCTTTTGCAGAATTTACTTTCGTGTTTTAGCTGCAGGTGTACGGCTTTAGGGTGGGGGCCCTGTTTTACTATGGGATTACTTCCTACTCCTGGCATGCACCTGATCTGTTTCAGTCTGGTATGTTTGTGCTCTGAATGCTTGAGCAGCTCCAGAGATGAGGCAACAGGAACATAGGAGTCTTTGCCTTTATCACTACTTTACTTCTCAGTGGTGACAGCTGTCTGCTTACAGCACGGGTGTCTAGTTAGAGGTTTGCTGATTGTCCTTGCATCACTGCTGTTGGTACGTTAGGTTTGGAGAGCCTAACCAAACAGATGTCATGAAGGAACATTTGTGTTAATTTACATTATTATTAGGGGAACCTGCTCAGTAGATGCAGGATCATCTTGCTTTAATGAGTATTTGAGTAACCAAATTTAAATTGAAACAAGCATTTAAAAATGTCAAAATCATAAGTTAGATAATTTTTCCACTAAGCTGCACCTTTGGTGTGAGAGCATTCATTTAAGGACAATGATCTCACAATTATGCAATTTCATGGGATTTGATTGCAACCTGCTTGATTTCAATTTATTTCACAAGATTGTAATGATGAAATTATTTCCTAAGAGACCTAATTTTACATCTGAAACTCCCAGGGCAAGGACTTTCAGAAATAATGGAAAACTTTTCCCTCACCTTTTGGAGGTTCAAGATGAATTTTTTAATGACAACTCTAAAAATGCTGTGTTACATGGTTTCTGTTATGTATGCATGTATTTTTATATTTTAATCTCAAACCAAAAATTTGAAAATTAAAGACTTAATTGTTTATGATAGTATAGTAAGGGATGAGAGGCATTCTCTAAAGTGCAGAGTAGTCTGACACTGTAGTCACACTGGGTGGTGAACCTCCTGACACGCTGTAAAAACTCTGAATGCACTAATATTTGCAATAATAATTTGTTCTGAGTTTTCTCCTAGGAACTAGGCCACTTGTACTCCATCCCCATGTGTACTGGTAACATAACTTCTATGTTGCTTCCAAAGCTGATTTTATAATAAAGACTTTTTCTGGTTTTGAGGGAGTCAGTTATAAAAGATGCTAATTAGGCTGTGCTTTAGTTATCTTGAGAGGCACAGTAGGTTTAGCTTTTAGTATGTAAATGTAATTTTGTGATTTTATGTGGGATGCTTGCTTGCCAGATTTTAAGCTTTATTTGGCATGACGGGCTGAGAATATTCACTGTTTTAATTTACAGTGGTAGATCTTCAATAGGAAGAAACACTGGCTTATATGAAACTTTTAATAGAAGAATACTTGGATACAAATATTCACTTAAAATATTTTTTTTCTAAGGTAAAGTGTTTATGAGGAAGAAATATCACATTCTATTAATCATACCAAAATTAGGCTCACCTTCAGGATTAAAGTTGTCAACTACATCTCCTGCATGTGTTTTCTTGAATGTGTTGTAATAAAAATTTGATGCTATCAACTATTACGAATAAAATTCCTGTTTTCAATTTTTTCTTGTCCTTGAGCTAAGTGTTACAAAAACAAAACAAAGGCATGAAATATATAAATAGTAACTGTGAATTGATTGTACAAATTAGATCAGAAATTGATTCATTTCCTGAGCTTCACTGAAGCAAAAGAAAGAAAATTATTATCTGTCCAAGATGAAATATGTCTGAGAATAGACCAGTTAGAAATGAGATATCACAGAGCTGAGTGAATAATGCAATGCAAATTCTTCAACTGTTTCTTCAATCCATAAATTAAGATTAGATTAGTCTTTCACTCTGAAATATATTCCCGATGGGATTAACTAGCCCTATTAAAATTTTAAAGGCATTTTTACACAGGTAAAAAAATAGAATACAGCAAATGAGTAATCTAATGTTGAGGAATACATTCAGTGCAGGTAGCTCTGTTGGCAGCTTGCAGTGTGCACTGCAGATTGAGCTTTGGGCGAGATGAGAAACCTTGAACTGCTGATTCTTTGCACAGCAAAGGTCCCAGGAACCTGTGGCCTGGGCAGGTGACACCCAGAGACACAGGAGGAGTCAAAGACTCCCTGATTTCAGCATACTTAGACTGTAAGGGTATAAAAGCCCATGTGCCCACGGATTCACAGGCTGTTCCGAGTTGGAAGGTGCCAAAAAGTATCACTGAGTCCAACTCTCAAGTAAATGGTCTGTACAGGGATTGAACCCACAGCCTTGGTGTTATTTGCACCATGCTCTAACCAGCTGAGATAATCTCAATTTCCCTTCTTTGGGGTCTGTCCTTGGTAGCACTCATCTTGAGCTGTTATTTTGTTAGTTATTGCACCAAAATGAAATTATTTTAAGGATTGGGACATCTGAGACTCAGCTGTGAGAAACCTGGGGCTGAGCTGGTGAGGAAACCTGGTGTGACTGTGCGAGTGTGGGGTGCATAGTGGTGAAGGGGCTCTGGTCTGTGCTCAGGTGTGCAAGAATGGCTCCTGGATGGTCAGACAGGGAAGTTTCTTTAACACGAATTTCCTCCAAGTAAAGGTTTTTGGAACCAGATAGTACCAGGTTTTGAGGATTTTTTTAAGTGCATGCATTTTATTCTTCAGTATGACATTAGAGGAATCAATAAATTATCCTGAAAATACATGCTTCCTTTCTTCCAGTAGTCATTAAGAAAATTTTCACTCTCCTTACCATGAACTCTGCATCTCATACTGTTTGTGAGAGTGTACTAAATTCAAATGCTTACTGCTTTGCTGCCTTGAGCAACTCCAATGAAATTGAAACAAGTCTAGTTATCCTTAATGTAGACTATCTAAAATTGAATCAGTCTGAACAGACACAGTACACTCATATACAATATTTTTCTGAAACACAGGGAACAAAACAAATTTCGTAATTAGCATTCAGATGCTAGACTTACTCAAGAAGGTGCTGTGGAAAATGGATCTAATTAATAGCACACATTTATTATTGAATGTTTACATCTTCAAAGTACTTTTACTTCTGTTATTGAAAATGTTAAGACTAGAAAATGAACCCTGTGTACTATTTTAAGACAAAAGGGTATGACACTATCTACATAAAATTCCAAGGATATGGTTGCCACACTTGGTATCATTTAATTCTGGATTACTATTTATATTGATAAAGTGTGTTTGAGTACTGTAATGAGAGGTGGTGAATGTCCAGTAACCCTGTTCTGAATGTAATGATTTCTGTGCATTCCAGATCACTGTGACACACACAGCTGTTGATCTTGTTATAGATTACCCGTCTAGATTAAGAATGCTTTTGTAACACTTTTGTAACCTCTCTAGTTACTTTTACCATGGTCAGTGACTCCTGACCTAGTCTAATTAGCAGGCTGGGTGGACTGTGCTACTGCTATGTTGCTACAGAGCATCAGCTCTTTTAGCTTTCTCTCATGACTTTTAGGTTTTTATCCTTTTTAACCATATTGTTACTGTCAGTGTTCATAGAATCATAGAACGGTGGAAAAATGGAAGTGCAACCCAGATCATACCACTGCTAAGTTCAGGTTTAGTATGTTGTTTTATTTATAGTTGAGGATTCTTGTGCTTAAACCTTTGGGAGTTCAATTCTAGCTCATTACCTACCTGCATTTTATGTTTACATATGCATGACTCTGTCTTCAAATACGTTGAACAACACACTTTATTTGAAATCTGTTTACTGGATGAATAAAATTGTCATTGTATCTGTTGTCTCCCACCTTTTTTATATTTCAATCCTTGAGTAATCCCTACTCTTCAATAGTGATGATAGCATATGTCACTCCAGACCTCTGGAAAAGCATTAAATAACATGGAGATAAATGGTGATGGTGCTGTATGTTATCTGTAGTGGCTCATCTCTTCCTCACTAGGATCAAAGAAAGGCCAGACTACTCTTACCAAGACAGTGTTTTTGTCTGATGGCTCCATTTCTCTCCCATCAAGGGGAGTTTGCACTGCTACATTTTCCTTTAATAGAAAGAAGGCATGGCAAAGAAGAGAAGACTCATGCTATGGATTTTGCTTTGCAAGGATTAAGCTGAGTGTTTGGAGGCATGGCTTGAATAAAGGGCTGAAGACAGAATGATGAGAGCTGTAGATTGCTAATAGAAATTGCGTATCTCTAGATTTAAGACTACTTCTCAGCTTTCCTTCAGCCCCTTTGATTTTCTCATTGTGGCCACATCTTTAGCAACTGATCATGATGAACTACATGTAAAATATTTGTTTTTCCCATAGTTAGGAGATCCCAAAGCAGGTGCTGACTTGGTCCAGTACACATGGGAACTTGTTTTATTTCCCCGTTGCAGAGAAACATTTTCAGGCTAATGATTCTTCATGGCAATGACTGCTGCTTTATTCGGTTTGTTTGTCATATACAATGATTTTTGAAACTATTTCATGTTACTGAGCAACATATGAGGAAATATTATGTACAATTATGATTTTATATACACCTTGAAGAAATAATTCTTTTTTTTTTCCCCAGGAATTCTAGAGGTTTTACATTGTGTGTTGGTGGAAAGCCCAGAAGCTCTAAACATTATTAAGGAAGGACATATTAAATCAATCATCTGTCTTTTGGACAAGCATGGAAGAAACCATAAGGTAGGTAAAGACTAAACAAGTACATTGAGATGAACAGTTGTTAACAAAGCAAGCTCATTCTTCTATGTGGAAGTTAATTTCAAATGCTTTAATGCTGTTTTGATAATAAAGAATGAAACTTTTCCTGAAATGTGTACAAGCAGTTTGAAGAAGCAAAGAGGAAAGTTACCTTCTTTTTGGCAAAAACTTCTCAAGGGAATTGGGAAGAATGTTTTAATGTTACGGGAATTTCAGAACTGTTGTAAAATAAAACAACTATTGGATGTTGGATGAATTACATACCATTACCTGTCTTCCAGTAACAAGGTATAGAGCAGTATATTGGCTGAAGTAATAACAATAATAATGAAAAAGTATTTATGATTAAAAGTATCCTATTTTTTTCAGGTTTTGGATGTTTTGTGTTCTCTCTGTGTTTGTCATGGAGTAGCTGTGCGGTCTAATCAACATCTAATCTGTGATAATCTCCTGCCAGGAAGAGATCTGCTCTTACAGACACGTCTTGTCAACCATGTGAGCAGGTACAAACAAAAAGAGAAGAATCTGTATCTGTGAACCAAGTAAAAAACCCAACATGTGCTTAAAGAAATAGTCACTACAGAAAATATCTTTTACCTACAAAACTTTTGTTATGATATTCTATTCTTACTAGGATTTTAAATTCCCTTTGCCATAGTGATTAAATTTGAAACATGGGGCAGAGAGAGCTGTCACAAGCTATAGATGCCCTCAACTGCTTTAAAGTTGCGAAGCTATAGTCTTGTCTGAAGATTATGGTCTAGATCTACCTGTGCATTCAAAGTATTGTCAGCTGATACCCTGTGATTGCCTTCTTTTTGCAATCTTGTGAGGATTTGCAATCTTGTGAGGATTTCCTAATCACCTTTGGTCAAAATTAAGAACTTAGTGCCAAACACCTTCACCAGTGTCTGGAATATTTAGAGAGTGCCTTCACCCTTCCTTCCCCTGGCAGAGTTTTAGAAGCTACCTTCAAGCAGACATTAATAACAATGTGAAGCTAGTTGCATTTTAAATTGATAAAGTATCATTTGCAAATAATATTAAGTAAATATTTTTCCAGAGTTTGACTTTATGCTGAGGCAGAAGAATATGGCTTTGTGTGAAGATCTGTGGGATCTTTCTCAAAATTATGTTTGTTTTTAAAAGTCTCAATCATTGATTGAGAACACAAATTGAAACATAGAAATAATAATTATAATTCAGAGTTCGTAGGATTTATTAGAGGTTGAAAAGTGTAAAAAACCCACACTGTGTTTTTTAATGGCGGCTATTTCCAGCTAAAAGATCTGGGGAACTGACCGTCTCACTGTACTTGGCATTGGTGGGGCCACACCTGGAATACTGGGTTCAGTTTTAGGCTACAAGGAGGACACTGAGGTGCTGAAGTGTGTCTAGAGAACAGCATTGGAGCTGGTGAAGGATTTGGAGCACAAGTCTTATAAAGAGTGTCTGATGAAACTGGTTTGTTTAATCTGGAGAAGAGTAGGCTCAGGAGAGACCTTATCACTCTCCACAACTGCCTGAGAGGAGGCTGTAGCCAGGTGGGGGTCAGCCTCTTCTCCCAAGCGACCAGTGACAGGGCAAGAGGAGATGGCCTCAAGCTGTACCAGGAGAGGGTTGGGTGTGACATTAGAAAGAATTTTTTCCATGGAAATGGTGGTTAAGCTTTGGGAAAACAGACTGCCTAGGGAGGTGGTGGCGTCAGCATCCCTGGAAGTGTTCGAGAAATGACTGGACATGGCACTTAGTCCTGTGGTTTAATTTTTATTATGATTGATCAAAGATTGGTCTTGATGATCTTGGAGGTCTTTTCCAGCCTCAGTAATTCTGCAATTCTATGACTGAGCTTCTGAGATGACTTTGGATCTCATACAAGGAAGGTAGACTTGTTTTTCCCAAATATGGTGGTAGGAAAAGCCAATTGTTACATATTTTTGCTTTGCATTAGAAAGTTGTGAATGAGAAGATTCTTATTCTCACAGTTATAAGGAAAAAACAATTATTTTTTCAAAAGTCAGTAAGACCAAGGAAACATTGAAGAAATTTTGTGTTAGACTAAGACATGCATGCCTTCACCCAAAAATATTTTGCAAAGGAACTTTCTAAGATATTACTGGAACTTTCTAAGATAGTGCAGTTTACCATACTTTTCCAGGGAACTGGAAAACTCTATTCACAAACCTCTTCTGAACAAGAGTAATTTGGCTGATTAAGTTGATTAAATTGTGAAATCAGGACAAAAGCATAATAAGATGCTACTGTGTTCAGGCAGAAAAGATGAAAAGATTCAATTATTGATCTTGCTAATAATTTACAAATATAAATATTCTGGAAGATAGCTTTTGTCAAACACATTTTGTTTTTAAGGAAATTAAATTTTTGGCTTGGAAAAACGAGAAGAATATATACTTAAACATTTGCCAAAAGAAAACCCATATGCTTCTAGAAGGGAAGTTGATTGGTCTTATCTGATAAAACTAGCTGTTTTATAAGCAACCAGATCAGTAAAGTCTGCTTTTACACTGATTTGTATTTAACCACCCATACCAGCCCTTCCTCCCCCTGCATTCCCTCTACCAGAAAGCACACTGGGACTAGCTTAGAGATATATTTTTGTTGATTAGTCAGCTTGAATGTATAAAGAAAATATTTGTACCAGTAATAACCCAGTATAAAATGGAGGAATGTGAAGAGTACATACATTCAGTCTAGAAGTTTAAAAGATTTTTTGCAATATGGGTAACCAACCATTGAAGAAATATAGCTAGTATTGATTTTGGATACTTCTGTGCTCTGTGGGTTTAACTCAAGCTTTAATGGCTTTCTTAGTACAAATCTGACACAGATATGACTGTCTGGACACAGATTTTTTTTGGGATGAGAATCTGTATTCAGTATTATCCCCAAAATCAGACCAGAAAAGCATAGGTTTTTTCCATTTCTTCCCCCCTTATGATCTTTAAATATGACTCTACATCTTTCTATTCAGCTAGATAATAAATAAACATAGTAGTGGTTTGGCTTTTTAAGTAGTCTTGTGAAGTAGTGTAAAACCAGTAGCAGTAGGAGGATCACACTGATGTTAAGGATTTCCACAGCCACTACAACTTACTGAGTTGTGCAGGACTTGGAACAAAGAAGGAAGAGGTATGAGAGAATTTTGAAATAGATTGACACTTCACTTTTGTATCTTTTGAAATATTATTCTCTTGAATAGATAATCAGTGTTACAGAATGCAGATTGCTATGTAGAATTAAACCTTAAATGTGTACTTACTACATTTATGTTGGTAACTGGTGAATAGATGTGTTTTTTTTTTTTTTGTAGGATTTAGCATCTATTAAATGTTCAACACTTAAACCATTATTAGTAGTATCTGAGTGAGGATACTGCTTCAGTTACTGAAGCAAACATTTTTTTGACTTTAAATGTATAGACCATTTCTCACCAGAATAAATGAATGAATAAATAACTAAATATGCTGCCTTCTGGGAGTTAAGGTCTGAGATGTTGCCTAGAGGGTGCCTCAGCTTGTCCAGAGTACAGATTGCTATCCATTGTTACTCTTCTCATGGGGGCATAAAAAACACTGCAAGCTGAAACCTGGACAGAATCAAGAAAGACTATAAAGCTTTGGGAGTGCAAGTGAAAAGTACTGGAGCTTGTTACCCTTTTTCCATTTTACCAGTTAGAGGAACAGGTGCAGCCAGATATACACATATAATGCAGATCAGATTTTGACTTCATTTGCTTGGTTGATGTGGGATGAGTAGTGGACATTTTCTACCTGGATTTCTCCAAAGCTTTCAATACAGTTTCTCACAGGCTCTTTCCAGACAAACTGCTGCTTTAGGGTGGAGACAAGGGGTCTGTGCAGTGGGTGGGCACAGGAAAAATCCTTTTCCAACTGGCAGCTGTCACAAGTGGGGTCCCCAAGGATTGATATTAGGCCCAATGCTGTTTAATATCTTTAGTGCATTTTCCAACATGGTAATCTATGTGATTCCATGAAGTAAAATTTCTTCTATTGTTTTAATCACACAAGACAAGTTTGAGATTTGAGTTAATGAAAGTATGTAGCAGTTCATGTTGTCCTTGAGATGAGATTTTAATGACTATTTTTATTTTTTCTGTTTAAGCATGCGACCCAACATCTTCTTGGGGATTAGTGAAGGCTCTGCCCAATACAGAAAATGGTACTATGAACTTATGGTGGACCATCTAGAACCCTTTGTAACTGCAGAATCTACTCATCTACGAGTGGGCTGGGCATCAACAGAAGGCTACTCACCCTATCCAGGGGGAGGAGCAGAATGGGGAGGAAACGGTGTTGGTGATGATTTATATTCCTATGGCTTTGATGGTCTACATCTGTGGTCAGGTATTCTCTTGTGTATTTTGTTGTTGTTTATTTTTTATTAACATTATAGTTGTGTTTGCAATCCCAGTGAATTTGTTTTCAACAGCAGCAAAGTGAATCAGTTATTTCAGCTGACACTAGGAATATAAAGAAACAGCACCCTGTATCAGATTATGATTTAAACTGACATTGTGTATTGAAAAAATTGATGCACAACAAGCAGTCATCTGGATTTTTAATTCCTATGTGGTAGTGTAAGAACAATCTGAGAGATTTAATTCACAGGACTCTCTGTTTTTTGGTTTGGTTTTTTTCAAGCCAGATTTTTAAACGGGTCCTTAGAAGTTCAGAGGTACTTTAGAGGTGAAGAAGATTTTTAAATTTTTTTTTTGTCATGCATTTAAAAACCAAGATATTATTTCTGTAGTGATGTTTTATCTACGTGCGTTAAGACCGACTGATTATTATGAAACTTGCAGAATCATATTCCTAGTGTTTGCTCAGGTATTCATCTTTAAAATGTTCTTGGTTTACTTTGGATCTATTTCTTAGCACTAATTTATGCATGCAGATTCTAGTGTTCGAGAAAACTGAACTGAGTACCTAAAGGATTTTTATTTATTGTTGATTCCACAAATAACTTACTCTCTCTTCAAATTGCATTATCTCAGTAAAATCAGGATAATGATAGCTTATTCTCTTATTCTTAATCTTTTCTTCGTATGATTTAACTTTTGTGAAAAGAATCCCAGATACCATTTAGAATGGGTAGTCCTACAGTTGGACAGTCCTGAACTTGAAAGGAGATTCTACTGTGGTTTCACATTGCTGAGAAATTTTCTTTCCATTTTTGAGAGATTATTGGGCAGTGGTGGACTATAGAACTGCCTGGAAACTGGGAAAGGCTCATTGGATTGGCAATTTTTTCCACTATAAAAATATGAACAGGTTTTCTAAAGCACTTTATCAAACAAGCGTGACAATTTTGTGAGTCAGCTGCATCATCTAAAGTTTTTGAAGTTTTGAGGCGTTGTGCCTTGATAGTTGGAAAAGAATTCAGTTTTACATTTCAAAAGAACTTTCCAATCAAAATAGCAATGGATTTTATTAATAAATAATAGCATATCAACTGGAGTGGCATCTTAGGAAAGAAGCTGCTACTTTGCCTCCCATGTATAGTGAAAATTACTTTGGAACAATGATACATAATTAATGGTATCATTAAAAATGTCGTGACTGAGTTTGACAGATAAAGTGTTCTCACAGAAGAAACAGAAAATAATGAGCTAACCAAGATAGCTTTTGTACTTAAGGTCACTTTTAGGGAGGAAACAGAAGATTACTAAAAATCAAAATTATTTTCCTACCCACTGGAAACTTTTCCATCAGAAACATAGCAACAAAATAAATGAACAATTGTTTGTGGTTCTTAAGTAAATCTATTGAAAAAAAGTGAGATCACCTTTCTATCTCTATTTTGTATCTGTTGTGGATGCAGCTGTTAGGTTTGCTAAGATTTGTGTCTTTCTTCTTCACAGACATTATTGTGTAACACATACCTCTCAAACATGGAAGAACTTTAAGTAGCTGCATATTGAAAATCACGGCCTTTCTTTTGCTTCCACAATCACAGGCTGCATCTTGATAAGTCTCTGCTGGCATTTTAAGAATAAAATGAAACATTTACTGTATTAATGAATAGCAACAGTAATTTCTGTCCACAATTTTCTGTTATGGACCAAGCCTGTATGAGAATCCCATATAATTTACACTTGGTTCTTCAGTCCTGAGATGACTTACATTTTGTGGAGAAGTGGAACTCATCGGTCTTTAAAGCTAGGGCCAGAAAAGGCATTTAGATTATTTGATCTACTGTGTATTCATCATTGATTGGTAAATATTTCTGTAAGCAGTCAGCCTTGCATTGATCTCCATAATCTATATTTGCATAAATTTTAGTGTCCAAAAAGGCATCTGGTCTGAGGTAGTATGCTTTAAAGAGATGAAATATTCGCTCTTCATTGGGAGCTCTTTTGGAGTGTAGTTATCCCTGCCGTTAAATAATTGCCGCTTTCTGTGATTTATTTTAAACTAACTCTCAGCTGCCATATTTTCCTCTGATGGTATCGCAAAGTCATTTAACATGTACACAGTTTTGGAAGTGTTGGTATCTTATTTTTCCTTGGGGGGAGCGGGGGTGATAACTGTATGAAAATTCACTTGTAGAAAAATTCTTGGGATTTTACTATTTTTGCTTCTGTTAAAAACATATGCCATCAGGTTCTTCTTGGATATGTAGTGCTATTTAAGTCCTTCATGTTTACAAAAGTTGGACACCACAGTTAAAAAGTTAGTTCCCTGTTCTCAGTGTGCATCATGGTGTATCTCTTACAAACAGTGTATAAGTTATTTTTTGACAACATTTGCAAAGATGTTTTCATACAGCTGCCATGGTTTCCAATAATTTTGTACTGCAGATGGCAGTAAATTTCAGACACAATCACTTGCTATTTCTGAATTCTATAGCTTATTTCTCTTGGGAAGCAAGTGTGCTTGTGTAAATATAATTTGATGCAAGATAGAATAATGCTTTAGAATTCATACAAAACATTCAAAATACATATATTACTGAACATATGTAGTTTTAAAAAACAGCTGTCTTTTTATATGGCTGAAAAAATGATGGTTTGCAGTTTAATTGTGAAACTGAGTATTATCATCTCATACAAGTTTTCAAGAGTACCATGACATGGCCATTAACAGGGAGTACCTACTTTTCCATAAATAATTCAAAGTGAGATAGTTTTCTTTGTCTAAATAATGACGCATTTTTTAGAAAAGTATACTAGGTTTCACTGTAATTACTAATGGCTGTTTTCAGTTTGCACTTCTCTAATGTAAGGAATAAAATGTAGTTTTCTTGGTTTTGATTGTTTACATTGATATCAGTAATTATTTTCACTTCCATTAATGTAATTGGCTTTTATTATTTATGATTGAAATAGCTGTGTTGATATGACTGTATGCTGCTATTCACTATATTGCAAGCTTAAAATCAGGTCTTGGATGTCATGGGTTAGATATTTGTGTATTTGTGTTTGTGCTCTACAGGCAATGTTTTTCTCTTTTTTTTAGGCTGTTGTGAAAACTTGTGCAGGTTTCATAAGTTTCACTAAATGTGTCTCTGTAACTTCCATAGGTTGTGTGGCACGAACAGTAAATTCTCCCAACCAACATCTATTGAGAACTGATGATGTTATTAGCTGCTGTTTGGACCTTAGTGCCCCCAGCATCTCTTTCCGAATAAATGGTCAGCCGGTTCAAGGAATGTTTGAAAACTTCAACATAGATGGCCTCTTCTTCCCAGTTGTCAGCTTCTCTGCAGGAATAAAGTAAGCATCCTATGGGGTTGCTTTTTTGGTTTGGTTTTTTTTTTTTCCCAGTCTCCTTTTATTTTTCTGTATACATGGATATGCTGAATATTTCCCTGGTTGTCTGCTCTCATTTCTCTTTCTGGCATCTGCTTTTTTGGCAAAGTTCCACTTCTTGGATAGTGAGAGCTACAAAGAAGTCCTGAAGACCAGCGCATCTGTTGTTTTTCAGCACGCCAGTCTATTCTAGTGGTTTGCAGACATTAAAAACAGCTTCTTAATAATTTCTTTGCTGACACATTGCTACAGATTCACTCCAGGGCAGCATTTTGTATCAGCCTTTGATATTAAAATTTTATTTCCCCTAACTCACCTGTTATGAGGTAGTAACTATTATTTTAAGAGGCGTTATCTGCACTTACCTTAAGAAATGATGGTCATATACGTCCTTTTCAGCAGCATGAGTTAATATGAATTCAATCTCTATTCTGGTTGCTGTATTGGTTTTCTATGAATTTCCAAGTCACACTTGAGGTGCCAGACTTCTGCTTCCATGTATTGAGCAGTTTGAGACTATAATATTAAAAAAGATTGTGTGGTGCTCCAGCAGGGGGACCGACCTTATCAAGACTGGCAAAGGTGAAGGCTGAAAGCTGATTTCTGTTGGGAGGCAGAGCAATACTGTGTGAGGGATCATTCAAAGCATACCTCAGAAGCGAAGAGCACACACAGAGCACACACCTACCTCTTATTCCAGATGCAAAATACACTTCTTGAGACTTTGACAGTTCAGGAGATAGAATGTGGCAAAACTACAGATCTGCAGACAAAATGCAAAACTCTAAACCAGCATGCTTTATTTCTGTTATCAGAGAAATTATTGACAGATTTTTTTGTGTGCTGCATGCAGTTTTTTGAGTGCATTCTGGTATAGCATTAACAAAACTCTTGTGAGATCCTCAGTGAACAGAAAATAATTCTTCTGATTTAAGGCTAGTTTTTTGGATGTTTTGATTCTGTCTAGATGGCAATGTTCTAAGAAGGTTTTTCAGTATGATGTCATTGATGTATCATGTTGGCATTATGTCATTGCTACACCATTATTGATTGAATTTTTCAGTAACAAAAGGCTATGACAAATTCAATATTTTGTCATAAATAAGAGTGCTTTCCTCTGGGTTTCTACTATTATGACAAAAGTTTTAGAGAAAGAAATACAGGAATTTTTTTATTGTGTCCTAAGGATTTACTATTTTATGACAGAAAAGAAAGAAACACAGGGTTTTTAGGTTAATTTCTCATTTGAGATTGAATGGAGACTTGTCCTCAATGGAAAGAGTTCTGAGGTGCTTGATTGATTATTCCGGGTTATAATCTCTACCTTTTGGGACTCAAAAGGCTGCTGCTTACTTTATAGGTGTGCTGATTATTCTCTCTCTCAGAGATTATTGGTCTCCTGATTTAGAATGCTTTCACTGAAGTAAAATCAACTAGAAAAAATAATAATTTACTTTCCCCATGTTTTTTCTACCTCCTGCATCATAAACTCCAGCACGAGTTAGAGAAAGTTCAACTGTAAACAATGCAAAGAAGCTGCAATATTGATTTTTTTTCTTTTTTTTTTTTTTAATTAGCGTTTAATATTCTTTAGGCTTAGAGACTGCTAAAGCTTGACACCAAAGGTGTCTTGGTTATCTAAAGTAATTCTGATATTTGCAGGGTACGTTTCTTGCTTGGAGGTCGCCATGGAGAGTTCAAGTTCCTTCCTCCACCTGGATATGCTCCTTGCTTTGAAGCTGTCCTACCGAAAGAGAAGCTGAAGGTGGAGCATAGCCGAGAGTACAAACAAGATCGTAGCTATACAAGAGACCTGCTGGGTCCCACTGTCTCTCTGTCACAAGCAGCTTTCACTCCAGTTCCTGTAGATACTAGCCAGGTATGGAAATGGAAAGATTGCTTTTTAAACACACGCATATTATAGGCCTGTGTTGCTTCACATTTGATTGAATTTGCACCTTGTCCCAAACTCATTTTTTCTTGGGATCTGTTGAGAGATCTGGTTTGTACAAAGTGAAAGTTTGGGTGGCATGTCAAGCAACTTATTTGTAATAGCCTCTTCCTCTCTTATCTCTGCTCTCTTCTCTCTTTAGATTGTTTTGCCTCCCCACCTGGAAAGGATTAGAGAAAAATTAGCAGAGAACATCCATGAACTTTGGGTTATGAATAAGATTGAACTCGGCTGGCAGTATGGACCAGTATGTACCTTCCAGCTTAATCTTCTGTTAATTGCACAGTACGATTCTTTGTATTGGTTTCAATGTACTAATGAGACTGCATTTTTCATCATCCCCTCAAAATTAGTGAGGTTTTAAACACCTTCCCACCAAAAGTATGTCGAAAACAACAGCACTTGAGCATTTCTGAATAAAAACTCTGATACTAAAGCTATTTGGTGCTGAAATTTTCAGTCTAACTGTTAGCACACAAAGGACATACTGAGTTTTTCACCTTCTATTTGTTCTTGGAGCAAGGTGTTCAATTGACTGGTGGAGTAAGCCAATGAAAACAGTTATTCTTGGTTCTCTTTACATGTGCTGACTGACAACTCTTTTAGAAGTCCCAAATAAGGATTGCCTGTGGGAAATTCCATTAAATTTGCTTTTTGCTTTCCTTTTCTCCCCTTCTTCGGTCTCATGTCTGTATTAGGTAACTCTACATAACTATTTTCTTATCTCTTTCCTACTTTTCATGGAGTAGAAAAAACATTTCATGGAATAGAAAAAAAATTATACATACTTGTTATTTGTATCCCAAATGCTGTTGTTTTATGAAGAAATATTGCTGTGAAGAGTATATAGAAACATGCCGTAGGTACTAGATGTAAGTGTAAAAACATGTCTGTATTCTATTTTTGTTAGTAAAAAGATTTTGGTCTTCTGAGGTGTTCAGGTTACAAATTTAAGGTAATTGGGCATATTTGGTGTAGCATACAGCAGTACCTAAAAATTTATGATTAACCAAGACCTCTAGATTTTGTTGTTGTTAATTTCCTCACCAAATCAAATGCAAAACCTCAGTTAAATTAAAGTGTCAAAACATTTTAATTGTGGTGTAATTATACCAGCTGTGAAGCAATCTGCAGGAGCTCTTGGTGTACCATTATGGATCATTGAGAGCCTAATTGTACAGTTGAACACTATTTAAACCATATATAATAAGTATCAAGTTAAGCAGTGATAAACTTAGTTATGTTCAAAATGAAAATAGGTGTTAAATCATTTAAATTGCCTTAGCTTTCTTGATCTGGCTTTAGTGAGTTGTGGTAGGATGTGCTGACTTTGGGATCATAACATAGTGTATGTGTATTTTCTGGAGGCTTATTTCTTAATCATTCTGGTTTCTCACAGATGATTTTAGCAGTTTCACAGAATCACAGAATATGCTAGTTGGAAGTGACCCACAAGAATCATCAAGTCCAACTCTTGGCCCTGCACAGCACCATTCCCAAGGGTCACACTATGTGCCCAAGAGTATTGTCCAAACACTTCTGGGACTCTGCCAGGCTTGGTGCTGTGATCACTTCTCTGGGGAGCCTGTTCTAGCGCCCACCCACCCTCTGGGGGAAGAACCTTGGCCTGATATCCAACCTAACCCTCCCCGACACAACTGCAGGCAATTCCCACAGGTTCTGTCACTGGTCACCAGAGAGAAGAGAGCAGTGCCGGCCCCTCTGCTTCCCGTCATGAGAAACGTCTCTTCTCCTCCAGGCTGAACAGACCAAGTGCCCTCAGCTGCTCCTCATACAGCTTCCCCTCAAGGCCCTTCACCATCTTCTGGCCCTCTTTTGGACACTCTCTGACAGCTTTATATCTTTCTTACATTGTGACACCCAAAATTGCATTCGAGGTGAGGCTGCCCTAGTGCAGAGCAGAGCAGGACAATCCCCTCCCTTGCTGGCTGGTGATGCTGTGCCTGATGCACCCCAGGACACGCTTGGCCCTCCTGGCTGCCAGGGCACTGCTGACTCATGTTCAACTTGCCATGGACCAGGACCCCTAGGTCCCTTTCCACAGCACTGGTTTCCAGCCTCTCATTCCCTGGTCTGTCTGTACACCCAGGGCTGCCCCATCCCAGGCCTGTAATTTGTCAAGGTCTCTCTGCAGGGCCTCCCTGCCCTCCAGGGAGTCAGCAGCTCCTCCCAGTTTTCTATCATCTGCATTTAAGCCACTGTTGCCCATTCTAGTTACCTGAATTCATGCACCACAGTTACTGAGTACTGGGGGAAGGCATGGCCCATAAATTAGCTTATTTAGATGCGCACAAGTCCTCTAATGTTAATTTCTCTTTTCAGTTCGGAGCAACCTTTGTTTTTGTGTAGTAGGTAGTGGTGTTTTTTAACCAAGTCTAAAAGTTTAAAGGCTAATATACAGGTTCTTTACATGACCCTCCAGATTATTAAAAAAATCTCTTGCAGCATTTTATATTCCTCCTACATATCTGCTTCATCAGATCTGCATGTAGTATCATCACCAAGATATCCACTATTGCATGTGATATTACTACTGCATTGTATGCATGTATCAAAGGAAGATAGCAAGCTAATGTAGAAAAATTATCAACTTTTTAAATTGGCTTCATTATAAGTCTGACTATGATTGCTATTGAAATCATCAGACACACCTGCATACCTTTGTTTCTGTTCAATGTCACTGCACATTTGAAACTAGCCACAAAAATTAAAAATTGATGAATGTCATGAGTTCTGCCACTAATAGAATATGTTTGCAAAGCAGTAGATTTTCATATTTTGCTCAGAAAAAAAAAGGGAATGGAAGGCAACCCACAAATATATGTTGCCTATATAATAGAATTATTATACATTGTAGCTGTAGAGCAGAAAAAGTGTCGGGGAATATAAACTAATATTGGAATTCACTCGGGGAAATAAATTAATATTGGAATTCTGAGGAAAATACCTGATATCCAAAACTTAAATTAGCTGTACACAGATATAACCTCAGAGACTATAAATTTTTTAAACATGGATTGTCACAGAACTTAAAAATCTGCAAATAAATCTTTTCAGTGCTACTAAAAGCTATTTCTCATTGTAGCTTCTATTACTTTTGTTTAAGTAGTTTGACAGTTGAATTGGCTGTATTGTCTTGTCCAAAGAACATTATTCCCATCAAATGAAGATAAATACCCCTTGGAGACAGTAAATATTTTTCAATCCAAAACATAAACAAATGACTGCTGTTCAATTTGATCTAAGCACCTTATGTGCTTAGATCAAAATGCAAAAACTATGCTACTCAGAAATATAAGGAAATGTGTTTTATTGCATGAGATTGAATAAACTAGATTAAGCAGTAGTGTAAATATCAATGTTGAAAAAGTGTAACAGGCTTCTTAACTTCAACTGTTAACATTCAGTTTTCCAGCAGAATTATCTGATCGGTCAAAAGTCAATAATGTTATTTTTCAATAACTTTTACTTTGCAACTTTAAAGGTTAATATAAATGGTGAACTTACGGTCCCTCAAAGATTGACACAAAAATGTTATAATATATGGTTAAAAAAGTTGTCTCAACTGAGCAGATGTTAACACTTGCATTGGGGTCTTTTAGGTAACATTTTCAAGCTATTCATGTCCCAATCATATGTGACTTCTGAATAGTCACATTCTGCTTGTATGGTATTGCAAATAACTTAGAAACAAACATTTTCTGAATTAAGAGATGGGGAAGATTTATCTTTTCTACTGTTTTCATTTGGTAAGGATTTCAGTACTATCTGTATCAACATATTTATACAAACAGGATGTAGGATTTTTCAGACATGGGGCTGAAGATGAGATGGTACTTTATCACGTTATAGCAAAACAAAATGTAGATTGCACTGTTCTTGAACTTTGCGTATTTCCTGTGAACATCTGTATAGCAACATGTACAAATTAGCATTTATTTCACTTGAGACATGCAAATCTGATTTATTTGCAAATGCAAATTCTGCCATGCTTGAATACAATGGCCATGCTCTGAGAATACAGAATGCTTTCTGTTTTGAAGTATTATCCGGTTTGAGTAATTCTAACAGCATCAGCTTTAAGTACCTTGTGGATTGGACTGGTTTTAAATTTCTTTTAGTTTTTAAGGCATGTTAAACTTGTTTATTTACTGTTTTTTCAGGTTAGAGATGACAACAAAAGACAACACCCATGCTTAGTGGAATTCTCGAAATTGCCAGAGCAGGAAAGAAATTATAACTTGCAAATGTCACTTGAAACACTGAAGTAAGTTGCTAGAACTTTTGAAGTTTATGGTTAGAGTTTCCTAAGGAGTTGCAGTTTCCAGAGTTGTAAATTGACACAAGAATTAAAATTTGATGTGTAGATGAGGGTAATAATATGCAAATGAGGGCATGAGATATATTAATGAACTATGTATTTGCAATGAAAATTACTTTGATAGTCTTTGCAGAATTACTGTGGTAATGCTGATTGTGAAATAATTCAGACAGTTTTCATCTGGGAGGAAAAAAATAGATCCAAGCTTTAGAAGAAAAAACATTTTCTTCTTATTTGGTTTAAATCAATTTAGTTTACCATCTTTTAATTTTCTTTATGGATAAAACACAGTTTGACACTCAATAGATTTTTATTTTTTGCATGTCACTAAATTAGGAACTTTCCTTCAGACCCCTTGCTGCTATTTCTGTGTCATCTGTGCATGTTGCCACGGAACAAGCAGTAGTAGGCATTCCTTCCTTTTGTGGATAAGTGGTTAGATGTGTGAATATCGTGGAAGATCTCCGGCTGGAATGCTAGAAAATTTCAATGGGACATTAAAGGGTTTGTTGAAGTAATCTGGTTTTCTGGTTCACAAAAATAGAATTCTTCACCTCAGCTTTGTCAGTCAAGGAGATATGAGTTCTTACTTTGCTGAAAATGAATTGAAAAATCTGTAAGTGTAGGTAATTTCTTCCATATGTAGCATTGCGTATAGCCAACATGTAAAAATATTTCTCAAACTGATAAACGCTTGATAGGTGTGGTTTTCCAGTCACCCATACTTGAAATCTATTATTTCTTTTTTTTTTTCTTGCTAGAATATAGTCACTTTTTCCTATTCAGAGAGTTTACAAAGGATGAATGTCCACATGTGATAGTACTTTTCTGTGGATATTTGTCCTATATTATTAAAATATTTGCCATGTAAACTTACAGTGGAAAATAGTGTTTACACTCAGAATAAAAGGACTTTGGGTACTCATAGAAGAAAGCTATGTAGAACATTCCTCCTGGAACTTCTTGCATATTTTTCGGGTCAGCTTCTCTGCATTATTTACTGATCTACTATTCCCACAGTAAATAAATTACTCAGTAAAAAACCATATTTATGACCCTAGGTGCTAAACAGTTTCTGGAGGGATATTTTGCCATTATTTAGAGGTAAAGGATTCAGACAGAAATTGAACTGGAAGCAAGAAAATAAGTTCAAATTTTCTACAGGTAGATATTAGAATTACAAGGAAAGTTTTCGACCATTTTCTGAGAGCAGAGCAATGTACTAAGGATTCAGAATACATACTTCCTTTTTATTTTATGAAACGACAAAAGATGATGTCATTAACTTTCACCACAGTTGAATTTTTTCCTAGAATACTCTATATCATATGATTCAGGCAGCAGAAGAATCATGCTGTCATAATTAAATGCACACTGCTAATATTTCACTAAGTATTGAACAAATTTAATGAGTCCTTACATGATTACTGGTTCAGGATCCAGTGCTTTTCTAATCTAACCCTGTCAAAACAAACAAAGAATGTTTTTGTTTTATAAACATACAATTTATGGATTACTCTCTTTTTTAGTAATATTATTGCTTACTCTAAAAAGAGTTTTTCCATTAAGTGGATCGTGTCTGAAATATAAAGCATTCCTTCTATGTATTTCAAAGTCTGTATGCTTGCTAAGCTAAGCCTTTCTTGTATTAGTCTGTTTTCTGAAAAAGGAAGTTCTAATTTTGTAATATCGAGTTGTATTTATCATGTAGACATCTCTTGCTCAGGGACTACGAGTGTCTTGCTCAGTTTATTTCTACAAGCTTGAAAATGTGGAAAAATCAGTGCATTATTCAGTTCTAGGTGATCCATAAGAGACAGTTTTATTTGTAACCTATCTGGACTATTTCTTTACTAGATGTGTCTAGCTTACTAGCTGTCAACCTTGAAAGGGGGAGAAAGGGGAAGAGGGAAAGAATATGTTATTTAAAAACTTCTAATAATTTTCTTTACAATTTGCATCGAACTGCTTACTTGAAATAGTTGCAAGACATTGACAATAATGCTGACTGTAATTGTGTTTTCCTTGGTCGTTTGTTGCCAATTTTGTTGCCAGTTTTGCTGCCAGATGAGAGAGTTATAAACCAAGGAAGATCTAAATCATGTTATCTGATACAAGATTTCTTTTCCATATATTGAGATCTGTGTATATTTTTCAGTATGTTTGAATACTTTATGAGCCATAAAAATTGCATACTGTATGAAATATCAAGATGCAGGAATGAATTGCCTCTGAAAATGTCATGGGATTAAAATATGCTTGCTCATACTGTTTCTGTACATTCTTATATATATATTTTAGTTTGGTCTTGTATATATTTTTTGTTGTCCTTGCTTATTATTTTGTGACTGACTTTCCCATATGTAAGTATTTACTCAGTCTTGTGTAATAATTACATGTATCATTGTGACGATGAGAGCTGCATTAAGCCACTTTTAGTTTCCTTGCTTAGGTCTGAAGTGCTTTAATGGTCTTTCAGATTCTGCCAGTACAGTCTGTCATTTTGTCCTCCAGTGGAACTATTATTTGAATTTCTTGTGTTTGTGTAGAGATAATGTATTGTCCAAATTCCTGGCTTACATTACAAGAAAATTGGGGTTACCAGAGGTTAGCTCCTCTGTAATGCATTTCACTATTTGCTCTGTGCTCCTACTTATGCTGGTGATATCTGCATAGGAATCATGTACTATTTATGCCAGTTGAAATTTAGCTGCATGGAATATTCTTAGCAGATAGTGTGTTTTGGAGAAGGTGGCCACTGGATATTAGTTTCTTCATTCCTGATTTTACCGTCTAATTTTAAATCAGGGTTCACAACCCATAAAAGTAGGACTTACATCATGTAGCTAGCACTAAAAATATGCTGTAAGAATCTCCTTGAAACACACAATTCATCTGCAAAGAGAAATAATATTGGAAGAGTATTTATGCTCCTATTTTCTTCCCCCTGCTCCAGTCAGTTCAAGAGCAGTACATATAGTTAAAGCAGGACTAGAAAATATTGTTTTACCTAGTGGAAAGAATAAAAAAAAACCTTGTTTGACACCTTTCTTCCACTTTGGGAAAATTTGAAATGGAGTCCAAGGTGTTTACACCTGTGATTTCTTCTGTAGTCTGTTTCTATCAAAGATATGGTTATCCTCAGGTTTTGAGAAAATTTTCATCTGACTCCAAAGTTAAGTCTCTGACTTTTGTCTAGCATTTCTATTAATTTCAATGTCAATATTTTAGTAATGCACCTAGACTGAAGAAAGACTTTATAACCCTACATTGAATATAAATGGAGGAACAAATAATTGATAACTTGCAGATCAAGTCCTGGAGATGAATGAGACTTAAAATTTGTGCTGCTGAACATGTGATTATAAGGAAAGGAATAAGTCTGAAGTAATCACAAACCCAATTAGTACTGTCAATCTTGTTTTAAGGTTACATCAAGAGTGTTAGTTTTCTGAAATGACCTGCATTTTGCAGTCAGGCCACAATGACCTGTTTCATTGGCTCTGCAAAACCTTATACCTAAGGCTTGTGGTAGGTACACGAGATGCTGTCTAGCTTGAATAAGATGGCAGTTTTGGCCTAATGCTTATCATGCTGCTGTCAGTCCTCTCTTCAGTGGTGAGTCCTAAAAAAAAAAATACAGATCCAAATAAAATCTCTAAATAATAGCCTCTTCAAAAAGAAGACACATTCTAAGGATAAGAAGTGATATTTTATGTCTTTTTTCATTGGATTTGATGTAAGTAATATACATAAAATGATCTGGATATGAAGCAGTCTGAATGAATATGTAAGTCGTATGAATAAGTATATAAAGCAGAAATAATATTTCAAGGGCAGGGAATCTTCAAACTGATATCTCATAGATGAAATAGACTATATGATAGTTCAATTTTGCAGTACCTTACTCGTATTTTTATTAAAATTTTTAGGAATGTCTTGTGACATTTTCCTAACACTATCAGAAAGCTAATTACATATACAAAAAGGCTGGTGTTGATCTTTCCATATTTTATTGCAGTAATTTTCACAGGTCTCATTTGTTTTACAGTGCTGTTTATATTCACAGTAGGAACTCTAAATATAGAAACAAGTCAATAATTAATCTCTGATTTCTGTGCCCTAGAACCCTGCTGGCCTTAGGCTGCCATGTTGGAATTGCTGATGAACGTGCTGAAGAAAAAGTGAAAAAAATGAAACTTCCAAAGAAGTAAGTTGAAATTCAAATGTGTCTTCTTCTCAGGCAATGTCAATTAAGTGAACTCTGTTTTAACAGTCTGATATTTACATTGCTAGTTTTATTCTTGGGCATGCATGTATGCACATGAGTTTTCAGGAATATTCGGAAAATTTTGCACCTCCATCCACAGCTTTTCTTTCACATATTTGTCACCTGATGTGTAGACAAATTGTAGGGGTTTTGTGCTTCATTGAAATGTCTGACATTCATTGTTTCATGTTTCTTTTATATATGGTGTGTACCATAGAGACTTTGTAAAGAATTTTTACAATAAATTTATCAATGTATTTTACTATGCTGCAGATATTTAAAGGCAACCCTTTTGAAAGTCCTCATATGGCCATGACTTGAGGTGTAGAGAACTGGTACAATCACCTGACTTCCCTCCCAAGAGATATGTTGGCAGCAGAATTGATAGGATGGGGCTCAGCCTGGTATGGTAGCCCTGGCTTCTTAGCACCAGTGCACCTCCACACAGTTTGGGAATTAAGAATTTGGCAACTTGGACACAGTTGAGATAATGGAACTATAGTTTCGTATGCATATATTACAGCCCTACCGCCCAACATACACTTGAGCCCATGGGATGAAGGAGGATTATATAATATGTAAAAACCAGAAAGATAAAGGTCACAGTTTTACTGGGAGAGAACTTCTATAGGGTCTGTTATTCCTGAATTTAAATTAGCAATTTAGTTTCATTGGTTATGACTGGTAAGTGCTGGTTGCTGAGTTCCTGCCGCCAGTCGGAACTCACTGCTCTTTGCAGGAATGTGCTCTGCGCAGAAATAGTGGTTTTTCTGCTGTTGCATATCTCCATTATTCACAGGAACCCTTCACTGGCCCGTACCTTAGTATTACATGCAGACCCTAAGGCCAGTGTGATCGCCTCCAGCACATGTTTAACTACAGCATGCCTTCTTTCTTCCTTTTGTGAGCCAAAAGCATGTGCCTCATTCTGGCAAGGTTCCTGCAGGCTTCTGTGTAATACTTTGCTGCAAGGTAGCTGTAAGAACCTGGACCCTCAAATCTTTGATATCTACCACACTGCACAGATTTACATACCATTGATATCACAGTTTCAGAATCCCTGATGTGGTGACTTTGCCAGAATGAAAGGGAATAAAAGCAAGGTATTAATTTAAGTTCCCCCAAACTGTTCTTGAGTTTTGGTATCCCAAAATAACTGTATATCTCTCAAAGGAGAAGAGATATCTAGGGCCTTCTGTACTTTTGCTCTGAATTTCCTGAGCAGAAATATATACACATTTGCAAGATTATTCAAGTGAATCAAATTTTCTGCTTTTGAAAAACTGCAGCTAAATCTCAAGTGTGAAGAAATTGTACTTCCCCATATAAGAAGACCAATAATGTTGATCTTTTTAATGTCATTAACAGTCAAAACTTTAGAAACCTGAAGTCATACATACATAGTCAGAATTTTGATACCTCACATATAATGGATTGAAAAAACTAGCAAAAAGGAAAGGAAAACATTGTGGCAATATTCTCAAAAGCTCATGCAGGGGTGCGTGACAGGAAAGAGCACAGTAATTGCCAACCTGACAAGTGTGCTAATTTCATATGTTTCACTGTTTTCATTACTGTCTTGTTTTACTCATCTCACTGAAGTGACTTCACATACCTGAGGAGAACTAACTGTGAGGGCAGTTAACTCTTATGTGGGCTTTCTGTAATAGAGAACTGCAGATTGGGAACTATGTGGATGACTGATTTTGAAATGATGTTCTTGAATTGCTGTTTTCAAACTTAAACATTTTGTTTTTACTGTCTTTCTTTTGAAGGAAGATCCAACCTCATATTTATAGATGGTAATCCTGCTTAAATACTTGGTTGTTTTAAATTTCTGTTTTCAACAAATAATTTGTTTAGATGTGTTTTAAAATGCTTGTCACAGAAGATAATTAATAAGGATTTGTAAAGTATTTTATATTTAAGAATATAAATAGGGATAAATAGTATTTCATTTTATGGGTTTCTCTCTGTCAGTACAAACAAAGAAAACACAAGATAATAACAAAGTTGTTTAGAAAATATTTAGACAATTATTTAAACTAGCCATTCTTTATACACCCCAGGGTGTATAATTTCAGTGAGAGAATGTTGTTGTTTATTTTCCAGATTCCTTTTGTTCAACCAAAATAGTGCTTTGTATGCTGGAAGAGAAATATAATCATAGAATCATTTAGGTTGGAAAAGACCTGTAAGATCATGACGTCCATACTCAGGGATATTCAGGGTACATCCATCCACCAGCTCCAGCCTGTTTTTTATTGGGGCCTCAGGGAGGCCCTAGCTCTGTCACCTGGAGAGCCTCTGCTCCCTCCACATTCCTGGCCCTGCTGTCTGCAGACTGTTTTTCACACTTTTTTTCCCTCTCACTCCTCTCTGCCAGTGAAGCACTTCGCCTTTTCTTAAAAATGTTTTTCCAGAGGCATCTCCAGCGTGGCTGAGGGACTCAGTTTTGGCCAGCAGTGAGTGCCTTTTGGGGCCAGCTGGAACCTACTGTGTCAGGTCACAGAGGCTGCCTTGTGGGCACAGACACCCTATACAGTCCCTGTCTGTCTTCTCCCACACTCCTTGTCCTGCTCCTCTTTCGCTGTGTGTTCCCTCATCGGATGATGTAAGGGGAGCCATGTCCCACCACCATGGTGGTGCCACAGTATGTTGTAGGTTTCCATTGTAAATTTAGTAAGTCCTGTTGTGCTGCATCCATAACCATGTGCTTCATTTCCTTTATTGAAGGTCTGTTCATAAGTAAAGTAGGAGATTTTTATATTTAATTGGAAGGGAACAACTTCATAAAAGTAGTGTTCATAGGAGTGCTAAAATAAGTGATGAAGCTGCCTTTCTCTTATGCAGTCATGCTTAAATTTTAAATGTTTGCTTCTATGATTTGAAGGATAGTTAAGGTATGAATTATTATGAAGACAGACTTTTAAGGTGGCTTTCATAACTAGTCTTGAGTAAGCCATTTGACCTGGTCTGTCTCTTAACATCCCTTTATGTACTAGGAAGAATATATTTTTCTGCTTCAGTAGGAAGTGGATAGAATTTAATGAGTATTGTAATCTGCTCAGAGGTAGCAATAATAGTGTTGATATAAGCATTTAGATAAACATCTTAATCTACTACTTTGAATATGTGGCATTACTAAAATACTTTAAAAACATTTTTAGTTCAGACCATTTTGGGTAGCTTTCATTACCAGTTCATCCCATCAAGATGCAATTAGCTTGTAATAGAATCAAAATAACAAATCAGTAATCAAATGTATATTATTATTGTTTATGTTCGAAGGCATATATCACATTTATATAGATATGTTGCATAGATATTATATATGCCGCATAGATGTTATTTCTTTCCTTTAGTGGTTTCTATTAATTCTTTTCTTGCTGCAAAGTAACTGCAAGTTCTGTTTCTTTCAACAGCTATCAGCTGTTGAGTGGATATAAGCCAGCACCCATGGATCTGAGTTTTATCAAGCTGACCCCCTCTCAAGAAGCTATGGTGGATAAACTAGCAGAGAATGCTCACAATGTGTGGGCAAGGGACCGTATAAGGCAAGGCTGGACATATGGCATCCAGCAGGTAAGTGGCAACTTCAGACACTTAAACAGCACTTATCTATTGAGATATTTCACAGTTAAGTGGAAACAATGGTGATACACTATCAGGAAGAAACAGCTAATGAATGCAAGTCTGTCAGTCAAAGAAAAGAAAAATACATAATAAAAGCAATCCTTCTAAATAGCAGAATTAGACTCTTTTACAAGCATTAAAAAACTTGGTGGTATATTCTTGTATGCTATCTATATCTCAGGGTGAGAAAACTGCATGCAGAAAGCTAATGTGCTCCAGTATTTTAGGAAATGTAAACATTGACTTGCACTAGGGGAATCATTTAAATGTTTGTAGTTCTGGGAATGGAATAATTTTGTTTATCCTGGAAAATCAGAATGTAAACTTCTAGTAGTAACTTTGCTAATGTTATATTTCTGGCAGAAGCAGTGTTTAGCTGAGTGTAGTTAAGTCAGTCTCAAGTTCCAGTCCTACTTTCGTTTTTCTGTTTCAGTGAATAGGAATATTATTTGGTAGTTATCACAATGTGTTACAAGGGAGGCAAGTAAGAATAAAGCATGGTGGATTATTAAAAGCAAAACTCAGATTATTTGGTTTCTTAAAAAAATCCCCAAAATCAGCCAATTGGGTATATAATGAGCCTAACAGTATTTTTCAAGACAGCTACTACATCAGTTTTCCCTTAAGATTTTCTATTCTTTTTGTGATTGATTATGAATTTTACGTACAGAAAGGTCTCTTCACTTGTGTTAATAAATGTGTAGAACATTCCAAAGTGAAATTGTAGGAAAATTCGCCCCTTGGGGATAAAAATGAGTTTTCATTGGTTTGTTGTGAGCACAAAAGATCATTATTTTTGCAAAAATGAGAAACAGCTGTTTTGTAGGTACAGACACTTTTCTTCCTACAAACAGTGGTTTTGTTTTTGACAAAAATTTGAGTTACACATTTCACTGCTGCATATGTCAATTTTGTTTATTACAGGACCAAAATTAATTCTATTTGCAAAACCTTTTTATAAAACCACAAATTAATATGGTTTTATGTATATTAAGCACTTGACTTCACCTCATCGCATACAAATATGCTTATGTGACAAAATATGTTCTGCATATTTTCATTTCAACATTGTTCATTGTATAATCTTACTATGAAGCTGTCATTGTGTTACTTTGTAAGCTATTTAGGCAATCTATGTTCTGTATTTGGGTCTTGGCAGACAGTGAGCTAATCCTTCTGTTTGCAGACTGGAATATATGTATTCCATACTAGAAAAACACTGAAGATAATTCAGTGTTTTTGCAAGCTCCCTGCTTACCACAGGATTAAGTTTTCCCATAATACTGCACCTTTAAGTAAGAGAAAGTGGCCCTTTGAAGTGTTGTTAACATTTCTGATGGAATATGAATCATGAGAAGTGTTGGCAGTGATGATTTTCTATTGTCAGGTTGGGGGAGGGGATTAATTTATTTTGAATTCACTATTTCAATCCTGTGGTCATTGAAGTTGTGCACAATTAATTTCTAGAATGAAAAAGTGTATGCTCAAAAGAAATATTTCTGGTATATTAAAGAATCCACTCAATAATTTATACCATGTCTCCCATATTTTTATTCTTCCAGAAGCCAATCATTTTCAGTGCAGGGCCTTGCCAATTGGGAGCTTTGAAATGAATGGAAGTTGAGAAATAGTTACAACTTTGATATAAACTTGACATAGCTCCAAATTAAATTTGGATATGCAACAGAATTTATTGGTTAAGATCAAGTTAAAAAGTTTCTGGAATCAAATGCATGTCTCAGCTAATTATGTTTCTAACTAGCACTGGGAAAATTTAATCCCATGACTCATATGTAGTGAATAAAGTTTCTTAGATCTTGAAGACAATCTAACCTACCCTTTGTGTCTGTGTATCTTTGAAAAAACCCACAAATAATTTTGTCACATTTATTGGAGTGAATTTGCAGCTAAATTGCATGTCTTCTGAATTTGTGAGGTACTAAGTGGAAAAGTCAGTTAAATGATAATGTCAAAGTCTTTCCCAGTGTTACTGGTTTGGGAGTGATATGTAAAAGGTGTAAAGGGAGTGGGTGGCAATGAAAAAAGATTCTCCTTTATGTCTACACAATATGTTTATTATACACTGTCATTATGTATGTTTTGGTGTGCCTGTTGATATAGGAGGTTCTGCATTTGAAGAGGTGTGATGCGATAGTCATAAATCATTAGTTTTATTATGGTTCCCAAAAGGCAGTGGAGTTGCTCCAGGCAACAACTTGAGTTTAAAAACAAAAAGCCCCAAAACTCCAAAAACATTGATCAGACAAATCTAGTAGAGGATATCACCTAAAATTAAACACTTCAGCTTAATGTAAGAAGAATCACTATGTCTGTCTTATGTTCTCAGTGCTGGGCCTAGGGAAAGGCACTAAACTTACTATTGAACCTAAATTGTTGTAGTCCTGTGAGGAGACATTTTTGAGGCTCACAGGGAGAGAGCAAAATGGAGAAAAGTGGACTGATCTACTCACCGAACACCTCTCTGTGTTTTATCTACTGACTCCTAAAATGCTTTTCTGAGGGAAACTCTTGGAATTCTTGGCCTTGGAACTCTGGCCTTCCCTAGGCTCCCTTCTGAATAAATTTCCCACTCGCTGGATGACAAAGTTCAAACATGAAAATTAAATTTGTGCTCCCTTATTAAAATTTATAGTCTGGTGTGAAAAAGCTCATGAAAAATAGAGGTTTAGTTTCAAACTCCTTAATCTTTTAATTACTGAATGGTGCATTACTCATTTTTCAAGAGTTTTTTAAAAATTTACTTCACAGCCTCAAAAATGTCTGACTGGACAAATACGATTTAGGCATCTAAATCCATTCTGATGGCCAAGGACAAGATTTTGTATAAAAAGGTTATCGGAATGGTAGTCTCTAGTTCTAGTTTTCAGATATTTTTTGAGAAATTGGTGTGAGTTAAGCTCTGATTTTGACTACCAGGTTATGTTCTGAAAGTCTTAAACAAATGCTTCGGCTCTACATCTTGACTGGGCTTAGGTATGTGTTATAAATATTGAACTGTTCTTCCTTATTAAGACAAAGACAGTTACAGGCATGCAGAGGAGAGCCTGGAGAATTTAAAAGTAAAAGGCTTAAGTGTCTGTGAAACAGATCACACTTGGAGTTGGAAAACACTTAACTGGGGTTTTGCAGTACTGAGTGCTTATGCTTTAAACATCTAAATTTTTTTCTTGTCTGATTCATTCAAACTGACTAAAGACTTTTGTGTTCTGAGTTAGGCACTGTTGTTGAGCATGTAGTGCAATGGTGCAGCGAACAGTGTCATACTTATGCTTTCAACAGAGTATGATTGTTAAAGGTGAACAAGAGCTCTGAAATATTTGTGATGTTCAGGAAGCAGATTTACAAGATCAACAGTATACTTTACTCTCAATCTTGGCAGACAAGTTACTGCAGTCTTGTGGATAGTTAAACAGGTAGATGATGCCCTTTAGAACTTTCTCAACACTAGTAAGTCCTGCAAGAAGCTACCGTTCCTTGTATGTTGATTTGCTCTTCTTTCTGTTTTTTTTTTTTTGTTTTCAAATAATTAATTTCTTTTCTTCTGGAGAAAAGACCTGCTGAGTTTCAGGCGTGATTACAATGTGCAGAAAACAAATACCATTTAATACAATCCATAAGAAGAGAGAAGAATAATGAAGTGCTCCTTTCTAGGTGCAGTTCAGTGATGCTTCTCATTCAGCTGACATACATATCACACAGCCAGCAGCTTGCTCTAGCTGTTGTCCACACTGCTACATGCTTCTTCTGCTTGACTCCAATGGGTTTATTTCATGGGTTACATTCTGTCATCCCATCACATTACTGGGACATGTTACAGTACTGGAATAAAGTGACACGAAGTTATGCTGTATAATACTGTAAACAGATCTTGCAGAGCTTTAAAATAGTTTCCTAAGGGAAAGAAGCTTACAGATGTTTCAAAGTAGGTAAATAATCACTGGGAAATATGTTATGAACAGAAATCGTGCTGTGGCTGTAGGATGAAAGAAATAATCTGGTAGGCCTGTTCTCTATGAGCGCCTCACCATTTTGGGATTATATAAAATGAAAATTTAAAGGGATACTGTCAAGTAGTTAATGTAAAAACCATGTCTTTCTTTAAAAACTGTTGGGGAAAATGCCTTCCAACTTTCAGATTTTTTTCATCTTCTAAATCCACCACTGCTTGTCAGGCTTTTTTCTTAATAAGATATAGCAAGCTACATTTTGTGCGTGACTATATACAGTATTTTTGTTCTGCTGCTGCAGAGCCAACCAGCCAGCCAGGAGAGGGAGCACAAGTTAGCTAATAAATCCTTTTCCCAGAACTGTCCTGACAGCTATAATGACACTGATCACAAACAAGTAAGTATTTTTTAGTAGTACAGACTCTCAGTCTCTTATTGCTCCATGAAAGGAGCAGAGGGAACAAAACAAGTAGGAAAAATATGTGTTTCTGCTTCAGAGAACATGTTAAGTAGCAAGGGTAAGTGGAAAAAGAAGCACAAAATCAGAATGAAAATACTTGGCAGTGTCCTTTTAAGGGAGAAAATGATTACTTGCAAGTTGGTGGTCTTGGAACTAGGGAAATGGTACATGAACACATACAGGTACACATACAGGAGTTAGAGCCAGGCAAAGGAGCAATATAGCCTTGCTGTAAGTAAATTGCAATAATCACATAATCACATTTGTGCTATGAGAGAGGGCTTTTTTTTTTTTTTTTTTTAACAGATTTTGACATTCGGTCCCATCATAATTTCATGAGGCTTTTTGTGTGGTTACTTTTAAGGAATTTTTCATTATAAGATGATGGAAAAATAGCATTGAAGTATAAAATTATCTATTTGTGACTAAATCTTCACAATCAAATGGAAAATATTCAGAACCCATATAAGTTTGTCCATGAACTTAGGGTACTTTTGGCACATCCATGATCTTAGAGTATATTTTGTCATTCATAAAACTGTAATGTTATGCATACAGGAGAATCCCAATGTCCATATAAACAAGGAAAAGACTGTAAAAGAGAGAAAAGTGTTGAGCTTAGAGATCAGAAAGCAAATGAAAATAATTTAAAGTACATTACCTACCTCCTCTCTCTTCCTGAATACGTGACTTCTAGGTCTCCCCACTGATTGTGGAGATCACAGCCAAAGATTCTTTTGAATTTTGCTTATATGCACTGTCACATATCCAGATAGCTTAGTCAAAGGGTATCTTGCTTTTTCTTCATGTTGCATTGTGTTCTGCCCAGTAAAGCTAACAATCAGTTACCCCGTTTATATTGAGAAAAGAAAAAGTATTAAAAATCTCACAGATTTAACATTATTTATAAAAATTGGCAATCTAAAACTTTCCTCCCACTCTGTGAAGGGTATCTTAAAAAATTTGCTCTGCACTTCCTGTCCTAGAATAGTTAGTCGGTATTGCCAGGCAATTATATGAAATCTTACTTCGCATTGGCCAAATAATACAAGACAGGTTGGTCTTTTCAGTCAGGATCTTATTTTTTTAGATTTATAGAAAGTATATGACATAATTTTTTGATCAGGAGTAGGTCTCCTCAGACTGCCTAAGGCTGCAGTGCAAGAGAGGCATTGTTCTCGAAATTCAGGCTGGGTGAAATATGCATGCATGGGAAAAATCACAAGTTGTTACTTATTTTTTCATTAAACATATATAAAAAAAGCATCTTGTCCTTGTAAAAAACTGTGTTGCCTCACTTTGACATTTTATATGATTTATAGTGATATATTAGTTCCTTCCATTTATAGTCAGGGTACATTCTGCCAGGCATTCCATATGGGTATGGTCCTCAGTGAAGATGGCAGAAGCTGTGCACATATGACTAAGGATACACATACTTCTAAGGTTAAAACTCAGCTGTTAGTATTCCAGGTGAGGAAAACAACCTCTGCATTGGTTGGGTATATTTGGGTTATTAACATTGCTAAGCATATGGCATTGTGAGGACTTCATTATGCTTTCTGGTTCTAATGCTCTGGACTTTAAAAATTACTTTTTTGGTAAATACCAGATTAGAATTGTATTTTTCTTTTTCCTCTCTAAGATGTTTTAAAATTTTAATGGTTTCTAGTTAAACGTGAGCTGCTGTGATATGTGTAGGAAAGCCAGACCTCTGTGTAGCGAGGCATGAAAGGTGTGGTGTAGGTAAATGATCCTGCTCACAGTGTACATGCTGCACACTCATGTGGTGGCTCACTGGTTTTCTGGCAGCGCTGCTAGCAAGTTCAGCCAGTAGCATTTGTTGTGGCAATTGCTTGGAAATCTTTGTGATAGTGCAAGATGTGGATCTTGCATGTTGGTGGAGATATGACAGCAAGCAGAATCAATTCACAGCTGTGGAATGAGGGTTTTCTAATCGTGCAAAGGGAGCTGAGAAAACAACAGCACATCTGTCGCACTGGATATGTGCTGAAATACATTTGTTTTGTGCATGTAGTTTAGCAGCCTTGGTTATGAGAACAAAATCATTTCAATACCACACAGAATATGTATGTGTACAGCTCTAATACTTTAAATTGCAAAAAGTATGTTCCCATGACATTATTATCATATTTTTCCTGCAGTCTTCCTAGTATTTGTTTTAATTTTTCAACCTGTTCCTGTCTTTCTTTTTGATAAGTACTTATTTACATACATTTCTGGTGTCCTTTTATTCCCTTTAGTCTAGTGGTCTGTGCTGTTCCTGAACTTCTCAGAGCTTTGGGAAGGTCCAGGAGTGCACAGGTCCATTGTTGACCAATTATTGCCTAACCAAAATCCTTTTATACCTTACAAATAAATGTATGTATGCCCACTCAAATAGTTGTTCATCTATCATTTGCTGGATATATCAGAATCTGTAGTGTATGCTGTGAAAAGTAATACTGACTTCTGACGGTCATTACTGTATCACTGAAATTTATTATTTCCATCCAGGGCAGATTCTGCCAGGCATCCCAACTTGCAGTGCTTTCTTTTACTTAGTTAAGTAAATTAAATTCTAAATTATTAATGGATGTTTATTACATCAAATGAAGACAAAGATGTATAATAAAATGTGTAGGCTTTCCCCTGCCTTTTTTTTTCTGTGATATGATAGGTTCTGAATTCAAAGCCAAAGAATTATATCAGTGTCGTGTGTGCTACCCAGCTCAAACCAACTACTAAGAAGTAGTTGCCAGACAAACTCTATACAAAACAGTCTTCTGATGAATCTAGACTGTCAAATCTGGAAAATTCTGGCCAAAAAAAAAAAATTAAAAACTTGGGCTAGATGTTAAAACTTATTTTAACAGTCTTCAATAACTTCTTTGTATCTAATAGGAAGAATTCAGTCTGTGTACCACTTGGAAATGTACTCAGTAAAAATTACTGTTCTTAGCTAATCAATTTTCTTTTTGACTTGATTGTGAATGTGCAAAGCTCAATCACTGTACAGGATCATTCTCTACCCTTACACCAGAGAGGTGCAGGAGGTCATTAGTACAGAAACTTTTGATGAGTATAACAATAACAGTGCTTAATTCAGCAATAAGTAACACATTCAAAGTTTAAATAGCTGTGTGATAGGAAAAAAAAAAAGAACAAAGTTTTTAAAAGAAAAGTCTCACATTCAAATTTAAAGATGTAGCCACAGTCTTAAATGGGTGAAAAAGGTCACAATGTTAAATAAAATTAGACCCAAGGAAAAACTCTGTAAAATCAAGTTGGCTTAATGCATAAAATTTATGTATTCCCTTTTTTATCCCCTTTCTCTCATTTTATGCTGAGCTGTTTTAAAAGGACTTATATTTCATTGTAAACATTGTTATCAGCTGATTGCCTGTATGTTAATGTGTGTTATGGTTGCTATGGCAACTCAAATGCATTAGTCTGACTGTATATCATAGGTAAGAAGCTACATATTTATGGTTCCAAAGTTCTGTTTCATATATTTAAAGACAGTATTTCGTAACATCTTTTGGACAGTGTTGAAGAGGAAATAATTTCTCTTTTTTGTGTCCTTTCAATGACAAATAATTAAACCCATGGTGTTTCATCATCTCAGATGCTGACATGAATATTCTTATATCAAATAATAATTTCTCATAACATTTAACTTCAGTGTTTGTTCAAAGGACACAGCCATTTTTCAGATCTACTAAATTACACTCTGGAAAAAGCAGGGTGTCAGCTTAGGAGTTTGGAATAAATATGAAAAGTAGATCCCTCAGATGATATTGGTGTTGGGCCTGCTGTTGTGCTTTCCACTGAATGTAATTAGAGCTGATATGGTTTTGTAATCTTTGTCCCTAGCAATGCATTACCTTTATGTTTCAGTTAGCTCTTTTAGCATATATGTAATGCTTAATGTTTCTTCTCGTAAAGGAATCACTTCTAGGACCAGATTTCATCAAGCACTGGTTTATAACTGTACTTTTAGTATCTGCTCACTATGACAAGACAAGATGCAGATAGCATTGCATCTAAGCATTTAAAGGATAAAAAAGATGTCTGCAAGGATTTTTCAGAATGGATGTGCCATTTCTTCTCTGTCTGCAAAGACAGAATTGATACCATATATGTTCCTAAAACTGGAACTGTAATGCAATAAAAGAAGTAAGGTACTTTCACTGTAGACACCATCTTCTGAAATAATAGGCATTGTTTTTTGCACTTCGTAATAAATCTAACCAATCATAAACACTGCTCAATATCTTTGATATTGTACTCAAGAGAACAAACAGCAACTACTTTTATATGATATGTCCAGTGTGTAATTTCTTTTATGAATGCATGTATTAGGAAGAACATGGAGAGTTCTTTGCATGATTTCTCTCACTGCCAACAAATTCTGACAGGATGTAACATGAAAATATAGACAAGAAAACAATTCTGTTAGTCACTAAAAATTATATTGGCCATTTAAATAATCCAGTTAAACATGCTTTCAAATAAGATAATTTTGCAGTAGAGGGAAACCTAATCAATATATTTTGATAAACGTAAATATAAAGATTAAACCTTACCAATACTCTACACATGAAGTACATAAATATAATTGTGGCAAGTCCCTTTATATTTGACAAATAAATGTCTTAAGTAGTTGATATTGTAAGGCACAGGTTTATTATAATTTTATTACTTTTAATTAGTGTTGCATGCATATATTATTTTTTATTAGTAGTACTTTTTTCTTTTCTTTTTATCATGTTTAATATTTGGGCATTTCATATATCTTCTTTAGTTCTATAGTAATAAAAAATAAAACATCTGTATATTTGTTGTACAGATTAGTCTCAGTTTTAGTTAGAAACAAATTTTTTGTTAGGGTAGCTGCTTCATAAACAGTGTATGAAACATAATCCTTTTGACTTTTCTGTCAAACTCTTTGCATCTATCCTTGTTTCTATGGTTTTTATTGTTACATTATTAGGTAAATTAGAGAGAAAATTACAGAAGGCATAAGCCAGACAGCTCTGTTTATTTGTGTGTGTCCCTTGCTTTTTTTAGTGAATTAATTCCTTTTACTAGTTTCTAGACTCATGCAATTTCTTTGATTTCTCGTTATATTTGATGCTACATGATTTCGGTTGGTATAAATGGTTATTTTAATAGCATAATCTTGTCTGTAAGACAAAACACAGTTTCTGAAATTGAACTGATTTTTCATGCTTATGTAGGATGTGAAAAATCGACGAAACCCTCGCCTTGTACCATACGCTCTTTTGGATGATCGAACAAAGAAGTCCAACAAAGACAGTCTTCGGGAAGCAGTCCGCACACTTCTAGGCTATGGTTACAATCTGGAAGCTCCTGATCAAGATCATGGTAATTAATCTTAAAAAAAAAAGTAGAATTTTCCACTCCACTACTGTCAGTCCAATAAAACATATTGAAGAGGTGTCTCCAAAACTAATAGGTGCTTTTCTCCATTTTCTGTTGTTTATATTTCTCTTATACCTTCATTTTTTACTTTTCTTATTGCTTTCTTGCTTGTCCTGTGGCCTCAAATGAATAACTACAAAATGAAACATTTTTACATTTTAAAGCAATTATTTGCAATTTAAATCAATAAACATAATTTACTGAATGATTTTTATTTAATACTGTATTTGCTATTTCAAGACAAAATTGAAAAAAAATATGTAAACTCAGTAGATGTGAATTTTATATTCCTAAAATTTTAGTTTTTAATAATGACAAATTCTACAGTTGGTGTACAATCTTGTCTTTAAACACTTAAAGCTGCAAGATGAAATTTTCTAAAATGAATGACTGCAAACCAAATTTCTGTAAATGTCAACCTGCAAGTCTAGAATTTGATAGTCTGTTAGAGCCTCTAAGCTTCCTGTACGTTCTCAAGTCTTGGAAGTTGAATTAGACTATAAGTAAATTTTAACTCACTTTTTACAAATGTTGTCTTTGAACTTGCATCATTGCTGGATTGAATGTTTTATTGATACTGTGGGCAGTATGTTAAGTTTGAGACATCCTAGACAAAAAAAAAAAAAAGAAAAACTATAAAAACTATTAACAGAAAGTTTTAAAGAAACAGGACACTACTTTAAATCAATAAATGCAGAATATATAATGTAAAGAAAGTACAAGATATCAGGGGATATAATGTATAAATAAAGTTATAACCCCTATCAACACTATTTTAGAAGTTCACTTAGAGAAATATAATATAATCAAATTGCAACTAGCATCCTTATAATCTCAGCAAAATGTGGAAATTTTGAGAACCGTGTCTAGACCTCATTTTTTGTTTTTTCTTCATGTAGTGATAGTATTTTTTAGACCTATTTGGGCCATAGACCTTCAGCAAGACATTTCTGAGAAGACATAATTCATACCTAAAGTGTACACAGGGAGCCTACCATCTGGAATTTCTTTTCCAAAGCACGTGCAAGCTCTGATCCTCAGCTTTTATGGGATACTATTAAATTGTACTTAAATATGAGGCATTATACTATTAAATTGCACTTAAATATGAGGCATTGTGAAGGCCATGAGTGAGTAACAAGGTTGGATTGATAAATAGGTAGAACAATGTACCTTAGTGGTGTGGGTGGTAAAATGCCATGGTCTCAACTCTTAAATCTGCCTATGCCTGATCTGGAGAGTGTAAGCCTGCTGCAGAATCCTAGAATGTCTTCCCCTCCCACTGTTGGGAAGGAGATGGTGCATAGAAAGATTGAGCATGGCTTTTGCTTGGTTCTGAGAAGGTATAGGGTAGAAGGGTAGGCTGGTATAGGAGGCTTTTGCCCCTTGGGAAGGTGAAGGGGCTGTCTAATGGTGTAGGCAAGATGGGCAGAGTGCACACTCCTTTTCCACAGTCTCTTCCACATCCTACTGAACAATATTAATCCCTTTTTCCATTTACAGCTCGAGAACTGTATGCTGCTGCCTTGCCTTGGGAATAAACTGTTGAAACCCAGTATTTTTTCTTTAGAATGCAGTGATTGTTGACCTGGTTCTGTGAATGGAGTTGCAAAAGAAATATAAAGAACAGAAGTGCAACCCTGAATCTGAAAGATGTGATCAATGCTGTTGCAAAATTCCCGGAGGAAAGAAACTGCAGAACAGTGTCCCACAAACTCGTCTTTCTTGAGCAAAGACTGGAATTGCATTCAGCAAAAGATTTTTATAGTGATTTTGGGGATTTAGATTTTGCGGTTCATGAACTTTTCAAGTTTTCGAGATGCATAAAACATGTCATAAAGACCCTCTTACTTCAGCCAAAACCTATACTGTTATTAAAGGATTTAGAGCCCTCTAGTGGTGTTCAGCATCTACAAGCATTAATTTTCATTTATGCAATAGTTTTACGAAGTTCTCTAGTTTTGGTTTTTATGCTTTGTTATTTTTATTAATTTCTGGTTTCCCACAGCAGCTGTATTTTTCGGATTGCTTAGAATCTAGAAAGCATTATGTTACCTAGAATCTAAAAAGAAAACAATTTCTTAGTTACCATGATTTGTGGTGCTTCATCTGTGTAGATGAAGTACTGAGTGTCTTAAAAAGTGTTTTTAAGGCATTAATTCTGTAGACTATCAAAATGAAAATTTTACTGATAAAGACTTACATGCCAGAGAGTTGAATTGCTTAGAGGAAGCTTAATGAACCTCGCATAACTGAAGTCAGGCATGGTGGCATGAGAAGTGATAGTTAATTTTGAGGCATGTGATTTTATAGGCTATCCTAGGTAATATTGGACATACGGACCTTGATGTGTCTTGAGAAAACAGAACAGAAAGGGAGAGGTTGTTAGCATGGCCTAACAAACAGATGCAAGTTGTTGTAGACACATTTGATCTTGTAACAAACTCAGGAAGAGAAATTGTGGTGACTAGACCGAGTGCTGACTTTTCAGAGGTTGCACAGGCTTTAATACATTACAAATTTGTGGGGAAAGATTAATGCTTTTGGCCTTTTTTCCCTAATCTGAGAAAAAGAATCAGAATGGCCCCTGAGTCATATATTTGTAGCTGCATTCAGATTTCTAAGTTCTCCTTTCTTTGTAGTTTTTTAAAAATTTTTTTTAAATTTTTTTTTTTAATTCTTATTTTTCCCCCAAATTCCCCCAAATAGGCAAGGGCACTTTCCCCATATGGCTGTTTTGTAGGCACATTCTTCTTTTCATGTCTATGCTCAAAGGGATTCCTTTACCTTTTGCTTTTGCTTTCACTGTTTCTTGTCAGTATTTGAAAACAGTACTTCCTGCATTGATTTTTTTCCCCCTTTACTTATTTTTATTTTTTTAACCCTTACAGCAACAAGACTGGAAGTGTGCAGTGGGGTAATAGAAAAGTTCAGGATCTTCCGCACAGAAAAGACTTATGCAGTGAAGGCAGGGAAGTGGTACTTTGAGTTTGAGGCAGTTACTGCAGGAGACATGAGAGTTGGCTGGACCAGACCAGGTTGTCTGCCAGATCAGGAACTTGGCTCGGATGAAGAAGCTTTTGTGTTTGATGGCTTTAAGGTTTGTACGTGTTTATCTGTAATAATATGAGTGACTGCAAAACTTTCAATTTTTGTGTCTTATTCCATGTATCATTGCCTTAACTTAATTGGCTTCTCTGCTTTCATTGATGTTTTATGAAATTATTTCTCTCTGTCTTTGAGGGTCTAGGTAGAGTAACTAGGATCACTGTCACCTGAAAAATTAATTAGCAGGATTTGACATTTCTGTAAAGTTTTTTTCTCAAATTCATGTGTTTCTACGGTATAAATATAGAATTGAAAATCAAAGTGACTTAATCGAATTCAAAATACTGGCAGGGCTGTAACTAGCTATGAATAATTTCTTCAGAGTTTTACTCTGTTGTTCTCCCTTTAAGAAGTGACAGTAGGAAATAAATACCGTTAAGATAATTAATAGTAAGCGTTTGAGGCAAATTTTGATACATTTTTTTTGTAGAAATGTAAGTGTTCCAAAGGTTTTCATGGAAATCTTTACAGTTTAAATGAAGTATGATAGAACCACTAAATTTTGCTCAAATTTGGCTCTGCGTGAAAAAAATTGAAATCTAGATTGAAATCTAGTAAAAATATATAGAAAAACATACCTTTATATTACTGATTATCATTAAAATAGATTAAAGGACGCAATGAAATTTTTCATTTCAGTATGAAGGCAAATGCAACTGCTATCCAAAGCTTAATTGTTATTAAGGCTACTGATGGCTCATTGTCAAATTATTTCTTGTATCTGGCACTGGAATTAATTTCCTTTATTACTATTAAAATATGTAATAGAAATCAACAGTATTACTGGCTGTTCCCAGCAAGATTAAGCTCTCAAGATGTATTTTATTTATATCTTGTGAGAATTTATTTGTTTCCCACTCTTGCATTTAGCTGTGGGAATTTATTTGTTTCCCACTCTTGCATTGCATGAGAAAATGCCTTGAAAAGAGAAGTAAAAAGTCTTTTTTGTAAAGTTTCTTACGTAAATTGTTCAAGTCCTCTGTTCTTACTGCAATAACTGTGTAGTTGCCTTCTGAATCGTAGTGATTGACCTTTAGGTCTCAATCCACAAAGCTATTATGTTGTCTTTGATTCTGATGGGTTCTTTCCTTGGCTGGAGAAAAAAAATTGACCTTCAGGATATCCAGAAAGGTTAATTTGTTTTTCTCAACTTCCAAGACAGACACAGAGCATAAACATCTACTTATGATGAAATAAATAAATAGGAAACCTATTTTTTATTAGTTATTAACACCTTTTTTGTTCTGTGCTTGGCCATAATAGTTCTTAATAGATGTTAATTTATTTGAACTCCAGACCAAGACCTCATTGAAAGCCTTTGCAGTCTTTGACTTGAAAGTCAGTCATAGGAATCATTAATGATGCCCTCAGCTACTCTGGAATCAATCAGAAATCCAGTGCTTGTCTCATCCACAGACAATTCTAATCCTTCCCAAATCTGATATGAGAGAAAGATTAATTTATTTTGCACAAAACATTTTTAGAACTATACTTAAGGAAACAATGCAGTTTGTTGGCAAGTAATGAATTTATGGACTATTAAAGTAAATGAAAACAATTTCTTAGAAAAGGTTTGTGAAGTAGCGATTTAACATTGTAATTGATAGCATATTATTGAAATTACAAGTCTTCCATGGAACTTCTGCAGAAAACGAAACCATACTCTTACTTTTTTCTAAAATGTGGAAATAGCAATTTTCACTGTCAGCCCTCTTAGCAATGTTTTGCAATGGTGGTGTGACGGGTGCTTGGAGGAAATTAATTGTTGGATTTCCACATTCAGAGTCAGCTTGGAGTACTCACAGACACAGTTTTGGAATTATATTCTGTTAAAGTGTTCATTGTAGTGCCATCTTAATTGAGGTGGTTAATTATTAGTTCTACCATTAAAGACGAAAAGAACACACACGTTATCATTATTATCCTTCTAAATGCTTTTTATTATTTTCAGGCACAGCGGTGGCATCAAGGTAATGAGCATTTTGGCCGCTCTTGGTTGGCAGGAGATGTTGTTGGCTGTATGGTTGACATGAATGAGCACACTATGATGTTCACCTTAAATGGTGAAATCCTGCTTGATGACTCAGGCTCAGAACTTGCATTCAAGGACTTTGAGGTTGGTGACGGTAAGTACTGTAATATATCATGCTGTTAACTTCCTGTTACCCAATTTTTGCTCTGAGTTCACTTTAATGTGTTTCTTCTGTGTTTCATGTCCCCATTTTCATCCCTGCCCTTGCCTCCCCTGTCCTGCCCTTTTTTTTACTTGATTAGTATTAAACCTTTGGAAAGGAAGTTTGCTGTGTGTAAGGATGAGGAAGGGCTTTTTTTGGTGGTGATCTTTGTGGCTGTCTTTTGATGTGAGACCCTTTAATTGTTTTTCAGGGGTGTATCTGAAGTGGCAAATTCATGACTTTTAATATTTCATCCTCACAGCAGTAAATCGCCATATGGTATAACAGAAACACAGAATATATCATAGAATGGTTTGAGTTGGAAGTGACCTTTTAAGAGCACCTAGTCCATCCCCCTGACATGGAGGGCAGCAACATCAGATATTATCTAGATGAAGCACTAAAATATTACCAAATTTCTGTTCAGTTAGTGAGAAAGTGTGGTAGTGAGTTTAAACCATCTTTGAGTTTTTATTTTAGCACTGGGAGAAGTGACACCTGCTCCAGGATAAAGTCATCTGATACAAAACCATCCTCCAAAATATTTTGCTTTATTCTAAACCAGCAGACTAAGCTTTGTGTCTGTTTTAGGGTTCTTGGTACAGGTTTCAGCATCTACAGGCAGGTGTTATTTACTGTGAAGCCACAACTTATGAGATTGCTAAAGATGGCAAAGATTGTGAGGGTATGTCAGGTGGCAAATTCTTTACCAAAGAAGTAATTTTAAAATAAATTTAATTATATACCTGTGTGCAGATAGATACAGAAAAAGGGTAAGAAATTGTAAATAGTTAACTGCCTAAAACTTCTAAATTATGGTAATTTAAAAAATATTTTAAACTTTGAGTTTTCATTTCTTGTAGGTACATTATGCCATATATATTATACATTTGTTAAACAATACAGCTGTAGCTGTGAGATGAAGTTAAATTTTTTGAACAGTAAGAGCTCCATTTGATAATGTTGGGTTACTCATCCCTATTCCCAGAGGAAATATGATTTTCATACCTCTTAATTAGGCAATTCCCTCTTCGAATTTTAACCACTATTTTCATATGGATTGCAGAGTATTTTACTTTCAGGACTGCTTTGGGAGATTTTTTTTCTTTCTTCTGTTGTACATTAGGAATTAGAAATATTTTTATTTCATTTAAAGTGACATAATTGCCATCAATTTTCTGGTGCCTCTTACTTTACTGCCTTCAGATTTCCTTAGATGCAGTGGTAACATGATGAGGGAAAGGAATACCTGAATTTGCTTACTGTTGGTGCTATATGCAAGAGATCATTTTATTGCCGTTAAATTTTAATGGCTTTCCAGTTATTAGGTAATATACTCCCTTTGAGGAATAGGGGGTTCTGAAAGAAACTGGAATTCCATTAAATTCTGAGGGTAGCCTGGTTTTATTCCAAGTTGATGAAATCACAGTGGTGTACTTTTTGTGGTACTTGTTTCTAGCTGCAGGTTCAGCTTGAAACAGATCTCTCTGCTAAAGTAGTTATTGGCTTTATGTGGAGCCCAAAGGCTTTGGTAACCATGTTGGAGACTTCATGTCAGAGACTTCTAGTCAAGCTCCTCAGATTTTTCACAATATCCTTGTAATTCACTACTTCCTGTAGTGTTGTTTTTGTAGAAAAGAGCTTGCCCTTTGAAATAAGACCTCCTATTCTGTTTTCAAGGGAACATGCTGGTTGATCTTAGATTTAATAACTGCAGAACAATATTTGAAAATATTATGGGTATTTAATATAAAAATATTGGAGGGAAAAGAAGAGGGGGAGGGAAGGCAACTGAGTGTGAGGGTGTATGTGCAAGCACATGTATGAAATACCCCAAATAAATTACTTTTATGGAGCTTTCTGAGAATTTTCTTTGGGGCACTTCTGTCAGTGAATCATATGCATGTTGTGTTGCTGCAGAAAGGAACCTTTCACTTTAGAAAAAGTTAGAATTTCTGATGCAGCCTTACAGTACCTGTAGTGTTACCTTACTTAGGAACAGTGAAAAGGGGATAGGGTGCTCTGCCAGTTTACCAATAAATCACGTGGCAGATGAATTTATTTATGAGATACCATCTCAGTGGTAAAATTGATAAACATAATTGCATCTTATTATGTGTCTGTAGAGAAAAATTTAACTGTAGATATGAACAGATACACCGTACAACGCAATTTTTTTCTGTCGACTCATGATCTCTGTAAGCAGGAACTGTTTGTAGTGTTTGACAAGATTGAGTCAGGAGGTTTATGCTACGTCCTTGAATGTAATGATCATTATAAAAAAGTTGCTGTCCTATTCTTTTGCCATGTGTGAGGGACAGTGCTAGAGGGTTACTTTTCATGTCTTTCTACTTGTTTTACTATTTCATACATTGAAATATGGTTTTGCTCCATAGCCATTTATGTTTCTGGAGATTTAAGAGAGATTCTGGAGATTCATATTTCTGGTTGATAATAAAGAAAACATGTTGTTAATAGCTAGGTCAAATGAAACTACAAAGTGGTTTGTAGCTGTGGGGATTGAAAAGCAGGATGAAAAGAAATAGAAGAAATAAAAGATTTTCTTAGGTTTTTAGACTGTGAAGCTGAAACCGAGAAAAAAAAAGAAAAAGGAAGAATGTGCCTGCAGAATAGCTGTATGGGGAAAGTGCCTTTGCCCATTCTGGGGAATCAGGAAAAACAAAAATTGTAAAAAGAAGTCACAAATGTGTTCCCTGTGCTAGTGAAACAGTAAGATGCATACAAGTGTAAGGCTCATTCAAAAGGTAAGACAGAAAACACAACCCCAAACGAAATACCTTACATTTCATTAAGCTATGGTGTCATAATGTCAATTCTCATTTTCCAGAGCCGGAGTTTTCTGTATTTTTTAATTAAATTTTTTTTTAAACCTATGACATGCACTTTGTGCATATACGTAATTTTTTTTTCACTATTATAGCTGCATGGACAAGCAGTATGTTATTTTTTGAGTAAGATTCTCTCAAAATACCGTGAATGGCATTTTAGGAGGCATATCAAAAGTAGTAAGACTTAAAGTAAAAATGTTAATACTCTACCAGCTCAGAAGAGAGATTAACCAAGAGCTGGCTGTCAGCCTCTTTAAAGTAGTTTGAGTGTTGCATAAAAAGATCCATAACTATTAGAGGGCTTATTTTTTTTTTTTTCAGAATGATGTTTAAGATGCATTACTTGGTGACATGCAAGATGTGATGTGCTGTTGATGATTGCCTCCCTTTAAAATCTTTGCCTTTTGGATTTATATTTTTTTCCGAATGATTTTTAGTTCAGTTATGGAAGAGAGCAGTTTGCTAATGTTCATGATGTACAAACCACGTGTTCTTTGATCTTGTTTTAAGGATTTCTACCTGTGTGCAGCCTGGGCCCATCTCAAGTGGGAAGAATGAACTTTGGAAAAGATGTCAGCACTCTAAAGTATTTCACTATATGTGGCTTACAGGAAGGGTATGAACCCTTTGCTGTTAATACAAACAGAGACATCACCATTTGGCTGAGTAAAAGGCTCCCTCAGTTTCTACCAGTACCACAAAATCATGAACATATTGAGGTTTGTGATCCTATTAAAACATTTCTAGACACTTGAATATGCTTGAAATATGTTTCTACTTTAGTACTTATTAGCAAGATTTTAATGTGATGTGTTGACCCAATCCTGGATGAACCTTACACCTGTTACAAATTTCTTACTATGGGTAGAGTTGCAAAGAGTATAATTGTTTGATTGATAGTATTTCTTTTTCCATGAAGCCTGTCACATGTGTTAACATGGCATTCTGAGAGACAAATGATACAAGATGTCCTCATTAAGAGCTTCTTGTGCACTGAGAGCTATGTTTGTAAGCAACTTCCAGAAACTGGGCATTTTTAAATAACAAATACCATGTGCTTTAGTGCACACACTTTTTGATTTTTCCATAGCTAATTGGTTTTGATTGTAATAAATATTTATTAGCCAATTGTGCCAACACTTATGTCCCAGTCAGTTGTGCATCTTGGTAGAACTGAATTCATGCCTTGTAAGTTTGCCATGAAATCCTTCTGAAATGGTGAAATAAGAACTCTTTTTCAGCTGGTGTGTGGTATTTAAGAAACAGTTTATGTTCTTTCATATGTACATGCATGATTTATATTTCTTAGTCTGTGTTATTCTGGGCAGAGTTGGATTTATGTTGCAAAGAGTAATGATGAGAAAGGTGATTTCTCTGTGACTGGTTTTCTTAATTTAAAAATGGAGTAACAAAAACATCCACTCCTCATAGCATTTATTTACCTTCAAAATGGCAGCACATGATTGCAATGCATTAGACTGTTGACAGCATACTGTGGCAAGTTTTGTAAGTCATGGATGCTTATTCTAGAAATATAAATTAAAAATTTGCGTGGCAGAAAAAGCATCAAGTTCAAAACAACTACCTCTTTATGTTTCGTAGGTGATGAGAATTGATGGCACCATAGACAGCTGTCCCTGTCTGAAGGTCACACAGAAGTCCTTTGGTTCACAGAACAGTAAAACAGACGTCATGTTTTTTCGGTTAAGCATGCCCATTGAATGTGCTGAGGTGTTCTCCAGATCAGCTGCAGGAGGATTACCAGGTTCTGGTCTTTTTGGCCCAAAAAATGACTTGGAGGATTATGATGCTGATTCTGATTTTGAGGTTCTAATGAAAACTGCACATGGCCATCTAGTTCCTGACCGGACAGAAAGAGAAAAAGATGCTACAAAACCAGAGTTAAACAACCATAAAGATTATGTTCAAGAAAAGCCCTCACGTCTTAAACAAAGGTTAGCAGCTTCCTAACTTTTCTTTTTTTTTTTGCCCCAATTTGCTTCTCAAATTAGAGGCAAATGCCAGTCATGTCTGGCAGAACAGCCAAGTAACTTTTGAATATACAGTTTAAGGTCAGAATTAATTTAAGTGCTTTTAAAAATGAGCTTCTCTCTTTTTCTTTTCTGAATAATTTGCCTTTGTGATTGAATTTTTAATAGAGGTTTTGATTTTACTTATTTTATTGCAGATTTATGCTCAGGAGGACAAAGCCAGATTATAGCACGAGTCACTCTGCACGGCTTACTGAGGATGTGCTAGCAGATGATAGGGATGATTATGATTATTTGATGCAAACTTCCACGGTATTGTAACATAGATTTGGTGTTTTAGCTGTTTTTTTTTTAAATTATTTGCTTGGTTTGGTTTTTTTAATAACTACATTTTTTTTTAAATTGCAAGAGTTTCATAAACAGCCAAATATTCAATTTAAATGTCTGTGGTAGTACTGAACTTGTGCTAAATTTGAGACTGTTTTGTTTCTTCTATTTTTAATTGATTGTCAGTCTAAAATAATTTCCAAATGAAAACCTATAAGCTAGTTTAATCAATTTCTGAAACTACTGCTGATAACAGTAGACATAAAAGAGGAAGAATATAGTTCTAGAATAGTGGAATAAATAGGAAAAAAGTACATTAAACTAGTAGGTCAGTGTTCAGGACCATTTGAAAACATCTCTGCTAATTCTACAGTGCATTAATTTAGTGGAATTCCCAGTTTGAAAATTTTGTGCAGGTTTTGTAGATCTTTCTCTGACAAGATCAGCTCCATAAGCACTCACTCCTCAGTGTTCAAAGGAAAACAAATACTCCTCTTCTGGATGTGTTCTTCTCTTTGTAAAAGATATTATATACTAGAAACTGAGTCACCTGCAGTATAAAAAATGTAGTTGCTGTAGAAATATAGCTTACAGTGCTTTGATGCAGAATCCTTCAGTACAAGCATATGAACTGCACATTTAATCTGTTCCATTTTTTTGTTTTTACATTCATATATTGTTGGCTGTATTTTGCTTCGTGTTTATGTTCTTTTTTTGCTTTGCTTATGAATTACACTTGAAGCCTATGCTACTTTCAAGAGATGAAAGATTTTAAAGCAACAAATTAATTCAGAATCAAACTGATGCACTGGAGAACAAATGCTTACATTTGATAACATGATTTTTTTATTAACAGTACTATTATTCAGTGAGAATATTTCCTGGTCAAGAACCTGCAAATGTCTGGGTGGGCTGGATTACATCAGACTTTCACCAGTATGACACAAGCTTTGACTTGGACAGAGTGCGTACCGTCACAGTTACACTGGGAGATGAAAAAGGAAAGGTTCATGAGAGGTTGGTTAGAATTTTCTTCAGAAGGTCTATATTTTATACCCATGAAAGCAACCAGCAATTTATAAGGTGTAAATCCACCCCATTTAATGTAACTAGATTGATGTAGAAAAAGCAATTGAGAAAGCATAAATTTAATTTTTAGCTCCTCTTGCTTGTGAAAAAACAGTGCAGTAATGATCTAGTCAAATCAATAGGCACTTAAAAGTAAAATAGTGCAGCTTTTCTATATAGTTTGAAATTATGATCCCATAAATATTGACTTTTCACCAAAATTACTACAACAGCTCCTCTCAGCACTTCAGTTTTTTATCTGTACCAGAAGCTTTTTGTTATGCTTAATGTTTAAATATTAAAAACCCTAACTTGCAAAGTCAGTTTTGTCTTTGGCATTTTCCAAAATATTTGCGCTTGTTCATACTTTGTCATGTTCAGTTTTTATTTTTTTCAGTTATGATGTCCATGTTTCATTGAATTTTGGCAGTGGTTCAGTTGTGATCCACTGATTTCAGCCACAAGGCCCTGTTGTTTGCAGCCAAGGTTGTTCTTAGTTTGTTAGACAAATTTTGCGTACCGTCATGAATAAATTTATCTTTTGACATTCAGTATAAAACGCAGCAACTGCTATATGGTGTGCGCAGGAGAGAGCATGAGCCCTGGCCAAGGACGTAATAATAATGGTCTGGAGATTGGTTGCTTGGTTGATGCTGCCAGTGGCCTGCTGACCTTCACAGCTAATGGCAAGGAACTAGGCACCTACTACCAGGTGAGTACTTTTTGATGATGTGTTCCAGTGGGAAGGGGGGAAACCCGAATCCTTAGCCTGCATCATTAGAGGCTTTAGTACAAGATTGTAAGAAAAGTAATTATCACTGTTATGGCAATAATTTTTCCCTTTCTCTGATTTAGGTTGAACCAAGTACAAAGTTGTTTCCTGCTGTATTTGCTCAAGCTACAAGCCCCAATGTTTTCCAGTTTGAATTAGGAAGAATAAAGGTAAATAATGTTTGGTTCTTTGCAGGTTTAGGACTAATGAATCATATTAAATAATTTTATTTTATTTTTGCCATTTATTGCTTGCGATGTGTTCTTGGTATTGGGCACATTTTTATGATTACAAGTGTTTGCACTATTGCTATTATTATTCTTGACTTAAGTACTGAATAAATTTCAAATACAGTAGGTTGAACAAGAAGACTTGAAACTGATTAGAATTTTCTGAATCTCATCTTTCATGATGAAACAAAATCACTGTGGTCAGTAAGTTAAATGTCTCAATTCTACAAACAGAGCATGGATGACTGGTGTATCTGAAGAATTTAGTTACAGCTTTAAAATAATTTTAAAATATCTTCAGATAAAATACAAGAAAACTGAGCTGAATTTTGCTACATTGTTTTGGATACTTGGATGTTTAAGTAACCATATGTGGCAGTCAATTTTCTATTTCAAATTTAGCTTGAAAAACAAATATGGAAAATGCTGTCTTGACACTAATTTTCCAACAGTTTCTAACTTGTTTTAAAAACTAGTGAAAATGTTGATCTCCTGTGTACAATACTTTACTATGTGTTGAGTGTATTTCTGGAAAAGAAATGCACTGTTTGGTAAATATGATGAAACTGATTGTCTCTTCCATTGGAATTTTCCAGAATGTGATGCCATTATCTGCTGGCTTATTCAAAAGCGAACACAAAAACCCAATCTCTCAATGTCCTCCTCGTCTCCATGTCCAGTTTCTGACTCATGTGCTTTGGAGCAGAGTGCCCAACCACTTCTTGAAGGTGGATGTGTCTCGGATCAGTGAACGTCAAGGCTGGATGATACAGTGCCTGAATCCTTTGCAGTTCATGGCCCTTCATATCCCTGAGGAAAACAGGTTGCTGTTTATGTTTTGTACTGTGTCAGAGTTATGTTGGGATTATGAAGCTACTCATGTAATGCCATCCATGTAAGAAAGACCTGAGGTCTTTTCTGTATTTATAACACAAGTAAATACAGACAGTGCATTTTAGGTATTAAAAATTAACTTCCAACATTTTAAAATCTCCCTTATTTTACTGTTTCCAACCTCTCCCAATTTTTCTCCAAACATGTTAATAGCATACGCAGATATGCAATGAAAATTAAAGAAACTCTGTTTTTAAATAATTAAAGATAATCTGTAAAATGAGCAAAAATTGGGTTTTGTAGAGTTTTTTAAATATTTGTGACCAATTTAATCATTCCATTGCTTTAAGTTTCCTAAATTTAATTAAAGCAATTAAAGAAATTTAACTTTGTGATGTCCTTGTTATCCAAATGTCCAAGCATTTTGTCAGTGCCTAAACTGAAAAATGAGTCACTGAAAATTTAGGTAAGAATTCTAAACAAAGAACCCCAACTCTGAACCCTCTTCAAATGAACTGGTTAGTCTGTTGCCACTTTGCAACCCCAGATTTAAAATCATATAACTATCTTAATTCCATCTATCTTGATTTTCAGTTACCTGAATGCTTCTTTGTAGTATGAAGAAATATTCTTTGTTAAGTAAATAATTTGATTTTTTCCCCCACTGAAAGTAATTGAAGTAATGAATTTAGGAGTGACTTTAATAAATCCCAGATTAAATTTTGTTGTTAGTCCTTGATTCTTAATTTGACAGTGTTTCTCACATGAAAGCTGCCATGTGAAAAAAGCTCATTCCTGGAATTGATATTGTGCTAATGTTATCCTTAAGGATAAGTTTGAATCAAAGATACTTTTGAATATGGGATTTACTGTATTGTTTTTTCTTCTCTGCAGAACAATTGATATTTTAGAACTGACAGAACAAGAAGAATTGCTGAAATTTCACTACCATACCCTCCGATTATATTCAGCTGTTTGTGCTTTAGGCAACAACCGAGTGGCCCATGCTTTGTGTAGCCATGTGGATGAATCTCAGCTCCTCTATGCTATTGAGAACAAATACATGCCTGGATTATTACGTGCAGGATATTATGACTTACTCATTGATATCCATCTCAATACCTATGCAACTGCCAGGCTGATGATGAATAATGAGTATATAGTTCCAATGACAGATGAGACCAAGAGTATTACCTTGTTTCCTGATGAAAATAAAAAACATGGCCTTCCTGGTATAGGACTTAGCACTTCATTAAGGCCAAGAATGCAGTTCTCCTCTCCGAGTTTTGTAAGCATAAGCAGTGAATGCTTTCAGTTCAGTCCTGAATTCCCTCTGGAAATTTTGAAGGCCAAAACCATAGAGATGTTGACTGAAGCTGTCCAGGAGGGAAGCCTCCATGTCAGAGATCCAGTTGGAGGTTCTACAGAATTTCTGTTTGTCCCTCTCATCAAGCTCTTTTATACTCTTCTAATTATGGGAATCTTCCACAATGAGGATCTGAAACACGTCTTGCAGTTGATTGAGCCCCGGGTTTTCAAAGAAGCAATGAGCCAGGAGGATGAAATTGATTTCTCAGAGAAGGAGTTCAGTTCAGATGAGCTCAAGTCAGAAGAAGGAGAGGAAGAAATTAGAGGGGAACAAATGCCAAAGGAAGGACTCCTTCAGATGAAACTTCCAGAACCTGTTAAATTACAGGTAAAAATACTGTTGTGATAGTGGTTGTTCTTGTTTTCTTCACTTGGGAATTTATCTTTCAAGGAATACATCATTTTGAAATTAATTTTTTTTGGTTAAATAGAAAGGTAATTTCATTACAGAAAACTAGAGGATTTAGTGTCTTTCTGATAATATAAACTTGTTCATCATAGATCAAGTAACTACAGTTTTCATTAAAAAGAATTACTTGCTCAATGCCATCAATAGTCAATTCTTCATTTTTATGAATCCAAACAGAAATTACCTAGAAGAAAGGAGTAAATCCATTCTCTCATAACTTTAGTTATGTCTGAGGCACATTAATCTTTTGCAGATGCCAGATATTCCTGGTGTAAAATTGCTCTATGCATAATAAATAACAGCATTAAATGTTACGGACACTTTATTTGATAGTGACTGTTTCTGTAGGAAATCCATCCTTACTTGCATAATACACAGAAGATATTTCTTACCTTGCCAACTCATGTCTCCTACAATACTGTTTTCTCAGATGTGTCATCTACTCCAGTACTTGTGTGATTGCCAAGTACGACACCGAATAGAAGCCATTGTAGCATTTTCAGATGATTTCGTGGCCAAGCTTCAAGAGAATCAACGCTTCCGGTACAATGAAGTGATGCAGGCCTTGAACATGTCTGCTGCCCTGACAGCTAGAAAAACAAAAGAATTTCGATCCCCTCCTCAAGAACAGGTACAGCTTACCATGGACAGTTTCCTTTTTTTTTCACTCTATGCGCTTTTTGGGTTGCAGAGTTCTATTTGATTTGAAAGTTTTTCCTTTTGGAGATCAATGTAATTTGTCTTTCCTTTGTATTCTCTAAGATTAACATGCTGCTGAACTTTAAAGATGAAAAAAATGATTGTCCTTGCCCTGAAGAAATTCGGGATCAACTCTTAGATTTCCATGAAGACCTAATGGCACACTGTGGTAAGGCTTGCTACTGAATATTTTTCTTTATTAAATTATATTACCATTAGAAGCAATTTTTGTAAGTAGCTTTATGTAAGAAACATCAACTGAATAGTCTCTAAATTAGACTGTATAAATTATAAATATTATCAAATAAGGATAATTGGCTTGTAGTCAAAACCAAGGAAAGATTCTTATCCTTCTGTGGCCAAACTAGAAGGGAATGCTATATGTTTTGCTTTAAAAGAGTCTGTTCTGTAGGCTGAAAAACTCAGTTCCTTCATTTTCTCCTTATGGGGCAAGCAGTCCAGACACCAATGGGTCATTTTTGGATGTTTTCCAGCTTTTCAATATTTTTTGTTGTATTCGGCAGCAGGAAATGCAGATGAAATAAATAATTTAGATTAAAACTGGAAAGGAAAACAAGCTTTATCATTTTGATTTTTCCATTTTTTCTTTAGTAGTTTTTCATTCTTCTCCTCTCTTCAAATTACTTGACAGCTTTTTCCATTGTTTTTCTTTTCTTATGGGAAAATTGGAATTTGCATAATCTACAAATAGAAAATTAATTTTGTGGGTCAGAGGGTGCATTACCATAGAACAGAATTAATTACTTAGTGTATTCAAAATACAGCTACTGCAAAATTGGTAAAACAGTTACACATCCTAGAGTCCAATGTTTTCTTGATTAGTCAGCCACCATTTGGGGATTCACATTTTGTGGAATGGTTGAGAGACAAGTATATTGAAAATCTGCAAATCAAAAAAGTACAACTAGAGCTCAGGGAACAGTGTAAATGTGGGAAAACAGACATTTCATTTGAGTAATTTCAGACCATCTCTGTGTTCCAATTGATAAGACATTTCAGTATCTTTACTGTTAATTAGTGTCATTGAGGAGGCTGCTATCCAAATAATTTTTAAAATATGATTTAGTGTGAGATAAGAACTCATTGATGATTGTTTAGTTTAGTAAATTGCTCTGTTATGACAAAGTATAACAAAAAAACTTCTAATGGAAATGGAACTGTACCTAATACAAAAAATTAGACAACTAGAACCAGATGCAATAAATTGAGAAGAATGCTGTTATGTCATGAAGAAACATCCTATCAAATTCAAGACTGCTAAAGAATGCCCCCCAAAGCCCTTAACTTCAGAACTTATTTTGGAAACTAAAAAATCTAGAAAATAGTTGAGTGACGTTTTTACTTGGACCTAGTGTGAGTAATAGGTACAGGTCAATATTTTTAATTCCTCTACAATGCCTCTACAAAACAAGAGAAATGAGCTGGTAGGAATGCCATGAAGTTCTGCATTGGGAAGTTTAAAGTCCTGCACCTGAGAAGGAATAATCCTCTGCAGTAAGGACAGGGACCAAACTAGAAAGTAGCTTTGCAGAAAAACTGGGCTCTTCAGTGCAAGAGAGACATGGGCATACTGGAGTGAGGCCAGGGAGGAGTCATCAAAGACAGTAAATTCTTGTTCTGTCTTTTGTAAGAGGGGAAAATCAGAAGGCTGGGGTTGTTTGAATTGAAGAGAATGCTCAAAGGGGGATGGTATCAATGTTGATAAATACCTGTTGGGCAGGGAGAGTTTATAATGCTGAGACAGACTTTCCTCAGAAATGTCTAGTGACACAAATTGAAAATCAGGAAATACTACTTATTTGTTACAGTAGGGTGAAGAAACACAAGAAGAGGTTGCTCAGAGAGGTTGTGGAGTCTTTTCATTATAGGAGATATTCAAAACCTCACTGGACAAGGTCCTGGGCAGCCTGCTTTCGTTGAACTTGTTTTGGGCAGGGAGGCTGGACTCTAAAGGCTCATTCTGAACTCAGCTGTTATGTGATTCTGTGAATCTTCACATTAATTTGTTTTACATGTTTATAGCTCGTTATATTAATGTCATGAAAGACCACTCTATTGTGACTGTGGCTACTTTCTTCTGACTGATCACTAGAAAATATGTTTTTTGTAATGCCTGTCCTTTCACCTGTTTTATATGTTTTACATAAAAATCTTTATTGTTATCATTTGAACTACACTGTATCAGTAGGGACTATATCTATGCTTCAGAGCTACATATGTCCAAAACACAGGCATCAGTGCATCCCATAGCATGGAAAATGCATACTGGGGGAAATTTATTTATTGCATTTTTTATGTATAGCATCACAAAATTTATAAGCCAGTTTACTAAGGTTACATGATCCGTATCTGCACTTTCCTGCTTGGCACATGTGCCCATTCTATACTTGTTCCAAATGCTGGTTAAGCATGTTCCATATGGAGTCCCATGGAGCTCTCAGAGCTCCAACAGAGCAGAACAACAGTTTACCTTAATTATGTTTGTACACACAATATACAAAATATGACTGTAGCTTGATTAATTGTATTCTTTCACTACTTAGTGCATTTTTAAAATTTTATTTCAGGAATTGAGCTAGATGAAGATGGAACCTTGGATGGCAACAGTGATTCAACCATTAGGGGTCGCCTCCTATACCTTATGGAAAAAGTTACATATCTGAAGAAGAAACAAGCTGAGAAGACAGTTGAGGACGATGATAAGACATCCTGTAAGCAAAATTAAATCAGCTTATTGTAACTTAATTCCAAAAGGTGAAAGAAGCAGACCAGAAAGTCCTTCACACATTTTCAGCCAAAACAAGGTGGATTTTTAGTGAGAAATCTGTGCACCTTAAAGTTTGATGCTCAAAACAAGCATAGATGGATTTATTTGGCAGATTGGTTTCCCAGTGGGATGTAGTGGAAAATTTCTTCTACTGGCATTTTTGCCCCTTATTCATTGTCAAGTCATATATTTTTCAGTATATATCCGGCTTTTAGTGAAATTAGTACAGACTTAAAAATTGTAGCAAGGTCCTGATTTATGAGAACTTCCTCAGTTGCAGCAGCTTCAAATCAGTATTTGCATGAAGATTACCACATGAAAGAAAACTCTGCATGCAAGAGGTAATTAGCAGAAGCCTCCCCACCCAACCTAAAATTCAAGATTTATTGACTGTGACTGTTCTTCTGTAATTTTTTTCTGATACTTTCTGCCTTTCCATCTTGATAAGAATCACTGCCAATGACATCCTAGTTCTGCAGTTGGTGCAAACTATTTAAATTTTATTTATCCTTTTATCTGTCAGTGTTAATATTATTTTTATCTTTTTTCCCCTCTTTTGTGGTATGTGGCACTTTCAAATGTCCTTATTTTTTATGCTGCTACCCTACTAGCAGGAGTGAATTTCTGGACACACAGTTTAGGTGTTCAGACTTGGGTAAAAAAATTGATTTTTATCATTGACTACACAAAATTCTTGGGGAGATTGGCCTTTTAACCTGGTTGCTTAATGTGAGTTCCTAAAGTTACAGCATGAGAGGGTTTCCCCAGGGTACTTATAATGAGATGGCTTCTTAGCTGCCAGGTATTAGTGTTACCTTAGTGTGGAAATATTTTTGTTCTCCTAAGAGTGTGCCTTCTAGCTTTGCAGTTTATAGCTGTTACTTCAGTTATCAGGCAGTGATAATTAGAGGCTAGGTCCATGCAGAATGTGGTGATGAAACTCATCACTTCCTCTTTTTTTTTGTAGTAATCTTAAAAGCTCTGTAAAACCTCATTCTCTCTCATATAGGTAGGAAGACCATTATATTAAACAAACAGACCCACAGGTAGGTGAAATGCAGTATTTAAGTTATCAAAATAGGAACCAAGTGATGGTTTGGTCCCGGGATTCTTCATTAAAAAAAAAAAAAAGAACAGAACAAACAAACCCCATCCAAAAAACTTAGCATTTGTCCATTCTTGTTATTAATTATTTCAGTCCTTCTGAAATATCAGCCCAAGTACATTTCCTATTTTTCCTTATTTTAAAAGTGTTTTTGTTCTTAATGCTATACTCAGTGTCAATGGAAACACCTCTAGTACCATGCTTGGACAGTAGCAATGAAATACATTACTACTACTACTCTTCTTTCTTCCCCTTTCCCTGTACTAGCACAAATTATCTTCTCTGTTAAACATTCTTTTTTGTGTAAAATCCTTCTTTTTCAATATCTTTCTGTAAGTACTTTTGCTTTTCATTTATTTGAGTTAACCTGGAATTATCTTAACTGAGATTATAGAGCTCATCTATATTAACATATCTTTTCCAAAACTAATAAAGATTATCCCAACTAATAAAGATTATCAGTGACACTACCAGATATGGGTTTCTTTCTGCATTAGAGACTGAATTAAATATGCAAATGATGACTTGCTATTTATTTGATTGTAGTGACTTTTTCTCTTTTGAAGGGCCTTTGGCTTTGGCAAAGGAATAAGTTCAGTTATTTTTTTTGTACATTACAAAACTTGGAGTGGATACCCAGCTTAGACATGTAAATAAATAATACAGCATTTCCATAAGCTACTAGTATAATGTTTTGGCCTTACTTCATAATAGGATAAACAAGCCCTCAGACCTGAATTAATGGAAAAATATTGAAAGCACTATGTAGAAATAAACCTGGGGACTTTGTGAGCATCTTCATAGTTTTTTGTGTTTAATTTTAAATATTTCTGTTTCTCTTGTGTGATTTTTATTTTTCTTTGGTAGTCTGCTAAAAAAATATCAAGAAAAAGGTGCTTCTTAGGAATTGAATTCATTCCAATTCATGTCTGAGGGGCCAGCAGTAAGGCGATGAGCAACTAATAGTAATTTTGTGATTTATTTACTTCCTTCACAGCTACTCTTCAGCAGTTGATTTCAGACACGATGGTACGCTGGGCCCAGGAATCAGTGATAGAAGACCCGGAGCTAGTGAGGGCCATGTTTGTATTGCTACATCGCCAGTATGATGGTATTGGTGGCCTGGTTCGAGCCCTGCCAAAGACCTACACCATAAATAGTGTGTCTGTGGAAGACACAATCAATCTTCTGGCATCCCTTGGCCAAATCCGGTCCTTGCTTAGTGTCAGAATGGGGAAGGAAGAGGAGAAGCTTATGATTCGTGGATTAGGGTAAATAACTGGAGTGTAACTTCTCTTTATTCACAATTTTTTTTGTTATTTGCTGTATGGGTATGGCCAAGGTTATACATGAAGTTTGGATCTGAATATGGGTGTAAATGCAGATATTGCTATCAGTTGTGTAGTGTCTTCAGTTGTAAGATAAAGCCTTTGTAGCATATGTATCATTTTGGGGAAGAAGCAGTTGACATCTGTAAGATTTCTAAGCAAATTTGAAAACGCATATGTAATATTTTATGATATCAAAATCTATCATGTTACTATATTTTAAATAGTATGGCTGTGAAGAGTCCTGTCAAGAATACTATCCATTTTTTATGAATCCACTGACTATTGTCTCTTGACACATACAGTTTCCCTCAGCGTGTGGCAAATGGAGTTGTGCTTACCTATCCTGTACATTTGCAATCTTTTTTATTGAACTAAATGTAAATTGTATGTTTGAACCATGAAGTAGTTCACACAATCTTATTCTTACTAGTTATAGGATAGTAATAGTGAAGTATAGGCTAATAAGAGCTCAAGAGGAGAAAACAGCAAAGCAAACATGATAATCTCTAGTAGGAAAGAGATTGGTAGGTTTTTTCCACTTGTGTTTTCCCAAGAGATGTCTTTCGATGTTAGACATCAGCTGTGATCTGTTGGAAATCTCCAGTCAGCAAGAGCAATGAGACCCAAAGACAGCATTATATAAAGAATGCTAGGAATGCAAGGAGAAGCAAAGCTTTTGTTGTGCAAAATACTGTTTGTTTTTAGCTGACTGAGAACTTCAAATATCCAAACAATGTCTATACATAATTTTGTATTGTCATTATGAACAATGCTTACCTCTTAGGTTACCAGCAGGTCTCATCAATGTTTCATGGTCGTTGCAGTCTTCAGTGCACTCACGCTAAGGCTTTGGCAAAAGGGAAGGTCTGGCATTTCTAAATCTCCCTTTCTTTACAAATTGAAGTTGTTTAATTTCCTTCGTTTATGAAGGCTAAAATGGATGAGTATTTACTAGATTTGTTTTTCATGTCATGTTCTGTGCTTAGCTCTTATACGTTTTTTCTCAACATTTTCTACTGTGAATTTAAAACTAAGATTTTCTGAATCTGTTTAATTTTAACAGTGTTTTTGCTGATATGTAAAAGTCTGTTGTAAGTTAAGCTAGTGCTCTTGCTACCTCTTCCTATCACCTTTCCTGGTAATCTCTATAGAGTCTTGTTAAGCTTGTAGGTTACCCAGCTCTGCTATTTTTATAGCCTTTTATAGGCTAACCTGAGCTCCAACACCTATTTAGTAATGCCAGGTTTTTTGCTGTGAGTGGAATTCCTTTATTTCAACTGAGAAATTGGAGTGTAATTAATTCATGCTTTAAAACTCAGTTTCCTCAGAAATGCTGTTAAAACTTTTTCCCTAAGTGTGACATTTTATAATACAGTCCACAGTTAAACAGAGCACTGAAAGTGGATGTACTTCGAAAAGTAGAGCAATGTTGCTGGCCAGCCCTTGAGGTGACTTTTTGACTTTCTGTACTGCTTTCTGTAAAAGAAAGCTGCTGCAGACAAATGAGAGTTTAGAATGTCTTGGAAGATTGATACCATTGAGGTCTCTTTCCAGGCATGAAGCATTATTGCAGAGAGGAGATGAGATAGCTTTTGTAGGCAGGGCCTAGCCTCTATGATCCCTGATACAAAGTTCAATTTTAGGTTTTGGGAAAACACTTACTGGAAGTCCAAAACTCTGATAGTGTCAAATAGTTTTCTCCATGTCTCATCTTTTAAAAGAATGAATTTTCTTTGCCTGAGTGTAGGAGTTGAAGGTCAGGCATCAAAAAAAGGACTACTATAAAATGTACAATGAAGTTTGAACAGTTGCCAACAGTATTTTCTCCAGTGGCTTGCTAATCCTTTTCTCCCATGACCTAATTGCTTTCATAGTTGTTTATGGGTTGTTTTGATTTCAAGACTCATTAGAGTTTTTAGAAATTAAATTACTTTTTACACCAGACATTTTTATTGGATATAACATGTCAAATAAAATATTGACTTTATGATCTTAAAGACTGATTTTAAGTGTGCAAATCTGTTCTCATGAAATATGTAAAAGAGAAGAGTTGTGCTGAACAGTAACTTATGAATAATATTTGTGCATCTTCTGTTTTTGACACTTACAAGATAGCTGGATATCTCTTTACACTATGATTTTTATTGCTTTCCATGGCAGATAGCAAATGTTTCAAAGTTTATATAATCTAAAAAGAATTTAGTGTCAAAAAATATTGAATAATTGAATTTTAAATTAAAAATAATATAGCAGCTTTTATGATGCTCTTGTCAGAACATAGTTTTAGACCTGAATGAAATTTCTGATGAGAATAGAAGAGCATCCTACTCCAGTGTATTCAAGGGGCAATTAGTGCAGTAATTACAATATGGGAAAAGAAAGGTCACGTTCTTCCACAATGCATATAGAAAAATATACAGGAGAGATTGAAACTCAATGGAAAAAGTCCCTGACGTAATTTTTTACTTCAGGTGGTGAAGAACTGCACAGTAAATCAGCTTTGCAAATAACATAATAGGTAAACTATTGGTCCATAACATTTTTTATTTTGTTTTCCTGTAGAGACATCATGAATAATAAAGTATTTTACCAACATCCAAATCTCATGAGAGCTCTAGGCATGCATGAAACTGTCATGGAAGTGATGGTAAACGTGCTTGGTGGAGGAGAATCCAAGGTAAAGCAATTCACTGTTAGAAGGCAGAGCGTTTAGAATACAGATGTTCAAAGCTTTTTCCTATAAGGCACTGAGGTACTGGCACCATAACCTCTTACTAATTTCCATTAGTATAATAGCTGGCTATGTTTTTTAGAATAATCTGTCCTTCCATTCCAAAGGACAGTATTATTAGCATTGTAATTTCACGTGCTTTAAAGAAAAATCTGTTGTACTTTCTAACCTTATTGTATTTTAAAGAGGAGATCTTTTTATTAGCTAATTAAAAAACAAGTCAGTATTACTCTATGAAACAGTATTCACCTTCTTTCATGTTTGAATCTACAAGCTGTGGGTGATCCCACTTTTGTTTTACAAGCTTAGACCTTAGTCTCTGAGGCTCAAGGTGTTACTAACTGAGAATGTCCTGTTGATTCCAGTGAGAAACCTAAACAGTTAACTTCCCTGAGGGGCAATGATTACACCACCTATATATTAATATATTAAAAGGCATTACATAAATGATCTTTTGCATGTTATATGTCTGTCTTAGAGTTTGAACTTCAGTCTGTTTTTATTTGTTTCTTAGGAAATAACTTTCCCAAAGATGGTGGCAAACTGCTGTCGTTTTCTATGTTATTTTTGCCGCATCAGCAGGCAAAATCAAAAAGCTATGTTTGATCATCTTAGCTATTTATTGGAAAACAGCAGTGTTGGCCTTGGTAAGTATGAAAATAAAGTTTAAAACCTTTTTCTGATTTATATATGAAACCACCTGTATTTTTCTGCATCTCCCTGTTTACTCACTCTGTATTGAAGTTTCTCCTTCTGGTGCAAAATATCTTTATTAACTGTATTACTAACTCCAAACAACTCCCCTGACAGTAGCACTAAGTTGAACTAATTTAATACAGTTTGTTTTAGATGCTGAACATTCAGAGAGACTTAATGATTATTTGCTCATTTTGAGGAACAAAGTATAATCCTGTTTTGACAAAGAGAATCATTAATAAGTTTTGCTGCATTTCATCAAGGCTTACCTGTCACTGCTCAAGCTTGCACCCTTACACTTTTCTCTGTATACTAGGCAGTATACACCTATGGCAGTGGGAGAAATACGGAACTCACTTGCTTGATGAGACGCATGATTAGATGCCCAGAAATGAACCTTGAAACTTTCTTAAAATGTTTGCTTTCCTTTTCTAGGCTGAAATGCTGTAGAAGAAATACACTTATCCGTATTTAATTTAGTACTTGTAATTGACAATATATAAGTATTTAGGAATCATGTTAATAATTTTTTTAAATGATCACAAATGTATTAACGTAAAGGCATCGGACAGAAACATAAGCTCAAAATCTTTTTGAAGGGGAACTGCCCAAATCAAATGCATTTGGAGTGTCAATATGAAAACTTTGGATTTTTTTAATGCTACATTTACTGCCATTTTTAAAATAAATACATAATTTATAATCCTATATTTTAAAGATTAAAAATATTTTCTATTTCAATGGATTTGGTGGCATGTCCATGTATTTGAGATAAAATCATTATTACACTTTTCTCTAGGTAGTGTCAGTAAGGAAAGTTAGAATGAGATTTTAAAACAAAGTGTATGGTGAAAACAGGAATTTATAAGACCAGTTGTTTCTAGATTGTGTGCCAACTAATGACAAAATACTGCATCCTATTAAAAATGGTAATGCATTTGCTATGAATTTGTTGGGCTTTACTAAATTGGTGCTATAACGAAATGCTTTTTTAACAGCCTCTCCTTCTATGCGAGGATCAACTCCTTTAGATGTTGCAGCAGCATCTGTAATGGATAACAATGAGCTTGCTCTGGCTTTAAGGGAGCCTGATCTAGAGAAGGTTGGTAGCTTCTTCATCAACTTTTTTTTTTTTCCTGTAGAGAAGACAAGATACCCATTTCTTGGAGTAAACAAAATCCAAGATTATTTGGAAGTTTCTGTTACTCTTCAGAGGAAGCCTGAGAATCTGTTTTTTCTTTCTGCTGGTGATCTGAAAAGTTGAACTGAGTTTATGGTGATTACACACACAGTTGTAGCCAAAAAGAATTGCTTCAAAGGCAACTCTTAAATTTTGCCGCAGTGGAGTCCATACCCAACAAAACTTCATTGCTAAAATCTTTCTTCGTTGTTTTGGATGGTGACATGCAGTGGTGTTATAATACAATAGAGGTTACTAGGATCTTTGTGACAACTTGTTATAATATATGGCTAATTTTCATAAAGATACCTGTCTATATCTGTCATATTTTCCCCTAACATTTAAGCCTGTTTCAGAAAAGTTTGAAGAAATTTGGATTAATTACACTAAAGAATAAAACACTCAAGAGAACCTATGACATTTTGTAGTATATGTAAATTGCTGCTGCAAGAAGGAGTAGAATAATAGTTATTCTGTCAGTAGTGGAAAAGTAAAGCAGGTTAAATAATGGAATGACAGATTAAAGGTAGACATGAAAAACCTTTTCTTAAGGAAAGTAAGACAGAGGAATTGCAATATCCGATTTCTTTTTGAAGACCTCAAATTCTGGAGATGACGTAATGTTCATATGAAAACATCTCTATGGAGTAATGTAAGTGTAGGTGTTCCTTTCTTGGAAGATGGACCATATGTGTATCAAAGAACATTTTCAGTCTTGCCATTCTTATAAGTGGTCAGCAAAAAGAAGTTGTCCAAACTGGCTAAAGGCTGTGGTTACAATTCTTACAGCTCAGAAAGGAAAGGGCCAACTGAATACTGAGCCTATAGTCCTGAATTACAGGGAGTGTTAATGCAGTGTGTTTAAAAAAGAAAGGAAAAAAAAAGTCAAGTGAAAGTGAATGGTTAAAATAAAAGAGCAGACCTTTTATTCTTTATAAAAGAAAAAATTGTGTTTTCTATTATGGATGATGTGTAGTTGGGGACTATTGCAAAACTGACTAGTTTGTAATGCTCAGTGTTGCAAGAGAAATGACATAAATGAGCAAAGCATAACTCTAGAGAGAGAAATTATGGAATTGAGATAGGAAAGTCTTGCAGTTTCTGGCAGGAGTAGGAAAAGATTGGAAAAGTGAACTGAGAAGGAGGGTGCGCTTCTGATTTGCTGAACACCTTATATGGTTTTGTCAGGGAAAACAGATGGTGGACAACATATCCTGACTATGTATGAGAATGCTTTGCTTTGAAGTTGCACTTGCCTTCTTTTTCCCAACTAATATCTTTTTCATCTTACTTTGGTTTTAGGTGGTTCGCTACTTGGCTGGATGTGGACTGCAGAGTTGTCCTCTGTTGATTTGTAAAGGCTACCCAGACATTGGATGGAATCCAGTTGAAGGAGAACGATATCTGGATTTTCTTCGTTTTGCTGTTTTTTGCAATGGTAGAAGAGAAACCTAAACATTTTATAACTTGCTCTAATAATAAAATAAATTTCTAATTTTAAATAGCAATAGAATCCAACTTGATTAGTTATTGTAAATTAAAAAAACAATTTGCAAAAAGAGTAGAATTACTCAAGATGCGCATCAACTTAGATGTCCATTTCAGAAGTCATATAGGGTCCTGTGAGCCTATACCCCATTTTTTAGATCTAGCTTTAGTTTTTAAAATGCCCACATCTCCTTTGGAAGTAGAGCAGAGAGTCCTAAATATTTCTGTGATAAATTCATGTTAGATACAGAGCCAAACCACTATCTTTTTATGAAGATTTAGATAGTCCAGTTTTAGTGTTCAGCAATTTTATTGGTCCAGTCATTAACACTCCCACTTGACTGTGAGTCTTTACTAAAAATCAGTAGTTTCAGTGGTGCTTTAAGCATCCTTTACTGCATAGTCAATTCCTAGAGTCTATTGAGTTTTGAATTAAAACATATTTTATTTCATAGCTTTTCTTGCAGTAATAGAGGCATGTATGTGTTTATGTAACTTCGTTGTGATATTTAAACTATTTTGTAGTTAAAAGTATTGATGCATTCTTCTCTTTTGTGTACCATTTTCTGACTATATTTCAGAACTCTTTTCGATATAATCTTATATCTTGATATTTGTTCTGTGTGGTAGGAGAGAGTGTGGAGGAGAACGCTAATGTTGTAGTCAGACTGCTTATTCGCCGACCTGAGTGTTTTGGTCCAGCTCTAAGAGGAGAAGGAGGCAATGGGCTGCTTGCTGCCATGGAAGAGGCAATACAAATATCAGAAGATCCAACAAGAGATGGACCTTCCCCAAGTAATGGATCTAGTAAAACCCTGTAGGTGCAGTACAATAGCTTACATTGCCATAATATTTATCTGTTTGTTTTATAATCTTAGACATGAAATTACTTTTTTGTTTTAACATGTGAATTATCAGTTGGATTCTTCCTTGGATTCTGTGTAAGGCAGAGATTTATCTTCTGCTAAACAGTGCTTCCTCTGCACTGTTAATTTCAGTAACTCTCTGAACATTAAGATATCTCTGCAATTCTGTTTGTTCCTTTTCATTCCATTAAGAGTCAGTCTACTGATGCAAAATGACACAGATAAATGGTTATGATGATTACAATGCAGATGTCGCTACAATCTTTTAGGGGCAAAGTACATTCTTAGTCTGCTATAAGTCCATTTGTTAATAGAAGTCACTCTCTGTGTCTCCATTATACCTCTGAGCAGATTTTCTTTATATATTACTGTTGTAAAAACTTTCTTGTTGTTTTTTTAATCTTTTATTTGTTGTAACATTTAACTAATTACAGTGAAATAGAAGAACAAGAAGATGACACTATTCACATGGGAAATGCAATCATGACCTTTTATGCTGCTTTGATTGATCTCTTAGGACGTTGTGCTCCTGAAATGCATGTAAGTTTTATGTCTTCATGCTTTGGAAAGTAAAGGCGTAGTTATTTTACTGATCAGTGGTTTGTTGTTAATTTTTTTCACAGTATTGCATTATCAGATATTAAAGTGGTGATATGGCTTCATGGTGTCTTAGTGGACATAATGTATTGTTCTACTGAGTGGCAGGGGGAAAAAAGATATTCAGAAGCTGTTCTTTCTAAAGGAACTATTTCATTGCTTTTTTTGTTTGTTTGTTTGGGTTTTTTTTTGTTTTTGTTTTTGTTTGACTGTCCATTGTGACAAATTCCTCAAGTTTCCTATTTGTTGTTATAGCATAGGGTGGTTTATATTTTATAAATTACGGTTTTACTCTTCATATACCTATTTTAAACAGACATTTTAAGTTTCATCAAAAAGAGTAAATATTATAAAAATGTAAATGTTATAGGGCATTCTTTTACAATGTAGGGATAAGCATTATACTTGGACAGACACATCAATATCTCAAAAACTTTATTCTCACTGACAAACTTTCTCAAAGTTTACATCAAAGGTAAGATGTCACTATTTCAGGCATTATATAAAAAGAATGTAAAACACTATAAAAACCAAGCCCTTACCACCTATTTTGTAAGAGCTTAAAACTATTTGAAAACATTTGTTGTTTATGATTCAATATCCATTACTATTCTTTGGAAATTTAGTTATACATAGTTTCTCATTTCACCCTGAGATGTGCCCTAGTTAATATACATTAGTATAGATCAGTATCAGATTTGTGCAGAGATTGATAACTTGAGAGAAGAGTGATATATCTGGTCGATAAGGTCAGTGTGTGAATACCTGTTTTGTTTGAGTAAAAAAATTATCTTGTTTTCTCCCTGTCTTGCTGCCTTTTTTAAAAAACAAAACTGAAGCAGCTGGGATACTGGAAAGCATCTTATTTGACCAGGATGGAAAAACAATTTTTTTTAATTTGAAAGTCTGCTTTTGTTTTTAACCCCCACCCCTTCCACCATATGCTGCTACATTTTAATGCTTTGATCACCAACTCTACCTAATGTTATGTTCTGGAAATGAGCTTAGTTTCATTTAATATGAAAACATGTCGATTTTTAGACTTTGTGCATTTGCATCCAAACTTCACAAATCGATGCAGATTGCATGCAATTTACATTGCTAAGTATAATTCAATTTTAGAAGCCATTATTCTTTTGGATAGAAGACAAAAAGATCTTGCTAAATTTTTATTTGTCTTTTTTTTAGCTAATCCATGCTGGTAAAGGGGAAGCCATTAGAATCAGGTCAATTCTACGGTCTTTGATTCCACTCGAAGATTTGGTGGGAGTAATTAGTATTGCTTTCCACATGCCAACCATAGCGAAAGGTAAGGTTGTTCTATATTTTTTCTCCCATCATTTTCTTTTGATTTGTAATTTATTGACATATTGGCACTCCTTTCAGCATTTAAAAATGTTATAAAAATTCAACTATTTATTATGTGAGCTAGAAGAGAAATCATGTATCTCATACTTGTTTCAAAAATCTTTCTGCATGCTGTAGTCAACAATTCTGTGTACCCCTAAATCACTGATATATATCCTCTTAAATTGAATTATGAAAATCTATTACAACTTTTGAAAGAAATTTTAAAATGCATGCTTTCTGGTTTTAGCACTATTTAAAAATATTGCAGTCTCATATCTCAATAACAAAATCCTTCGCTTTTGCTGTTCTAACCCTATCAATTGTTTCTAGCAGATCTTACTAAGACACCAGAGTTGTTCTACAGCAACTATGGTGAAGAGATAGGTGTGACATTCATAGGCAGATATATTTCTTTGTGTTTACTGCCTAGATAAAATTGACTGCAATAGTGGGAGCTGTGTAAGCACCTATGTAAAAGCAAAAGGGATTACATCTGCTTTTTAGCAGCCTGGAGAGAAAACAATATAAATGCAACCTGGATTGTTTAGACTCACAGCAGAAGATTGTCCTATAGGTTACAGTAGAAGAGATAAAAAGATCAATCATTCTATTGCACCCTTATTTATGTTCCAAATAGTGATAGACCTATAGGTGAGATCTCAGTAGCAGACAACACCTCATAGATACAGAAGTATTTGTTTGTTTTTCAAAATGAAAGTATCAAAATTTTAAAACATTTCAGTGAATTACTTTCAGATATTTTGAAAATTTTGAGATAGATAGGACTTGTTAGCACATTCTTAATTCTTTGTCATACATTAAAGATATGCTCACCAATGCATCAAAGATCCATTTGCAGGATCTTTGATGTAAAGTTCTTGTAATTTTTACTTTCTGTCTGCTTCTGCTAAGAGCTAGGTAGTCATATAGGTTAATTATTATGTTTTAGGTACTTACCATATTAGAATATGAACTGATAAGAATCCCTTAATATACAAAGCATGAACAGAAAAGCATGCAGGGACTTTGTGGTCTCTGTGGGTAGAATTTGTCTTATGCATTCTTTTTCATTTAACTGCAAATATGTTGCCTTTGTGTATGTAAACTGTGGGGAAGATGCCTAGATATTAACAGAGACCCAAAAGCTCTAACAAGTAGCAGCATGACTGCCTAGTCTGCTGATGAAGGATGGTCTTTGTCACTGAAGTCTTATTTCTTCCTTTTAGATGGTACTGTGGTGGAACCTGACATGTCTGCGGGGTTTTGCCCAGATCACAAGGCAGCCATGGTTTTGTTCCTTGACAGGGTCTATGGAATTGAGGACCAGGATTTTCTTCTACATCTTCTTGAAGTTGGCTTTCTGCCAGACCTTCGTGCTGCTGCCTCATTAGATACGGTAAAGGTTTCAGTCTGTTTTTATTTTGGTTTCATCATCTTATTGAACACTACAGCATTTTTCATCCCTCGAGAAAGCATTTTTTATGTCTTCACATCTTCTGCGTTTCTCAAATGCTGGGTGAACTGCATGTGGCTGTAGAGTTTTGATAATACTTGAAGATGCATCATACGGAGTAATGCTCACTGTATAAGAACCTGCACTGATACCCGTATCCGTAAAAGACGCAATGCCTTTTCTCAGGAGACTTTCTGAGCTTGTGCTATGGAATCAAAATCACATGAGCTGCCAATGAAGCATGTGACTGAGAGCCTCTTTCTAGAGATAGATAGAATGTGTTCATCTCTGTGCATTTGTTACAGACACCTACACTGATATTTAGAAAATGACTACATTTCCAACATTTCTATTTTAGTTCCTCCTCAATGCTGCTGCCTTTTTTTTTTTCTATGCATTTTATTTCCATCTAATTTCTTTTAGTGGTCTTGGTCCAGAAAGCTTTGATTTAAAGAGCTATTATGAGAGTAAGACATTGAATTTGGTTTTCCTATTTCACCATGTATGTCAACATTGTTTTCTAAAAATAATTATATTGTAATTTAGGATCATAGAATCATACAATGTTAAGGTTGGAAAAGACCTGTAAGATTATGAGGTCCTATCTGTATACCTAGCCCCACCACCATGTTCAACATTAAACCATATCCTCAAGTGCCATACCCACTTTTTGAACATATTTATGTTTTTTTACACTTCCAAAATTATGACTCCACTACTTACCTGGGCAGCCTGTTCTAATACTGGTTAACCCTTTCAATGAAGAATTTTTTCCAGATATCTAACATAAACCTGCCCTTCTACAACCTGAGGCCATTTCCTCTTGTTCAGTCTCGTTACTTGGGAGACTGACACCCACATCACTGCAACCTCCTTTCAGGCAGTTGTAGAGAGTGATACAGAGAGAGATGTAGAGAGCAATAAGGTCTCCTCTGAGCCTCCTTTCTCCAGGTTAAACAGTCCCAGCTCCCTCAGCTACTCCTCATCAGACTTGTGCTCCAGACCCTTCACCAGCTCTGTTGCCCTTCTCTGGACATGCTTCAGCGCCTCCATGTCCTTCTTGCAGTGAGGGGCCCAAACCTGGAGGTTGGAGGTACTCATCAGTGCTGAGTACAGGGAGATGATCACTGTCGTGATGGCCACACTATTGCTGATACAAGCCAGGATGCCCTTGATCTTCTTGGCCACCTGGGCACAAGTTCATGTTCAGCTATGGATCAATACCCCCAGGTTGCTTTCTGCCTGATATTTAAGAAAGAGCAGGGGAGGATTTTTAACTCACATGGAACTCGGCCTTGTTCAGGTCAAAAAGATACTGACTTGTATTACCTGATTATGGAGTGTTCTGTTTAGCAACTATCACATTCTTCATAATGATACTGAAAATGGTTTCATTTTTGAATTGCCACGTTTTCTGTTTTTGTTTTCATTCACTAAAAACAAAACAAGAGCCATCTATGAGACTTTAGAAGCAGAAGAAGCTAGGCATCTAGCTTCTGTTAGACATCATATCTTCATTTATGTGTTTTGGAAATTTCCCTCTTTATAACTACTAAACAAACTCAATAATTTCTTTTCATTTGTAGCAGCACTGATGAAACAAGTTTAATTTCTGTCCTGTTTAATTTATAGGCTGCTTTAAGTGCTACAGATATGGCTTTGGCTCTGAATCGATACCTTTGCACAGCAGTCTTGCCTCTCTTGACCAGATGTGCTCCTCTTTTTGCTGGCACGGAGCATCATGCTTCCCTCATCGACTCCTTATTGCACACTGTGTACAGACTCTCAAAGGGATGCTCTCTTACCAAAGCTCAGCGAGATTCTATTGAAGAGTGTTTGCTGTCTATCTGTGGGTAAGAAAATACTCCTGGCAGTACAGGAATGCTAAGTGATAAAGTAACCTGTGGTATTTATAATAGAGGAATGCAGAACTATGCCACCAGTAACACAAATGAAGATTTTTTTTTTCTGTCAGATTATTGTGGTATTTTTTGATATACTGTATTCAGTCTGCAGTTTTATTAATCAGCAGTCATTAATATTCAGTCCTCAGTTATTTTGCTATCACCACATCTTTTAAATTGGTGATTAACTAAGAGGATGTACTGCAAAATGAAAAAGCTCTGGACCTGTGGGATTATATATACACTGAATTTCCATTTAAATACTTTTAGCTGTTCAGTAATTTAATGATTCGATGTAGAGGTTTATTTATGGTGTGTTCCATTTGAAATCCTAATCAATGTCTTGAAGTGTTATGTCTCTTTACCAAACACCTATGGGACAAATTTTGATAATTGTCTGTAGACTCAAAAAGGTTGATTATTATCCAAGTTTTTGTAAACATATGAGCTCAATTATGAGAAGCTGACTAGGCAAATATGAATTCAAGTTCTAATGAAAGTTAACATTAGGCTTTCAGTTCACTAGAGGGTTTGGATTTTTTTATTTCACCATGTTTTTTTTTTGTGTATAGTGTGGAAATGTGCTCAGAAATTACAGATATTTCTATTACAATACCGAGATATATTACAAGAAATTAACATTATATCCTTTTCTCATGGACATGGTGATCCTAATACCCATTGCCAAACTTCAGTATTAGTTTTTACTGCTTTTCTCTCTTTATAGAGCAGATATTTTCTTGGATTATTCAAAGCATTTGATTTGCAACTTGTTCAGAATATTTTCTTTGGTATGCACTTGTTTGCTTTCTTCTGCACCCCTGGTGCCATACTGCCACAAGTAAAATCTTATTATTTTATGAATTTGAACAATTTTACTGGCATAGAACTGATACATTGCTTTAATTTATTTGTTAATTATTCACATGAAGCTCTGCTGTTACACCCTGTTGAAATGGTTTGTCTGCTTTTAGGCAGTTGCGACCTTCCATGATGCAGCATTTGCTGAGGAGATTAGTATTTGATGTACCTCTGTTAAATGAACATGCAAAGATGCCTCTTAAGGTAAAAGTAAATACTAGTATTCAACAGCATTCTTTATAACAGAATATAACAGAAAATACCTGCAGGGAGAAGATTCTCCATGGAGAAGAAAATACCTGCATGGAGAAGATTCTCTGTAATCTTTGTTATTTCCACTCTGCAATAATTTAAGACCATAGTTTTTAAGGATAAATTGTTTCTTTGGGAGAAATTCAGTCTAATTTATATCCATCCATATGGAATTATGAAGTCTAGGTCTAATGTTTGCTTCCCCTTTAATTATTTCCTGTTTATTTCAGTCCACGTGAAAACAGCATAGAAAAACCCATGGGGGCAGGGGGCAGAATCCAATTCACAAAACATAGCAATTTACAGTCTGTATGTACCCTTACTTTTGTCCTCTGCATTGGTTTTTCTTGCTCTTGGAAAAGGACTTTTTCTTTTGTTGGTGCCTGGAAATCTAAGCAATACACGTTTAGTAATAATGTTCCATTTTGTTTTCAGCTCCCAAAAGTTTATCCATATCTATTTATTCTGATTCGTAATGCATATGAAATAATTAGGTTATTTTCCTTTCTGAAATGACACATTCCTTAGAGATACCTCAGACATCATCAGTTTTAATAAACATTCGGTTCCCCACTTTACCTACTGTTTTCCAGAAGTCCTTTTTAATGCTTTCTTACCACAGCTTTGAATGAGATGTTTAGTATTTTCTTATTTAATATATTTTTATGCTTTAAGAACACATCCAGGTCTCTGATGTAAGAAAAGGAATTTAAACCATTAGTCTCAAAGCAAGGGCTTGCTGCTGAAGTCCTGCTAAGGACTTCATAATTTGCTTATGCACTCCCAGAAATTCTCAGTCAAACTAAAGATCCTGAACCAGCCATTCTTCAGTGTCCATGTGTGAGAAAAACAGTTGATAATTTAGTATACTGCCCTGAAGGGGACCCTTCTAATGTATTATGACATTTTATCTGCTGCTAAAACCAAATAATAACTTGGTGCTTCCTGTATGACTATAGTGCTTGAGGGTTCTTTTCTTTTTTTGGGATGAAACAAACTCAGCTCCTTGACATCTGTCTATTTAAAAGGACAGATTTTATGATACTGAGGGTCATGACTGCAGGGAGCTTCCCTTGTTGCTGAACAGTAAGGAAATAATAATTGGATCCTTTTGGCTAGTCAGGCTTTGCGAGAATACAGATGTGAAGAGAACATGGTGTTAGCATGGCCAAATGATTTTGTCCATTGACACCTAAAAGACTAATGGGAGTTTCTGAGGAAATTGAACTCTTTATCTGAAGATAGACCTATAACTTTTAAAAGGTTTCGCTGACAATAAACTGATTTCTAGTGATTTAACAAGGGACTCCTACCCATATCTGCTGTGTTTCTGATTTGAAAGTATTGTAGTATTTTGTGTATTCCTTGAGGGCTTGTGCTGGCAAGCCAGTTATAGTAATCTAAAGAGGCAGCTATAAGCTAATCACACATCTGAAAATGTAATATTGAATGGGAAGAGAGGAGAAAATAGTGAAGGCAAATCAGAATGCTGTGCTATCTGCAGTGAATATATTTGCTGGTTCCTACAGTTAAAAATTGCCTCAGGTTTTAAGCAGCATGTGAATTCAAATTTGCAATGTTTTTCCAGTATTCGTTATAGTTCAAACTTTTTAAAATAGTTCTGCCTTTTTAAAATTTCCTCCTAAATAATATTCAGTGCTACATCAGGGATTTGTCTAAGACTAAACCAACCTTTACTGTCTTGACTAGGTTTAAAAACATATTCATATATGTTATTATCCACATGTAGTCCAAAAGCAAACTTGTCTGGCCATTGTGTAATTGAATATTATTGGAAAAAATATTTTCAAATACATGTTTGACTCTTAGCATCCATATTTCTGGGATGCCCGTGGTTATGCATAAATGATAAATATTGTTTTGTACATCTTAAATGCATATAAGTTCTCTGCATTTTTTCGTTAATCATCCAAAAATTTTAAAAGATATTAACAGATTATTTAAATCTGAAGATACACAAATATACTACATGTAATTTTTTTTTCCTGATCCATTACATTTATAAAAGAACAGTGCAGCATCAAGATTATATTTTTGGCCGTCAAAATCCTCACTTCTACACACCAGACCTTTTTTTTAAGGAATGTCTGCATTTTTCCATCTTGACCTTTGTTCAGATTGGAAAAAAGGAAATCCTATCAGCTCTCTACTGACTGTGACTTATAATATTTTTCCAAAAGGCTTTGAAAAATGGTATTGAAACAAGATGAAAATCATGCTCATTCTGGGTGCATATGCACCAGTGATTTAAAAAATACTTACACAACAAGGCTTATTGATAAAAGTATAGAAACTTTTCTGGTAGTGTCTGTGCAGTGTTTGAGTGCCAGAATGGAAAAACCTCAGCAGTTACATTTGTATTTGCTTTCAAAATATGTTCTGTTTTAGTTGCTGACAAATCATTATGAAAGATGCTGGAAGTATTATTGTTTGCCAAGTGGATGGGGTAACTTTGGTGCTGCTTCAGAAGAAGAACTTCATTTATCCAGAAAGTTGTTCTGGGGTATTTTTGATGCTTTATCTCAAAAGGTAAGTAATTTTACTATCCATCTGTTCTGTAAAATCCTTACGTGTAAGCTTTTTTGTTTAATCTCTAATTTTTACCTAGCTTTTATCAACACTGCATCATCCACTTCAAAGGAAAAAAATACAGGCTTTAGTAAATTTAAATCTTCCTCTTATGGCTTCCATTTTAATGTGGATATACCATTTTATCTGGTCATTAAAAATATTATATCATTAAAGCAATAATCTTGAGATGCATCTGTACAGATCTGTACACTTCTCTGCTGAGTAGTAGTAGTTTCAGCATCCTTGAATCAATTCTATGTTGAACAGAATGCTATGTATTTACTGTTCATTCTGTGATTATTTGAACCTGCTAAAAATTCCATGAGTTTCATTTAAAATCTAAGTATTAGGAAATGCTGTGCATATTCCTGTGCTTTATTGTCTTCCCAGGTATCTGAAAAACGTTTAATGTTGCTACAAATGAAGTCAACACTTTCCTATTTACTTCAGCAAGATTAAAACTTGCTTCTAGCTGTGTGCTTTAGACAGTCAATTTTCTTTATTTTCGGAACAAAAATTCAGTTTCACACTGAATAAGAAAGCTATTCTCTGACCATTTGGTTTCACATATAGCTGCATCAGTTTCGCCAGTGCTGTTCAAAGCCCATTCAATACTCCCTTTCTATCCCCTGTGTGTTCCACAGAAGTATGAACAAGAACTGTTCAAATTGGCTTTGCCTTGTCTGAGCGCAGTTGCAGGGGCCTTGCCTCCGGATTATATGGAATCAAATTATGTCAATATGATGGAAAAACAGTCTTCAATGGATTCAGATGGCAACTTTAATCCTCAGCCTGTTGATACCTCAAAGTAAGGAATTACTTTGTTGCAACTAGGGTTTTTTGGTCATGAATGTGTAAAAGAGGGAGGGAGTCAATTGGTATGATGTGAATTTACAACTTCTCTTCTGAATGCTTACTTTCTAGATAAAATTGAGATATTAATATTTTTATTTATGTATTTATTTTAAATCATGTAAAAAATTAGCTAGCAAGTAACATAATTAATGTCTTGGTCAGCTTAGAATAAGTTTAATGCATTTTTACCCAGGAGATAGAACTATCCAATTATCTTTGCATGTCTGCTGCAAACAAACCAGCACATTCTTAGGAGCTGAAAAAGTAGACTAGCCTGCTGTCTAGCCTACACCCCTGTCATGATTAACATATGTCAAGACTTGGATTCCGGTTTGTGTGAATGGCAATGTACCTACAGAAAATTGCTTGATCACGCATTCCTATAATCTCTTTTACTATGAATAATTGGGAATTGGGCAGCACAATCTTCTTTCTCTCTAGGCAATCAGACTCTGACCCTGCTTTTTAAAGAATATTAACAAGACAAAGCACATATCCGAATGGAAATTTTCTGCTCTGATTTTTGACTATGGCCAGTGTGCCACTTCCATTTGTATAGAATAGTCTTACAGAAGTGTGAATCTATTCTATATCTTGAAAAATTCCTCTTGTACAACATTTGCTTTACTTGCCTCTGTGAACTTTCTGCCTGGATTAACATTCAGCACACAGAATGCTGGCAGCAGATTGACACCTTCATTACAGCATGCTTGTACATGTATGCAATCTAAATATGGTAGTAAAAGCCATAATCCACTCTGTAGTATAGAAAGGATGACAGTGACCATTAAAATTCATTTTTCTAAGATTATTTAAAATACATGAGGGTTTAATAAAATTTAGTAAGATACTATCACTTAATTCAATATTACTTTATCTGGTGTCATTTAAGGGAAAAAGTGTAGATAGCTGGAATAGATTTGAAAAACTCAGAAAATGTCACTTCATTGCTAAAGGAGTCAGCAGTTCTGTGATGTTTCAAGACAAAGACAGAACTGCTATAATTGTAACCTCCAAGTTATCCTGCATTCTTTTAACATGAAAATCCTGCTTTGCATTGCTTAGTAGTCCTGGACCTATTTGTATGAAGGTATAGATAATAGGATGTTACTGTACTTCTAATTTTATTGCATTTCTGAAGTGATTTGGAGTATTATAGTATTAACAGAATTCTTTCAAACAACAATCAAAAAAAGCCTGCTAACAATGTTGGATGAATATTTGCTGACCTTTGTGTGTGTGTTAGGCTTTTGCAAACTGTTACTCGGTCATAATTTTGCTTTGCATTTCTGATTTTTCCTACCTTATGGCTGAAACTTAAAAACCAGACTTCTACTTTGCAGTAGATGGCACTCTAACTCTTTCAGTACTGAAATTTTTTATTTTAGGAGGCAAGATACTACTATTTCATCAGTGATCAAAAGCAGTTATTCCCTTTCATTTGTAGAAATGCCAATGAAGTAAACTACTCATGTTTTATAAATTGTTTTTGAAAGCGGTTTCTATCTCTAGTGCTTGCTTGAAGATTAAGAATCACTTCTTTTTCCTTAGTGCTTCAGAAACCTTAACTTCTGCACTGGCTTGTACACTCATTGAAGGACTAGTGTATTAATTTGTGTGGGTTTTTGTTATTTCAATAAGGATTTTAATATTTTTAATGTTCATTGGTGGGTTGTAAAATAAAGCCTTAGTCATGAATATTTGAGTTATCATAAGAGTGCTTCAAACATATACTATTTGTAGGGATATGTAAAATAGATAATGTTTCAAAAATGACTATTAGCCCACTTAGTTTATAATGGACATGTGCAATAAATTACTACCATATTTCTGAAACTATAGATTGTAGTTACACCTTTAATACTAAGAAAATATATGACAAAAAGCACTGGTGATCAAAATTGATTTTTCTTTTAACACATGCTTCAAAGAAGTAAAATTCCTACAACAGCTGTGGTTGTCATTCAGTGCCTATGAAATAATTCAGATTTCTTCCTTGATTTAATTGGGCCTTGGAGCAAATTGTATGTGAGAAAGAAGAGCACAGCAAGATGTGTGGAAAGGATTTATGCATTATGTATTTTTTATTTTGAAGTTTTCTTCAAAACAAAAGCATTCAATTTTAGCCTGTGTGATATAATGCTAATTTTCTTTTCACTTTCAGCATTACAATCCCTGAAAAGCTAGAATATTTCATTAACAAATATGCAGAACATGCTCATGACAAATGGTCAATGGAAAAGGTAAAATCTATATTCCTGTTAGAGCAAAATCAGATTTCTTATTTGAATACATTTAATCTTTAAAATATTTTGCTCTGAATGTTATTATTTTTCATAATGCTACAAGTTGGTATGTAGGTAAGATATAAACGTACTGTTTTCTTGAAATGTATTTGGGGAAGCATTCTCTGAGTACATATGAGTATTTCCAAATAGTGTTTCATAATATCATCATTTTTATTGATGACTTTTGAGTAAATATACTTGCTAATTGTTTAACAGTTCTATGGACCTGAAGTTATTATTTTTTTAATCAAAAAAGCTCTTTAGGGGTTTTATTCCTTTGTACTTTTTTGTTGTCCAGTGTTGAAAATAGTTCCTCAACTGTAGCACAGTATACTGCTTTATAAAAATCTTTAAAAGGAAATTGTGTTGGTATGGTTGCTCTGGGTAATCATTAATTTGCAAAAAGATGGCATGCTACATGATTCATATATTAATTTGTAGATCACCTAAATGTTTGTTGAGAAGGTGTTGAGAAAATAGTAGAAAGGAAATTTCAAGAACACAGCTCTGCAGAAGCATTTTTCATTAATTTCTACCAGTAAAAATAGGATTTTTCATAATTTTTTTCTTTTCCCTTTTTTATCCTTATTACTGTTTCCAGTTTGCCAATGGATGGACATATGGTGAAACATTTTCTGAATCAGCAAAAGTGCAACCATTAATGAAACAATATAAGTTACTGTCTGAAAAGGTAAGGAATTTGTTCACACTTGATCCAAGGTGGCTGAAATATCACTGAAAATACCACCTTTTGTTTACATAATTTTAAGAAAAAATTTATTTATTCTATGTCAGCTAAAGTGTGGTTGTTGATTTCCTCAAAATCCTAAAAAGGTATGGAAGGGTTTTATTGTATAATAAACAGGCCACTCAAACTTTTTCTCACATAGCTGAATCTATGTGGCATAACTTGCGGTTAAACTGAAGTGTATATTGCCAGCATACATTTGCAGGAAGGTCATGCAGGAATGCCTTCTTGCCTAGGGAAGACTAAGGTTTAGGCTTTGTCTGGTCTCCAGCAGAAAACCAAAAAGATGATCAGACATCTAGAGAACTTGATATAAATAAAGCAATACTGAAGGAACTGAGTTTGCTCAGCCTGGAGAAGAGAAAGCTGCTGGAGATATGGTCTTGGTCTCCTGGTAACTACGCATTAGTTATGGAGAGGATGGATGTATTTTCTTCACAGGGGTGCACAGTGACAGGAAAAGAAGCAATGGGTGTAAGCTTCTTTAGCAGAAATGCTTTCTGGAAATCCTTCCTATCTTGACAGCTTAAATATTGGAATAACTTACCCAAAGAAGTGGTGAAATCACCTGCATGTTGAAGGCGTGATATAGCATGATCTGCTTAACCTAATCTTGATAGCCCAATTACGTAGCTTATCTGACCACAAGAGAATGTAGAGGCAGAAGATGTCCAGAGTTCCCTTCCAACACAGACTTATGATTCTATGATTACATGGTTTTGGTTCATGTAGCAGACAAAACACTGTGTTATTCCTGATAATTACTGCTCCACCTTTGATTTCATGTCTGGGAATGCTATTAACACAGTCATCACTGAGATCATCAGCTTCCTGCAGGGCCAGAATTCTTCTGCCTGCTTCTGAAATGATAAATAAACCTTTTAGTATCTTATATGATTTATTTGCATCATTTCAATGACCCTGGGCCATAAGGGCTATATTCAGTATATTTCTTTGCATCTCAGTATAACCAGGAAAAAGTCTAATTTTTCTTTTTTGCTCTGTACGGCTACATAATAAACAAGTTAATTATTGCATGTACATTCTTCTAGGAGAAAGAAATTTATCGATGGCCAATCAAAGAATCATTAAAAACTATGCTGGCATGGGGGTGGCGAATTGAAAGAACACGAGAGGGAGATTCCATGGCACTGTATAATCGGACGCGTCGCATATCTCAAACCAGTCAAGTGAGCCAATTTGCTAAAAATGTTGTGGTTTTCTCTGTTAATAATAACTGTGTTTGGAAAGGAAGCCTTTGAATTTTTAGGGCTCTATATACTCTTATACATGCATATGATGATAATATCACACATAAGAACAAAAGCCTGGACGCTTGTTTTTAAAGCAAGGTTTATGTTACTGCATAATCCATAGAGTAAAGACTATCAGTGCCCTTTTTCTAACCACAATTCTTGTGGTAGTGGCTTGTCATCCAGGGAACCTCTGTCAATTTTTATAGTTCTTTGACCATTTACATCAATGTAATAAGCAAACATGTGACACATTTAGACAGTAAAGAGAAAGAATAAAAAAAGGTGATATTTTCTGAGTGGGGAGGAGGGACAGAAGGTAAAAGATAACCATTTACAGGTTCTAGTCTTAAAAGTAGATACAGGGTTGAAAATTTAAATTCAAAGTTTGATTTTTGTCTGAATTCACCTTAAACTAGATTGTATGAGAATTTTGCATACTGAGAAAAAAAATCTCTAGAAAATGCAGAGATTTAATCGCAACTTTATCATTATCCACAATAAGTTCAAACCTTAAATTAGATCAAGTGAAATTTGTTTTTAAATGAGAGGGCTTTATGTCTGATTGCCATCTGTCTTTGGGAACAAACTCTGTTGACCTTTGCCTAATTTTCACAGGAGTTTACCATCTCTAATGTATTTTCAGCTGGGCCTTATAGGATTCTTTTGGTCTCTAGAGATCTAGAAGTGACTTGTTCTTGAAGTTCCTTGATGACTTTCAGTATCTTTTCAATGTTAACTTCTTTATGTTAAACACTTGCATAACTCTGCTGTTTTGCACATTTGTCTTGCAGATCTCTGTAGATGCAGCCCATGGTTACACTCCTCGAGCAATTGACATGAGCAATGTCACCCTGTCCAGAGACTTACATGTAAGTCAGAACTCCCAGCTCACTTTGTGAACAGTTGTCATTTTGCAGAGAATCATGTTTAGAAGAGCTAGCAGAATCAATTTTTTCTGTTTCTCTTTCATTTCTCCACCATCTTTCTAAAATGTTTTGTCAATGCTCTTTTTTCTCTAAAATGAAGGAATAAGAATCAGGAACCATTGTTACATTAAGTATTGTGACAATAGAGAATGAAGGAATTAGGGGTAAGATTTTGACAGATTGCTCAGTAAGTTGCTGTTTTTTGGAACAATATGTTCTAGTTGATAATCTGTGTTTCTGTCATTAGTTAGGATTTTTTCATGGCGTTTGCAAGAGTATGGTGCTAGGTTTTACAGTCTACTAAGTTCCTGTGAGTATAATTGCCATGTAATGTAGGCATACACTAAATAGTTTTAAATTAGTTAGAGTGAGTGTTTGTGCCACTAGTGAGTCTAGTGATGACAACATGGTGTTTAAGCTGGCAACAATAGACTTCCGAAACACAGGGTTAAGTTTGCCTGTACTGAACTTTGCCACAGTGCAGAAAACAAGCAGTTGTAGTAAATTATTTGACTTATTGTGCAGAATACACTCTATTGAGCCTCTGACCAAGTTCTCACATTGGATTTCCACTCCTTGACTTCTGTCTTGCACTTTCCAGTTTTATAGTCCTAGCAGTTTTAGATTGCTGACTAGCTTTGCAAGAATTTCCTGCCAATTAACTCTCAGTGGATTGCTGATCATTCCTAGAGTTCATAAAACTGATAATTGAATAACTGCCGCTGTCATTGCACTCTTATTTTAAACTGATGACAGAGATTCCTTACAACTGTGGCATTTAATGTTTGTATAAATTCAGTATAGTTGAACGACTTTGCAGACTTTGTGTAATGCTCAGGAAACAACTCATGATGTGAACTTCATCACAGTATTATGATGCAATAAACCAGACCCAGATAAAAGTAACCATCTTGTCACAAATCACCAAGAAAGGGAATTAGAACTTCTGTTAGTCCTTGGTTATTTTTCATGCTATACCCTCTAGCACTTGTCAATATTTGTATTTCCTTTGTAGCCCTTAGCTATATGAGGCAGAGTTTGTTGGTTTTATGATTCAATCGCCCTGTCAAGAGAGGTCTTGGAAACCAGCTTCAGAATCTATTATTTAAAAGCTAAACAAATTTAATTAAAATACAGTTTCAACTATGAATAGTCCTGATACAGACACTGAGGAAATATCTAAACATGTTTGGTATAAATGAGATCTAAGTTTTAAAAATTAACTATAGCCTACTGTGTATCCTTCCAAGCTCCTAACTGGGATTATCAAAACACCAGGATCAGAGTGTGAATGGCAGAAGACATCTACCATACAGAAGAGAAATGTGTCATAATGTATTTACTGGAACAAAGTTCATGAAACAAATTGTCTTATGGACAAGTAAGATATAGCTGAAAGGTTTCTGAATTCATGAGTATTCTCAGAAATAAAGAAATTGCTATTGAGAAATCCTTGTTACTCTGCTGCAGTGCAGAGCCCTGAGGCAGCTCTCCCCCACTGCGGGGGGAAGGCTGCCCCAGAACTGGAACACGCAGGATGGTTTCACTGTGGCCACGAGGTGTGAGACTGGTCAGACACGGTCCTTGTAGAAGCGTTGCAGGTTTAGAAAGGCAGCTGTTTCGTTCCAGGTCTCCATGGTGCTTTTATTGTGGAAAACAGGGGAGGTATGGGGAGACTGGGAATACAAGGGAGGGTGCAAGTTCCATACGAGCCCGGAACCAAAGAGGCCGTTCCAGAGCTTGCTGAGGTTTTTATCTCCAGGGAGGGGGGGCGGTCCTGACTCACATCCAGTCAGAAGGAGTCAGGGGGGTGGGGTCAGGGACAGGAAGGACATAGCAACATTACTCAAAATCCTTACTAAAGATGAGAAAGTTTCTGTAGGTTCATAAAATAAATGTAAAGTGAAATCTGCAGAAAATGCCACCACTCTCTACAATTAGAGAGTATGCAACCAGGAGGACAGTAGAGGTGAGCTTAAAAAGTTGTTTCATGTTGAAATAGGTCCTGCTAGGCAGACACTGGAGAGCTTCTCTGTTTTGCTTGGTTCGGGGCCTAGCTTCCAGTTTGCTAGTCTGAAAGAGTTTCTTTTATAGAAAGAATATGTAGACTAATTTATGCTCTGAGGTGGTTGGTGCTTTTACCAGTGCGGTCACACAAATGAGCATGGTATCCACACACAAGAAGCTATATCCATGGGTTCATAAGTAGTCTGCCACAGCCATTAGTAACAATGGTGATTCAATCCTCTGGCTTGCTGTTCTTTATTTCCCTTTCCAAGGCCGTCAGAGGTTTCCTTTTTGCCTTGTTTTGAGAATGAAGTCCCCCATCTGACACCCCAGTACTATTTCTAGACTATTGTTCTCTTTGTGGTTCCTTATTTGCTGTATTAAGAGTTCTTGCTTCAGCACCATGCTCCTGACTCATACCTATGCTGATTCTACACAAATTCTATATAATATTTTTTCAGTAAAAACTTTTTTCCAGTGAACCATTACAGTGTAGTTGTATTAAGCTTCCTGGAGAACAAACATTGTTATTTAATATCAACCAGAAAATTGTCCTTCCTGAGTGTTAACCATTGCAGCCCATATCACTAAGCTCTCCATTTTCCTAAGGCTATGGCTGAGATGATGGCTGAAAACTACCACAACATATGGGCAAAGAAAAAGAAAATGGAGCTTGAAGCAAAAGGTAATGTTAACTATATGTTTTTACAGTATTTTATGTTCTCTGTGACTACCTTAGGTTAAACATTTGAGAAAACATTAAAAAGAAGGAAAAGGAAAAGCAAATATAAATTGACAAAGCAGAAACAATTTATCTATTCTTGATTGCAATTTTTAGTGCCCGAAAATTGTTATAGTACCAAGTGTAACTGTTCTTGGTAAAGTAGTTTTATCAATTCAAATATATCAAGGGAAGGAAACTCAAAGGTTGTAAATAAATTTAAGCCACATGAATCCATTTTCCTTCTAGCATTAATCTTACAGACTATTACCCAATGGACTATGATTTCATTTGTATTGCTTCTTTTATTGCAGGTAGATCTAAAGAGTGTTTACTAAGTACTGCACATATTTTGTGTTGAATTGACAAGAGGGCAAACCTAGAGCAGATACTTGATTTCATGCAAAACTTGCATGTGCTTCATCATCTCTGCTTACCTAAATGAAAAGTTTTTCTCATGTATTGTGTAACACTATTTTTCCACTTTGTTAAAATAATTTCTTTATTTGTGTTAAAGCTGGTGGGTTTTTTTTTGCAGATAATGCTATATTTGCAAATGGAGAAAACAACAAGTTCTCACTTGCAAATGATTGAAGCTAGGGTTTTACCTTATCTGTATGTGTCTAGTTTCATATTGAATGCACCAAACTTGATTGTTTTTTCTTTTTTATTTTCTTCAGTGCTTGGGTTTTTGTAAGTTGTAAGATTCCAGAAAAGTTATAGCAGTTAAGGTTTTATAAAAATGTAACGTTCATTTGGAAGTGCCTTTGATAAACACTATAAATTGCCATTCCTTTAATTATATTTCCCCTTAATATAACTTTTGTCTTATTCCTTTTCTATAAAACTTACTTCAGGATAAATAGCCTGAGGATGGGCAAAGTCTGGGAAATTATAGGTCACAGAAAGATGAGCTATTTCAATGGATATACTGCATCTCACAGCTTTGAAAGCAGATTTTTGCATGTGAGAAGCACTTCAATGAGAATATTGTATAGTATTTGTTGAGTTGTGCAGAATGAGAAGGCTGAAGGTAGCTGTAGTGATGGAGGAAGAAGCTTATAATGGACAATTTTCATGTGTGAGAAGTAGATGAATTTGTCACCTGAACAAAACTTGGCCTTCAAAATTTGTGAGGGTTTTTTCATATGCTAGTCTTAAAATATTTTTTTTACCCATGGGTAAAGAACAAAACAATAATGGGGACTTATGTGCATTTTTGCATATCTGTCTTCAGCAGTCATGTGGTAGAATGACATCATGTTGGTGATAATAGAATAAAATCTAGTCATCCCACTGTTAAAGACTGTACTTCCTAGGACAAATACAAATGAAACAAAAAACCCTATCCACCACCAGACTTGCTCACTAGGTTATCATTTGGCATGTACTTAAATGGATTCAGGCAGAACTAATGGTAAATTTCAGAATATGTAGCTGATAAAAAGTCTTCCAGGGATATATCTCCATTATTTTCCAGAGGGAATTTGTTCCTTTTAAAAAAATATTATTATTATTAAAGACTTTAGTATTTTTTCAGGGGTAAATCTGATCATTACCCTTACAGTTTCCTGGGGTTTTAGAGCAATTGTCTTAGGAATTTATTGTATTATGTTATATGATGGTGATTTTAGAAGTTGAAATCCTAAGGATGTTGCTCTTTATACAGATATTTATATTAGCAATAGCAGCGTTATTTTCCTTCCAAATTAAATATCTACATTCAATAGATATCAATACATCAGATATTTGTAAGCAATACAATGATGTTTATTCTGTTTACCTCTGGTTTTGCAACATTCTTTTGATCCTGGTGGGCAGTTGTGTGAACCATGTTTGATTTTTGTCTTTAATTTATTACTATAAATTAAACTGTATCCCTTTAATATATTTTTCTATATGTGTATATCTTTCTAAGCTCGATGAACCCTGTCATTAGAATGATTAAAAGCAGAACTTCATATATGTTAATATCTTGATTTCCTTAGGAAATTATGTGTTATTTATTTAAATGTTTTCAGTTTTGTTAAATGAAGTTGTAGTTATAATACATGTTTGTAACAGTTAGGCATTTTTTTGTTCTTTAAGAGTTTTTGCAATAGGTTCAGCATATTTAGCTGGTACTTGTAGCAAATATATTAGAACTACATAACCATATCTAACTTTTCTATCTGTATCATTTTAAGGTCTGTGTAGAGAAACAGACAAGTATATTGTTATTTCAGACTAGTTTTTACTGTAATGTGCTCTGTAATATTGTGATAGTACTTTTACATACTGGGACTTACCGTGTCAACAGATAACTAACTCATTTTTGATTCTCTTGATGCTCCTTAGTAGGAGGAGGCAACCATCCCCTTCTTGTTCCTTATGATACACTCACAGCCAAAGAAAAAGCCAAGGACAGAGAAAAAGCACAAGATATTCTGAAATTTCTACAGATTAATGGATATGTTGTCTCCAGGTAATTCTCTGCCCAGTATTAATGTCACAGAAGGTTTCTGATAGTCCTGAGTGGTTTTATTTTGTTTTGTTTTGTTTTGTGGTTTGGTTTGTTGTGGCTTTTTTTTTTGTTTTGTTTTGTTTTGTTGTTGTTGTTGCTGCTTGTTTGTTGGGGTTTCTTCTATCAAAGCAAAACTCTGTGATCATTTTTATGTTTCAGCACCTGGAAATAAGGACGAACTCCTTCATATAGAACACTTTAAGGAAGAAATTGATTACAGTGTTAGTAGCAGAGTTTTTGGAAGGCATGAACAGAGTTCTCTGTATGTCTTCTGCCTTCCCTCTCAACAGTGCAGCCTGCTTTTTATTTCTGGGATGTCTCCATATATCCAAGTGTTAGTAAATGTATTAGTTTTCTACAAGTTATGGAATTATTAAGTCTTAGTTACAGGTTCACGCACATCTTCAAGCACATGTCCCTCTCTAAAGGCATTTCTAGGCAGTTGGTTGGATAAAACAGCTTTATTAAATCGAGTTAATTTACAGTATTATTAAAATACTTTAAAAGTGAAAAAGTGATTTTTAAAAAAATTAAACAAACCACTGTGTAAATGTAATAATAGTGAATAGTCTGCAGAATAACATACACAATTTATTTTAATATGGTGTATTTACCTCCTAAATGTAGGATGAATAAGATTTTATTCAATTTGGAGGCTTCTCTGCTTCATCAGTATGACTTAGGAAATGTGAATCATTAGAAAAGGCTGAAAGCATATCTGGGCCTTGTATGGCTTGAACATTAAGAAGGGACTGAAACAGTCACTGAGTTCAATTTAAGTAATCATTGTGAATTAATTAGCCTAGCACATCTACTTATAATCTGCCTACTTCCATTCTTTTCTATCACATATGAATCCCAGCCTATTTCTAGAGTCCTACAGTTAATCTAATAATTTTGTTAAAATCTTTCAAGGTAGCTGCAATAATTCAGTTTACTTTCTGTCAATGCAGTAGGATGTACAAAGAAGGATGTCAGACAGCAAAGGTTTTTTTCCTTAATCCCTGTCAAAATGATCACCTGTATTCAGAAGTACTTATTACTTTTCCACTAACCCTTTTTATTCTTGTTAAACACAAGTAAAAAGTGGCTTTTGGGTTTTTGTGGGGAGTGGAAGGCTGAGGGATGGTAAGATAACCATTTACTTGGACACACCCATTGTCTAGTAAATAGTTTCTGCTATATCTGCATCCTCCTGTGCTGGTCAAATGCAGGCCTTTCTATGAAGTTAAACTCAGTGTACTTGCTGCACCTTTGACAACTGCCTTGTCTAAACAAACAAGGACCTGATCCATGTTTTCATTTGGTCTGCTCATCCCTGCACTTTCTGCCACATATGCCTCGCTCACATTTCTTTACAGTCTTTATTTGACAGTGATTGTTCAGGTCTCTGCACCCTCATGCAAACTGGGTTTAGAGAAGGTGGAAACATTTGCCCCCTGCCAAGCATGTGGCACTCAGGCACATGGCTTGTGACCCACAGTCCCACTCCAGCTGGTGCAGAAGCCCTCACTCATCTTACTGACACTGCTCCTTCACATTGGTTGGACTTTTTTGGACCTCAGCATTCCCACCCCATACGCAGGCAATTGGGACTTCCATTTTCTGCAGTTGCAGACGCTGCTTTACTCCCCTGACTGTCTGACTCCAGTGGCTACTACCAAATGCACTTGTGCCACTCCCCTGCTGAAGCTGCCACTCTGGGCTCGCGGTCTGTAGGGCCCATAGAGATGCTACCCAAAGCTGTGCCCTCTCCAACTACTGATGCTTGAGATCTTCATTTATCTCATTTGTCACAGACCTGGGGGCACCTACACCCCAAGCCTGACTCCAGTTGCTGTCCCAGTATCCACTCATGCTGGTCTTGCCAGTAGCTGCCATTTACTCCTGACAGCACATGGAGTGGTGAGTGGTAATACACAGAGATATAGGTATGAAAGCATTTAATAAGCATATAGGACAAATTCTAGTGATGAGGTACAGGGCTCAGTTGGTCAACTCTATGACAGGCCACAGTTTCCATGTGACCAGACATTTTTAAATCTTTTCATCTCTTCTCCAGTTTGCTCTTTGTTGAGCCTTTGCTCCCATAGAGTTTGTGTACTGAACTGCCTCAAATAATCCAAATCCTACTGCCCCTTACTTTTAAGACTTAGAAAATTCAGGTGGCCCTCTCCAAAGTTGTGTCTGAAGTTTCTTAATGGTCTCTTAATTAGTAAACTGGAGATTTTTTTCCTCCAGCATTGTCTCCTTTATCTTTTATCTACCAGATTTGTGTCTCTAGGTATTCTTGTTTGTGGTTTTTTCATTACCCGCTTTTGCATTGAGGAGATCCTTGGTCAGATAGCCTTAATGAAGCAGACATTATTGTACACTTACTGGTATCAACAGCTGAAAAAGCTGTTTTAGTTCCAGGATCTCTTTTTCTGAATCTGAATCCTACCATCATCAATGTTTTAATTTAAAGCATAAATGTGCACTGCATAGGCATTTCCATTCAGTATGTATGAGGTAAGTATACTTTTTAAACTTGCAACCTAGCTGAGTACCGATATTGGTGCCTCTGGTAGGGGGAGATGAGGTGTGACTGATTCCCTTGCTGTTTGAGAATAGCTTCTTCATGTGCCATCGATTAAGTCCTGATCCTGCATAATCAAGGCTTATGTCAGTGCCAGTTTGTTGCTAGGGACGTCAGCCCATGTCATGGATTCATGCTTTGGAGATTCATTTTTGTTGAAAGAAGATGTGTTTTCAATGTCCGACTAGTAACTATGATGCAGCATGCTGGAAAATGGATTCCATCACTTTGTTATGGTTTTCCTCTGATTTTGCACAAGTGCTACATAGCTATTCTTATATTAATAAGCACATAATCATTACTAGAGAAAATGTGGATTACATAGAGAGGTAACATTGCTTTGAGTCCTTCTGCATGTGTAAAAATTTGCTCACTTCTTTTTACAGAGGACTTAAGGACCTGGAATTAGACACACCTTCCATTGAGAAACGCTTTGCCTACAGTTTCCTTCAGCAGCTTATAAGATATGTGGATGAAGCCCATCAGTACATTCTGGAGTTTGGTATAGTACCCCTTGCACACTTCTTAAAACAATTACTAAGATTTCCAATGTTACAAAAGAAACCAGAAAACTTTTTAAAAATTGGTACATTCCAGGACTTGTTTTCCCTTTAATTTCCTCTAGTTAATGAAGATCATGAATTTTGGAGTTATGAGACTGCCATTCATTCCAGCTTCCCATTTTCATTCATCAGATTAAAAGTTTTAAGTCAAAATTTATGACTTTCATTCTTTGAAAAATAAAACTAGCTGCCACCTTGCATTTATACACAAAATAAATGCATGTGCGTATAAATGGTTACTATTCACATGTAATCCCATTTTCAGAGAGCAAATTAAACCAGTCATTTGGGCCACTCTGCAATTTTCTCTGGAAAAGGGAGTAGAGAAACTTCTTCAGCAAACTCCCACAATGGGAATGTTCTTTCACAAACACCTTGTACATGTTTTGTCAACAGTGCTATGAAGGATTTAACTTTATCTGCTTTGGTGAATATAAAAAAATACAAAAGTTTGGTGACCAAAGTCAGCTTCTTACACGATCAGTAAAAGCTGAAAAAACTAGCCAGATGCAGCTTCTGCTGGGACCATGGGAGTTGCAATGACACAGAGTGTACACTGTGCCTCCTAGTCATATAAGCTGTGAGTGACAGTATTAGTAACGAACATCAGGGAGATTGAATAAATCAACGCTCATCTAAAAAAAAAATCTAGTTTTAATGTGTAAATTTGTCAAATTTATGAGTTATTATATGCCATTGTTACTTACAGTAGCAAAAGTCTGGTTTTGATAACTCATCAGGTTACTTCTGCTCCTAATGCCTGATTACCATGGCTTCATCATGAATTTGGAGTAACTGCAAGAACAATAATGAATAAATACTGAAACACTAGAAACATTGGTAGAACAAATACCATTTGAGTCCCGAGTCCCTCAATAGATTAATGGAAAGAAGAAATAAATAAATGATAAATAGTCTGGGAGCTGTACCAGATTTTATTTTGCAAGAGGTTTTTATTTTTATAGTAATAGGAGAGTGAAGCAATTTAGATTTCAGTTGGGTAGATCTAACCATTCATTTTATTCTTTAGTACAAAGTTCACAAATGAGGAGTGAAAATTGGTTAATTCTCTTCTGGAAATCACCGGAGAAATGTATTTCATTAGAATCTGAGTTTAGGCTTCCAAATTGTCACCTGCAACAGGACAAGATAAACAGCACTGGATCTTTATCTCAGAAAAATATCCGTATCTCTTTGGTCTTCAAGATGCCTACACTTTTATGAAGATTTGGATACTTATTCTTTATACATTTCATTTGCTGTTACTTTTCCTCTGACAAGGTAGTCATAAAATGCCACTTTAACTAGTGCATATGCTGTTTGAGGTACGTTAAACCTACATCTGAAGATGACCAGTATTATTTTTTTATAGTGTACACTTACTAAGAAAAATGCAGAGTAGACTGTAATGAGGATATATGACAGGGAACTTACTTTTCTTCTCTCTGCAGATGGTGGCAGCAGAGGCAAAGGAGAGCAATTCCCATATGAACAAGAAATCAAGTTTTTTGCCAAAGTACAGTATATTTTTGTTAATTCTTTGTCAACATAGTGAATAACAGAAGTGAGAACATATTTTTAGTGACTGTTATTGTTATAATGTGTTAAATTAATTATTTTATTAATTAAAACCAGCAATAATAAAAATAGCTTGAAAACAATGTAGCATGAAGTATAGATGTGGTAAACTTTCGGGATTATCTTTATTATTCTTGTTATTTCCTGCTCCATGATATGCAACTGCTCATGTAATGTTATTTGTAAGCTCTGTACATTTTCCGTTTTCTGGCTTAGTCTAAGTCTGGAGAATTTTCTCTTTTACAATCTTCAGGAAGGCAAATGTGAGCAATAGTCATTGGAATTAACACAGCTGTGTATTTGTCAGTGTCATGGTAGTTATTAATCTTGTTTTAAAACCATGCTGTTGTCTCCATCACGGAGTCACACAATGGCTGAGGTTGGAAGGACCCTTTGCTTAGCAGTGTCACAGAACCATGTCCAGACATCTTTTGAGTACCTTCAAGGGTTGAGACTCCACAATCTCTCTGGGCAACCTGTGGCAATGCTCAGTCACCCTGACACTAAAAAAGCATTTCCTGATGGTCAGAAAGAACCTACTAAGTTTCAGTTTGTGCCCATTGACTCTGGTCTTGTCACAGTTGCAAAGAGCCTGGCTCCATCTTTATGCCCTGCCTTCAGATATTTATACCTATTGATGAGATCCTCCCTGAGCCTTCTCTTCTCCAGGTTATAGTCCCAGCTTCCTCAATCTCTTGTCCTTTGAAAGATTCTCTAGTTCCTTTATCATCTTTGTGGCCTTTCACTGGACTCCCTCCAGCATGTCAAAGTTTCTCTTGTGCTGGGAAGCCCAGAAGCAGATACAGCACTTCAGATGTGGTCTCACCAGTGCTGAGTAGAGGAAGAACCCCTGCCCTGGACCTGCTGACAAGCACTGTCTAATGCAATACAGGATGCTGTCGGCTGCCTTTGCAGTAAGACTGCATTGTTGGCTCATGGTCAGTTTGCTGTCTGCTGAGGACCCCTGGTCCTTCTTTGCAAAACTGCTTTTCAGCTGATTAGCCCTCAGTTTGTGCTGGTAAATGGACTTACTCCGCCCCAGGTGCAGGACTTTTCACTTCCCTTTCCCCTGACAGCCATGAGAATCCTCTCAGCACAATTCTTCTTTTTCTGTAAAGATTTTACACATTATAAACTAAGAAAATCTGCTTATGCCTTTCACATGTAAAAGCTTATGTAATATTTCCATATTCAAAATGCCTTTTGAATTCATTAGTGAATAAGAAAAGTCAACTGTTAGCAGCATTTTCTAACCCTGGTATCCTTGCAGTAAGTTGTAATTTCAATAGCTTAGAATAGTTCCATGTGGTATTATTTGGCAAGCTGACAGACTCAGAAGCTAGCATTCCACTTTCTTGTGGACCATGCTCCAAAAAGGACACAATTTATATTATCATTCTTTTGGATCGTTTATTTTGGATCTCCCTCTGGCTGACACCTGCAGTGAGCACTGAGTAATAATCACCACAGGAAGTAAACAGGAAAACTTCTGTGGACAAGCCCTTAGTGAATGAGGTTGTTTCGGGAGTTTTATTTGAAAAATCTAGAACTAAGTGCTGTTAGCATGCTGACAGTTGTAGGTGAATTTTCTTAAACCTACATGAAAAGAAAGGAAGAGCAACAGTTGTGTTTGGTTATGTGGTATGGGAAAAATCTTTGATTGTGAGATAAAATTAAATTATACTTTCTGCCTTGTACTCCTCCTGAAAAAACTACAGACAAGTCCCAGTGATAATGTAAAGATTTCCTCTGCTGCCTTTCTTGATGACTTATTAAGTGCCTTGAATACTAAATAAATTCAGAGGAATAGCTATTAAAGAAAAAAGCCAAACAGATAGAGGTTTTGAAACAGAAAACCTGTTTGAAATCTCCTGTCTTTAGTTGTGACTTACAAAGCATGATACAGAACATAGTAAAGCAGATCCTGAGATAACCACTCTTTCTGATATAATTTCAGGTTGTGCTCCCTTTGATTGATCAATATTTTAAAAATCATCGCCTGTATTTCTTATCTTCAGCAAGTAGGCCTCTCAGCAGTGGAGGCCATGCCTCTAATAAAGAGAAAGAAATGGTGACAAGGTAAAGCTTAAAATAATATTAATGTCTATGCATATGTGTGTTTGTCTTTAAAAAGCAGCAGTTGATTTTGGGAAAGTGACAAGTGGTAGGCACAGAAAGATTTTGTGTACACACAAACTTTTTTCACTCTCTTTTCCTGTTAGGAAAATTCATTGTATAAAATGGAGAGGAGTACAGAGTTATTATTATATGCTGTTTAAAAGGTCTTGATTTTAGCATGGAGGGAACGTAAATTTATCATTATGTCCAGCAGTAGAGCACTTGCACAGTCTGTGGCACAGGCTATAAAATTATGTATCAGTTTTCACTGCTAGAAATAGATATATACTGAAATTGTTATTTCTGCAAAAGGTTTTGGTAGATTTAAAAGCCAAACGTATTTGTAGCTGAGTTTCAATAAATCTCATTATTAATGTCCATCATAAAAATTAAAAATAAGGGAGTTGCATTCTTTCTACTACTTAATTTTATAAATACTATTAATAAGAGTAGTAATATCACAGAAACACTCACTTGATTCTTTCCCTAAAGCTACGCTTTTCGTAAGACCATCTCTCTAAGATATGTTTTCATTTAATTTTGTTTCTGATTGAATTGAAACCCCCATTTCCCATTTAGTAAGGTGGATTACAAGCTTCACACAAGACCTCTTGAATACCTGTAATGTGTTGCATGTATGGTTGTTGCCTTCTTGCCAGTTCTTGGGCATGAAACATGCAATATTGAATTGTTGTATTTTGAGGCTGACAGCTAGTTGGTGATCATACAGACATGCAGGGCTTGCAAGATTGTGTGACTACTGAGTGAAGTTTCTAGCAAAACACTAAGCACAAGTAACTAATGGCTGCCTTGACCTTGTGTCCTCTCATGGACTGATTTGATCTGGCAGCTTATCTGAATCGTGTTCTTCGAGGGATTAAAAATGTATCAAAATGCATGCATATAAATAATTTTTCAGTCTTATGAGCTGCTATTTTTCTGTCTGTAATCTCCTGGATAACAGCATTTTTACAGTTGTTAAGTCATGCCAATAAACTCCCTGTTTCTGGAATATGTCAAATATATCAGCAAACCTGCTGCATAGAGACTTAGGATTTCTGCACATATGCTCTGTAGCTATGTGAGATTCCCAAACATATTGCCCTTCCAAAAGATCAGAGCTGCTGCCATACTTGATTGGGTTACCTGCCATCCAGATGTGTCAGTCAAGGAGAAGAAAACAGATACAAGGAAACCCTGGATGAATAATAACTGTAACTAATCCTATTGAGCAGTTTCTTTCTTAATTATCAAGACACAAAGATTGTAGAAACTACATTGTATGATCCATTTCCTGAAGGGTTGTTTGGGGCCATTTAAATAGATTCCCAACATTTTTTGTTGGGAAGTAGTAATATCAAGTTTTTGTTTTTCTCCCCTAGAGTATTCTAGGGAGCTTACTAAAGCTGAATTTCAGAATTTCTGTTGAGTTTTCTCTTTAGATTTGTTTGAGTGCACCTCCTACAAAAACTTTACTTCAAGTTAAGCTGCTTTCCTTCTCCAGTGAAGATAAGCTTGCATTCATTAAGCTATGGAAGAGTATAATTTTGGGTATTGATAATGCAGTGATGCTGTTATCATATGCAATAATGATTCCATATTCAGCAAATACAGTAAACCCAGATCTGTTTTGCTGACAAAAGAGGTCAGACTTATTCCTGAAATGTGGTGGCATTATATTCTATCGTATTTGTAACCAGCCTCTTCATAATTGGGTTTTTTGAATTTGTCATCCAGTTGACCATGTTACAAGTTCTTGTACTGCTGCAGTTACATGAAATTAGTTCTGAACATCAATCTAAGTGTTGGCAATTCAGACTTATTTATTTATTTATTTGACCTCAACTAAATACACTGGAGATAATAGTTTCAGTCTCACTTTGTGAAAGGATCTACTGAATGGTACAGTCAGTTGACAAACATTTTCATGTCAGAACGTTAGAGAGATTGGTGGGCTATTTGTAGCTAGAATGTACACTAAATCTGTATGATGCTAACATGCATCTCCACAGCTTTTCCTGTTGGACTTGGTGAACCAAGATAGTCATTAAGGAATATATAGTATATGTCTGCATCATGGAATAAAAAGTGAACAGAGATCCCTGTACATGCACCAAGCAGACTCATTTCTAAAAAAGAGCAGTTGCTGTTGCTAGAGTGGATCACTGTGCACTGGCTAATTAGCTGGATTCAATACCACGTTAACCTGGCTGTTGTGATTCTGGACATAAATGTTTCCATTTGACACTATGCTCTTGTCTGTCAATGGAACAACATGTTCAGATCTCATCCATAGGCTGTGCAGACATGCTCATTGTACCTTTTGCTTTTAAATCAGAAGCTAATAAACAGCCAGTGTGCCTATTAATTAAGTAGCTTAATAAAATGGCATGATATTGTTCATGTCATTTTTAGCCGATGAAGGGGTTTGCAGCATAAAATAATAACACCAAAATGGATGTTCCTGGTGAAAATTCTCACACCAAACCAGATAATGAAGAATGGTCTAATTCCTCCTAAATCTGGAGGCCAGGTCAATTTGGGTTGGGCAGTTTGTTCCTGCTTCTAAGAATTAACACAAAATTTCACTCTGTTCTCAATGGAGTGCTGTTCATCAGCACAGAAAGTAATTCAAACATGTGAAACAAAATCATTGATCATATTGTTTTAAACCATATAAGAGGCAAATTTTCATGGTTTATATTTTTTAAAAAAACTTACTTGAAAAGAAATTTTTGCTGTGTTCAAGTTTACAAGATTCTAATGAACTAGTTAAACATTTGTCATCACACACCTCAGCTAATCTGATTCTCTTTCCTTTTGTTTTCAAATTGTCAGTGGTATCCTGTGTAGCACAATGACCACATTTTACTTTTTAAAGCTTTGATGGTTATTTCCTTGTGGGTCACTGTATAGAATGCTTTTATATTAATTAGCTTTGCTTTTAATTTTTTTTTGTTTGTTTCTTTAATTATAATATGTGCTTATTTAACCATGTTTGTTAAGGGTATGCACTTAAAAATTCTTTCTTTAGTATTCTGTCCCACATTCTGCTCAGACAATTGATTCTTTCTGCGTGACATCATGTTGCTTTTCCTGCTCATATATCAGCTGTTATTTTTTCTTTCTTGTCCCACCCCCCCTTATTTTTTTTCCTTTTCCCTTCTCTTCTCTTTTATTTTTCTTTTGTCTTCAGCCTGTTCTGCAAACTTGGAGTTCTTGTCAGGCATAGGATTTCACTGTTTGGTAAGGAGACCCTTGACAAATACTAGCATGGCCATCACTTGGTTTTCTTTGCCATTTTTGCATTGTGTTAAGTGCTGCTTTGTTGCATGCTGCATGGCTGAAATGCATGGTCTACACAGACCACTAATTGTTTAGACTGATAGACCACAGAATTCATTAGATGGAATAAAAAGCTTTTGTAGTTTTCAATCTGGGGGCAGGGGGGAAGAATTTTTTAGTTTTCTGTGTGTCTTAACTAATATTTGGGTTTCATTATCCTGTTAAAGAATTTTGCTGGGTAAATTAAAGTTACTGATTTGTTATGTTATTCTAAATAGGGAAAAACATTTAACAATCAGAACTGCACATTTGTATTGGAAAGTCATTAAGGAAAATTTGAAGTGGGCTGAAATGCTTAGTAATGTTCTGTGGAATTCTTGACTATTCCCAGATGTGCTTGACTCCACATATGCATGTGTACTCTCTTTCTGGTATTATGTAACCTTGGCAGGAGTTTGGTGTTTGTCTTATGCCCTTAATTGAAGTCGATCATATGCAATGTATGGCACAGTCATTTACTTTGCAATTTTTTCTTATACCATGGTGCTGGGAGAGCTGGAATATTACATCCTATGCATACATAGCTTCTATGATGGATGCAATGCAAACTTCAGCATCCATGAACATACCTAATAGGGTAATTATCTAGTGAATTGGGTGAATTAGAATTTGAATATGATAACATGCATCTAATTCAATTCCTGCATATTTCATTCAACTTAAGGGAAGGAACTTGCTGTAGCAGTGTGGTGTTTAAAAAGCTTACAGACCATTATGAAAACCATTAAACTGAGAAGAAAGATCAGAAGGTTTTTTGCGATAATTGCTTTTAAATATTTTGGGAGGAGCTGAGTGGATTTGCCTATAAAGCCAAAAGATCCTAGGAGGAATGGAGTTATTTCTGCAGCTGTGTGGCATTGTTGCAGCTTTTTCTGAAGGGTGGAATATGTCACAAATGTACACACAAGCTATGATTTATACCCTAGGTTGTTTCTTCAAAGAATAAACTAGCTCAGGTATACTATTAAAATTCTGCAAATCTTTTTTGTTATTTGTGCATTTGGTTGTCAGACTTTTTTTCTAAAATGAGTCATGGTTGAAATTAAAAAAACTGAGTAACTTTCTTCAGTACTAAAGAAAACATATTTTCTATTCCATATCTCATCTTGCTTATTTCCTGTTGATTGGCTGGGTTCAAGCAGTAAGAGATAAGTCAGATAGGATCAGCTGAGTATCCATTATGGCTATAGTTTGTTTTCTAACTCGTTTCCTAGACTGCAGTAACTAACAGAATACAAAATCCTTATGCCAACACAGTAGCTTTTCTATGAATCATGACAAGGTCATTGTGAGACTACGGAGTATGACTGGGTTGTTTACTGTGGACCTATTAACTCAAGTCAAAGTCACCTTATAGTTTGCCTTCCCTTGACAATGAATTGCACCATGTGAGAAAATCTGATCAAGAAAGTTGCACTTATTCCAGCAAAGACAATGACTGTATAGGAGAAAATGCTCCTAACTGAGCACTACTGGGGCCTAGAACTCATTTGTGTATTTTGAAGGCATCTTCTGTGAGAAAAACTTCCTCAGTAATAATTTTTATGGGTAGTGTGGAGTTTGCTATAAAAAATAGCAAAATGCTATATAGTTTTCCTATATTGGTATTTTATATTATTGTGAATTTGAATGGTACTTCTGAATATACAGCTGCATTTATGAAAATCGTTTGTGAAAGTTGTGTAGCTTAAGATGTATATAGGAGTTTGAAAAAATGGGAAATTAAGCATGCATGTCTTCCAGAATGAACTTAAATAGTTAATCACATTTGATATCTGAGAGTGTCATTGAGATTATGGGATTTTCATTCAGCATAGAATCATTATTTCTTTACAATGTGAAAGTAGATTTTGACCATGGTAATTTACTGTTTGAGAGCTCTAGCTGTACATCAGGAAGAGTATATTGAATAACTTTCATTATTATTACTGGGCTCAAATGGAAAGAATTTAGTGAATAATTTTGTTGAATTGAGCTTTTTAATTTATATTTTCTCAAATTTAAAACCCAAACTTATGTAGGTAGTTTGATTCAGGTTTTTATACTGTTTAAATTTCTAGTTAACCATTCTATTCTGGAGTAGGTTGCTAAGAATTTGTGGCTGTGCCATCCCTGGAAGTGTTCAAGGCCAGGTTGAATAGTGCTTTGAGCACGCCTGGTCTAGTGGAAGGTGTCTCTGCGCACAGCAGGAGGTTGGACCTAGATGATATTTAAGGTCCCTTCCAACCCAAGCCATTCTATGATTCTGTGATGGTGGAATCCACAGTCTGGTCTCTTTTGAGTACGTCCTTCCATACCTGCTGTCATTAGCACAGTCCTGTGCTCTTTTCATCAGCACTGGCATTCCTGTCACCAGAACATCAAAATAATAAGGGAAAAAAATTGATCTGACAAAAAAACCTTAATCTTTTGGGGTGGTGATTTTGGTAGGATTTTTTTTTAGGTCACATCAGCTTTCTTACCTGCTTGTTGTATCATTGCATGACCACAAGTGCCAGTGAAAAAAAGGCGGGGCTGCCTGGCTGAGGCAGCCATGGAAGCTGTGGTTCAGGTTTGTTTAATCTGCTATGGATGAATACCACAACAATATTTCCTAATTTTGGTAGCATAGAACAGCTTTCTCAGTGCTGAAACAAACCTCCCACACCTTTCATGTCGTTTATATTTTTATCTCTAGTTGACTAAAACAATTAATGATTTTAGATGTATGTTTGCTTATAGTTTTAAGAAATAACCTCCAGAGAGAAAATTTAGTACGCTGTATCCCTGTATGCAGATAGAAGTATTTTCAGAAATCTGTCTTAAACATTCAATTTGTTTCCACTTTTTTTAAATCAAGAAAATGTAAACAGAAGCAGAAAAAGCCAGTTTTATTTTTGCATAATTTCATTTAAAGTTGGAGCAAATCAACTTAAATGAATTTATGAAAAAATAATGCATGATTTCATTTAAAAAAAAATAAAAAAATAGGCTGTGGCTCAAATTTTAGTAGCCCACATCTGTCCTCAACTTAAAAAATAATCTTAGGGGGAAGAGGCTTGTACATGGCAACATTTTGGGATGTATATATGCATTGACGGCTTGTTTTGTATAAGTCCTCTTTTTACATACCCAAGTGCGGGAAAAAAATAATTGTGGAATATGTGTATTGTGTCAGAGACTGGTTTTCACGTGGACCACACCCAATGAAGCCACAAATGTTTGCAGCCTATGAGGAATGCCAGGGAACAAACTTTTTAATGATGTTTTATATAAGTGTTCTTTTCCTGCAATAGCAACTTATGAAAGTTAACAGCTTTTATGTTACTGAGAGTGATAAGATAAATATTCACATAAACTTGAATTAATTAAATAAAAAATTATAGAAATCAAATAAATACCAGGCAATACACTGCAGCTCTAATTAACCTCACATTTAAGTGCTTCCATCTTGGCTGCCTCTGCAATTTGATGAGAGATGCTTTACCGCCTCTAGTTACTGCATTTGTGTAAACAAGGCTAAGACAAAAAAAATGCATGTTTTTAACTTGAATGTTGAAATTATGCAGAAGTTCAGTTGCTCTTCTGCTATGTCATTTATTCTTTCATGAAACTCAGAGGTACAGTTAGCAATGTCAATATGCTATACGCTATGCAAACCTTAATTGGTGGATAATTTTCCTCTCTCTCTAGGAAATGACGCAACATCAATAGTCAACTGTCTTCACATACTGGGACAGACCTTGGATGCGAGGTAATATTAATTATATTTTCTAAAGTACAAGGAAAATCACTGAAGAGTGTGCAGTTACATTTGGGCTGGCTGTGTAAGGATGCAGAATTTCAACGCTCAAGCAGTTACAATGCTGAAAAGAATTCCCATTGCAACAGAAGTTCATTACTAAGGTTTGACAAGACACTATTTGTAGGTTACACTTTAAATTTCAGTATGGATCAGTGGTGTCCAGAAACTTCCAGTTTTTAGTTTAGCTGATATAATGATGTGACTTTCTCAAAACCACAATAAAGTTAGAAATAGTTTATTATTTTGCTTGCACTGTTTAATCAAAAAATTCAGGATATAAATGCACATGGAATACAGTAAATTTGTCTCATAGCATGTATTTGCAAAATTAATTCAGTTTCTAATTTGAAAAAAACCAAATTCTTTGCATAGAATTCAGTGTTACTTTTATATTAAATTGAGCTGCTTGAGGTATTATTGCAAAGATTATAGATGAGATAACCTTGATATATTAGAGGGTAATGTGTTGCTTTTCATTTACTGTAAAGTCAACCATCTGTGCTGATAGTTGATTTTTAGATCTTTGCAGTTGTAAACCAAAATATGGTAGTTTAAACTGCCTTCACGGAAATTACAAAATAACTTTTCTCACTTTGCGTTTGGTCTCAAAAAAATTGGCTGGATTATGCACAGATAACTTGTTTTCTCAATATCTTTGCAGTGGCTTTTGTGGACAAGTTTTATGTTCCATTTGCTATGGGGTGGAGTCATGATCATGGCCAATAATATGGCTCAGCTACTGCATGGTGATCCTTTAGTTTGCAATATCTTGGGGTTTTTGTTTTAAATTGTTCATACTCCGTACAATCACCCAAACGGAATACAGATACAGATGGAGGTCACTAATTCAGCTGTTGATAGAGATGTAAAAATAGCTCCAGATGGAGATCAAGGAATTCATGGAGGTAACATGAAAGTTTGAAGGTGTTGTTCTTGAAACTGTGTAAATTCACTTTTTAAAATAAACAGACTAAAAAATCTGGTCTGATGCTCAATTTATGAAAGAACATGACCTCGATTTATTTCCCACATGCCTAAATAGATACTTTGCTTAAGCAAAGGATCTCTAATTGAGCTAGTTAAATCATATATTTAATAATATAATAATTCTCCTGGATTGTATCTTTACATAGTTGTTTATGGTGCTATAGTTACATAATCAATGCATTTATTTATCTATTTATTTATTTATTTGATTTTAGCAGATGTGGTTGTTTTTATTCATTCCTTTCTAACACTCTTATTCTGGACAGAAATGTGACTGTCATAATTGGGAAGAATTTCTGAATTCTATCTTGAGACAGTTCTTTTCTTTCTAGAGTCAGAAATTGCAGACTTACTAATTCTCTTTTTTGTTAGGTATTTTTTGTTTTTTTTCCTCTCTGAAAGCAAATGAATCAATTTATAAATTGTGAAAGGCTATTTGCTCAGCACGAAAATAGGTAAAGTATCCTTGTGTTCTGCACAATACCTACGAAACTTGTTTTGAATCAGTTATTCTGCTCTGAGGAGATTTTGCTCTATTAAAAGGTGAAAAATTTTTCTTCAGATCTGTATTATCTACTTCTTATATTCCAAGATTAAGGTTTGTTCCATGCTTGTCTAATAGAATATTCTTCTTCATTCTTTTTGCATGCTGTAAACAGGACTGTGATGAAAACTGGTCTGGAATCTGTTAGGATGGCATTGAGAGCATTTTTGGACAATGCTGCTGAGGATCTGGAGAAAACACTGGAAAACCTTAAGCAAGGCCAGTTTACACACAGCAGAAACCAGCCAAAAGGAGTTACACAAATTATTAATTATACCACAGTTGCTCTCCTGCCAGTGCTATCTTCATTATTTGAGCATATCGGACAGCACCAGTTTGGGGAAGATTTGATATGTATGTATCATGTTATCATATATGTATGTAGAAGGGCCATGCCATAAAAATATCTGTAGTGTCATGCAGTAAACATTGCTAGACCCTCAATTCTATTAGAGAAGGACAAATCCTATATAATTTTGACAAACCTTTTTGATTCAATCAAACATTTGCTGCAATCAACCAAAAAGCTGCAGGTTTTAGTGGACTTTGAATAAATATTAAAGCAGATGTGGCCATGATTAGAAAGTCAGAAGGATTGATTTTGTTTATAAGCTTACCACAGATTTACTGTGACTTTCTTCATGTGTGAGAATTCGCTTTGTGTAAGTTACTTTGTCTTTACTCTGTCTCTAAATAACTTTTTACTTCGAGAATGATGTCGCACCATCATACATGCACCTTGACTCAGTTTCAGTTAGAGGGGAATCTGGGTCAGTTCTTAAATTCTAAGGGAAAGAGAAAAGTGGAAGGAGCTCCTGAGGAATTCAGACACCAGAGAAGGGAATGTATATCAGAGCCTGTATATGGGATTTCTGTAGAGATTCTGATTATAGTACATTCAGTGGTCCTTTATTACCCCAAACCCAAAATTTTGCAGATTTTGCAGTCTGCACACAAAACTTTAATTTTACATATTTTAGGAACTCACAGAAATATCCCTGTCCAGATGGCACTAAAGGAGGAAGTCCTGCTCTATATGGCTGGCTCAGTTATGAAAATCCACAAGAAGCACCTGTAGGAAAAGAATATCAAGTTATATTTTTTCTCTTCTTAGAATCTGCATAATAGCATTAAATAACTCTTCAAACATTTGGAGTTGTTGGATTTGAATGTCATGAGGTTTAAACATCCACTTTTTTCATTAAACTATTTCTGTAAAATTCAGGAGGCTGTGATGGTCCAGAAAAAGTAGTTTTTTCATAGTAAATCACTTTTGTAGGCATTAACATGTTCATGCCTTGTATAATGTTTGATCTCTGTTATTCCATATTTTGGAACTTTATATTTAATTTTCAATGCTTTATCACTTTAGTTGGTGTTCAGCTATTTTATATACATCACACTGGTGTAAAACACCGAATTTAGAATTAATGAACTGAGAAAGAATAATTATTTAAAACTGTGTCTATTTCTTTTGTCTAGAGCATAGTGGAAAGACTAATTTTTCTTACACACAGCTTCTCTTTACATCTCGTTAAGAATAAGATTATCTTATTTGTACGAGCATCCTAACCTGGTGATTGTACCTCAGAGTACTAGTTACAGTAACTACAGTTACTAGTGTGTAGTGGGGGGATCATGTACTTGAGGCTACTATATGGTGCAAAAGCACTGAATTCTGAGATGATCTGAACTAAAATCATGGTACAGTAAGGGGCCAGGCTGTGTACCTTTGACACAGTATCTTGCAGGCTGTTCCAGCCCATTAAGTCTTGCCTTGTTTACTCAATATTTCATTCATTGCATGTTGGGGGATGATATTAGCACTGTAGGAGGGACTATGAAAAAAATCTATGGCAAAATGGGAGTGTTGTCCTTCCTGATGGTGCTTACACTGTTGCGTTATTGCTACAGAATGCATTACAAAAGCATTTCCTTCAAATAGATGTTGAGAATATTCTCACAGTTTTGGGATTGAATAATTTGATAATTTTAAATCAAAGAATTATTTATTTTTTTTAATCCTGTGTAAGTTTAAGGTGTAAATTAAGTACATGCCATTAGCTGGTATCAGTGCCTAAATTTCAAAAAAAATATAAACTGTGAGTAAAATAATTAAATATCTGTTTAACAGGCTTGTCTTTATTTTGTACAGTGGTGTTCTATTTGTAAAGGTGACGTGTAAAGAGTTGGTATGCCATTAATTTAATAAAGCTAGTGCACTAGTGAAATAGGTTTGCTGTTTTGGCTGTTAATATGATATTGAAGTAAATGGAAGTTTTGAGTAAAAAGTATAGCACTCAGAGGTCCAAAGAATTTTTGTATTTAGATGGCAATTTCTGTGGATTGCCTTTGATAGCTTAGTATTTTTAATTCTGGTATTGTCTAAAGAAATCTATTTTAATTCTATGGGAATGCATTGCAAAGAAAAATCTCTTTGTAAATATAGTTTTCTTCTTCTCTGTAGTGGAAGATGTTCAGGTCTCTTGTTACAGAATATTGGCCAGTTTATATGCTCTGGGAACCAGCAAGAGTATCTATGTAGAGAGGTAAGAAGGAAAATTGTTCTTCTGTTTCTAATATTTGCATTTATATTTAGCATAATGAATTTGCAGTTCAGAAATTAATATAGGAGGAGAATATTATTGGAAAGATATCTTGAGAGAAAAAACAGTGCTCAGATATTAAGTGGAATGCAGGTGCATTTGTTATAAAACACTTGAAATGTTGCATTATATGTTTGTCAAAATGTATTTGTTAATTAAAATAAAAATTAGAAATAAAGTTATCTGACTTTACAATAAATAGCACTTGATTTGAGGGTTAACTAGGGCATTGCAAAATTATGTCATTCGGCTCAGCAATTGTTATATTCTTCCTTCTACAAGGTTTAATTGTGATGTATTTCTTACTCATTACCCTAAATTTAATTTAATTTGTCACCTGTGCAACACTATTTCTTTGCTAGCTCAATTATCCAGGTAAATGAGACTTTATAGTTTCTTTTTTATACATCCCATTATCTGCTAACCCCCCTCTAAGTTACATTTGGTCTGTGCAAGCCATGTTTGGCCAAAAAATAGAGATACCTAGAAAAATTAGTTTCTTAACGCTGAATTGTTGAACTTTAGTTACTAATACTGTTCTGAAGGAAGGCTAAATAGAATCAATACATTTCAGATATTGGCAGCAGTAATCTAGGAAGTTCACTGTCTAGGAAATTACACTCCAGAGAATCAACCTGTGCACAGCTCCAGAGCTGCCCCATGACATAGCCTTGCTTATGTGGTGATGACATAATAGGCAACAATGTGAAAAATGGTTGGGACCAATATTTAAGTAAAAAAAATACACATCTGGGGAAAATCAGTTCTCATTAATTTCATTAAGGATATAAAATTAATTTATTTTGCTATTTGGCAAATAAAGGATATGGGATTTGTTTTGAAGACAAAATATATCAGTGTGACAATTTTTGTGTATGATTGCAACCATTATTGCAATCAAAATCACATAGCATGCTCTTTGCAGGTGTCTGTGATGGACGTATGTTTTGTTTGCGAAGACTTAATGAAAAGGAAAAAAACAGGAAGAAGGAGAAAACAGTATGAATAATAATGGAAATGAAGTTACATTTAACAAAATTAAGCTTAATGAGTTAGATCTAGAAAGAAGAAAATCTGTAAGACTGAGATAAACTAGAGATCAAGGATGAATCTTGTTAAATCACAAGATTGGTTTTGAGGTCTTTCTTTCCTTTTAATTTGAAAGTTCATAATTCTCCTGGGTTCAGATTCTCTTGGATTTCTGTCACATGTGTGATTTGGTCTCAGCTAGGGATTTTTCACCTCTCTAAATTCTGCTACAATCAATTCATTTGAAAATTAGAAAGAATATTTTAAATGTCCCCTGAAGAACCCAAGTTAAGTGGCAAGGCATCACTTACTTCTTCCTAGAAATAGGCTTTTAAAAATTTTGACACACAAAGAATTTTGATTATCAAATAAATGTCATATATTTGAAGACATTAAAGCAATGCCTTTGTCATAAAATTTCAGAGTTATTGATCATTAGAATAAATTTTCCATTCACCGAAGTACTTGAGTTTCATACTAGACTAAGCATGGAAGTGATCATCACTATTTCTCAGAAAAAGGAAATATCACTTAAATGAAATGATAGGTGATTTTGATTTTGGTCTCTTGTTCTATCCGGTAGCTTTTTCTCAATAGTGTATATATTATAAAGTCAGTAAAGCTGAGAGGAAAGTAATAGAACAGAAGGAATTGTTACAAATATGGTGGTTTCCCCTGCATGTTGTTCATTTTCTGTAAGCTGTGTAGGCCACCTTTGCCATCTTCTGTTGTAACATTTCATTCAAATATGAGCAGAAGATTGCTAGAATTCAATTTCTGTTACGTGTTCTTGTGCTGATGATCCTAATAATGCCGTGCCTTGTCTCTTTGAAATGCATTCATCTTAGAATACAACCCCAAGGTGTGGTCAATCATCACTGGCCAGGTGACCCCACTGGTGGCCCCTTCCAACCTTACCCATTCCGTGGCTCTGTGATCAAAGATGTGTGCACTTCATGGTGTTTGTTTATCCACAGGCAACGATCAGCACTAGGAGAGTGCTTGGCTGCTTTCTCAGGTGCCTTTCCAGTGGCTTTTTTGGAAACTCACTTGAACAAACATAATATCTACTCAATCTACAATACCAAGAATGCGAGAGACAGAGCAGGTATTCCCAGAAACTCACATCATGGTTGTGAAAACATGACTTCACTATCAATGCTGCTTGTCTTAAGACATGTATTATTGCTTTCATTTTATAGTGATTGTAATGTCTTGGTTGTATTTATTTTCTAAATCAATGGGCTAAGTCTGATAAAACTGATTTATTTTATATTCCTAATGTTACCGATATTTTTATTTTGGGATACAATTCTCAAAATACTTCTTTGGAATTGATGTATTGAAGAGATTTTGCCCATTTTTAGTACCTCAGATATTATATATTTGATCATAAAATTATTCATTCTCCTCGGTAACTTTGGTCCCTCACTTTACATAAACAATATTGGGTCCCTAAAACATACATACTTGCAATTGAAGGAAAAGAGCTTTGCTGTATGAATTACGTATTTTGCCCTTATAAAGAAAAAAAAATTGCTGAGCAGGATGTAAATTGGTTTTTCTTGTGTTTTACATACAAGACAGTACAGATACTTTCCAGTAACATTATGTATGTTTATTTTACATATACCTTTTTATTCCATTCTTGATGTTTCTTATGCAGTAACATGATTGTGGAATAAGGTCATATGCACAAACTATTCCTGCAATAAATAGAAGTTGCAGTAGAATTTTACAAGCTCTGCATATATGCTGAGTGTGAGTCATATTACAGATATGCAAAGATGACAGTGTATGTTTGTATAAGATGCCAGTTTATAATGGCATTCCTTCTAATACTTCACCTTTATTTTTTATCAAAGGGAGCATAGCAGATTAATTCTCCAAAGAGCTGCAGTATCCAAACTTGAAAATATCAACAGCTATGCATATTTGCCTTATATTCAAGCTATTTTAATTTATCTGGAAGGGCAATCCACTCTATTACCATGATTTTTAGCAGAAAATTGAATTTACTTTCCAAAATTGCATTAATCTTTAAGGAGACTATGTGAGGTCTGTGTAAAATATAGTCTAAATAGGAGAAGATACTGCTTTTCAAAAAAGACTAGCATTAGTACAAGGAATTGTGGAATGCTGGTAGAGACATTTGTATTCACAAGTTGCAGGCTGAATTTTTGATCTATAAATGCCTGTGTATGTCATTGTATGTGTATGTTAGTATGTTAGACATTCAAGAGCTACTAGTTGTGCTTACAGATATTTATTTGTAAATGAAAGAAACTTCCTCAAAAATAAAGGGAACTGCAGTGCCTTTTCAGAGGAAGGAACTAAAAATTCAAGTAACTTCAAGAATAAAAATTTACAATCAGGCATTCACCTCTAAAATCAATTTCTGAACTCTGCTCAATTTGTTACGACAGGCAATGATTTCTTTTTGTTCCATTAGAAATCCAGGTCTCATCTGATGAGTTGTTGAGAGATATTTCATGGTATCAATTTGTTTACTCAACTGCAAAATTTTTGCTGGAAGTAATTTTGAAATTTAGGCTTTATTTTGATTATAGAAAAGTGCATCTGATTTCTCTGAATTAATTCCACAATATGTACATGGTTGAAACTTTCATATAGGAATTCTAGTTATAGAAAGTTTAATATAAACAGTTTATTGCTCAACGGTATGAAATGATGCATTTTTCATTGTTGTGTTTGGTTGATTTCCTTTGGATCAGAAGGGTGCAAATATAAACAGAAAACAAAAGTTGTAGGGAATAGCAATTGAAAAGAATTATTTTCTTTTTATGACCCAGTTTATTGAAATTTTTTTGGTTGTTTTTTTCTTTTTTCCTTTTTTTTTTTTTTTCCAATAGTTCTCAGTTTGCCAACTAGTGTAGAAGAGGTTTGCCCAAATATTCCTTCCCTGGTGAAGCTAATGGAAGAAATAGTGGAACTGGCAGAATCCGGTATTCGTTACACACAAATGCCACATATCATGGAAGTCATACTGCCTATGCTCTGTAGTTACATGTCACACTGGTGGGAGCATGGGCCAGAGAACAACCCTGACAAGGCTGAAATGTGTTGCACAGCCTTGACGTCAGAGCACATGAACACTCTGTTGGGTAACATATTGAAAATCATCTATAACAACCTTGGTATTGATGAAGGAGCCTGGATGAAGAGATTAGCAGGTAAGATGTGAAAAGAAATAAATAAACAAGCAAATGTGTGTATATTCAGAATATAAATTCACACACAGACTGAATTACTCTGTACTTACTTGTTAAAGCTGGAGTAGAAGAACACTCGTATTTTTGCATTTTTAAATGATATTCATCTTGATGAACCAGAAATACTAAGTGTAAAGAAAAAGCAGTGTAAGCAGTATGTTTTAATCTGTTAATAAGTAACATGAGAGGTACATTAGCCTATTTCTTTTTCCCAAGAATATTCACATGTGCGTTTTGCAGTATATTAAATTTAAGGACTGTAGTAATTTAGCCTGCTTTTATTATATAAAAAGTTTTCAGTTGCAGGCATTATGCAGTCCCTTGCTATTCTGTATGAGTGGTAGATCCTTAAAACATGGGTTTGAAGGTGTATATTTAACATATCCATTAAAATGAAATGTTGAAATGCTCATGTCATTTTAGTAAGTTATGTTGACTTTGTTGTCTGAACAACTTGAAATTCATTTAAAAACACTTCAATTCTCAGCGTTACAATCTCTGGGGAAAAGTCACTTCAGTGGTGAGGATTCAGTTTTTCAGTTAGACTTTCTTACTACTTTTCAGTATTTACTGTAGTAGCAATTTCATTCATGGTAACATTCAGAATTCCTGGTCTTTTGAGAGTCAGTAAGATAATGCACTCTAAGAATAGGTGTAAGTGCCTAAAATTCTGTGTAATTTTTTCAATATCTTAAAAATAGTTTTTGTACCGGGGGGTCCAGTTGAAGTGCTAATTTACGTATTTGTAGTTATGAGTAGTTTAGCAGAAAGCAAAAAGCTTACGCTAACAAGTATCAAATAAATGATTGAATCAGCCTCATAAGCCTTCTTAGTGTGCACATGAAATACAGGCAAGCTGTTTCCATAATTTTTTAAATAACCAGAGCATGCTTTCCAGTTCCACCTCACACAAGCTAAAAAGCAAGATTCAAAAGAGAAGGCAGTGGCTGAGAAAAACGTGTGTGCACTATGTAGCTATATATGTATCCATCCATACCATTAAACAAGCCCTGCATTGCTCAGTAAAACTATGCAGACAAATACCACGCTGACAGAATTCCAGTAAAGAGGTATTTTGAGTTTTATGATCTTGCAAGCTTAGTCTGTGAGGTTCCAATTTTCTGCCCTCAGACAAAATGAATTGAGTTTTTGAAATCCTGACCACATTTAATTCTTGGCAAAACTTCTGCTGATTTCAATGGGGGCAGGATTTGACTCTGTAACCTAGAAACAAGATTCAAGAAAGAGGGAAAAGGTAAAAGATTTTAGTTATATTTTGTGGCCAGGTATATATTAAAATATTCATTGCCTTAAATAGTGTTTTCCCAGCCCATCATAAGTAAAGCGAAGCCAGAGCTCTTAAAGACACACTTCCTTCCACTGATGGATAAACTAAAGAAAAAAGCAGCAGTGGTTGTATCGGATGAAGAACATCTAAGAGCAGAAGGCAGAGGTGACATGTCGGAGGCTGAACTGCTCATCCTAGATGAGTTCACCACTTTGGCACGGGACCTCTATGCCTTCTACCCTTTGTTGATTAGATTTGTGGACTATAACAGGTATGTGGAGAGGAATAGGTCAATGAATCTCATAAAGTCTTCCTTTTTATTGATACCGCCTCTTATCCCTTGATATGCCTAGCACTGAATTAAAGTGGCTTTTACTGAGTCTGAAAATTGTGAAGTGGCTCAGGCTAATGCTTTCTGACTTTTAGGAGGAGCTGGGGTCTTTTTGAGAAGAAAACAGAACAAAACAAAAAATTGCAATCCAAACCTATTGGATTAGAACTAGGAATAATATTAAAAGATTTTAAGGGTTTTGAAATAGGACATCAAAAAGCCACTGCTACCAGAAAGGATTAAAAACGTATATGATTGGTTTTCTTGACTTGTATCCTTGTAAAATGTTGAAAAGTTATTTCAAAGCACAAAGACAGTGAGGATCATCCCCTTTTTCACTCTTTTACCAAATTATAGGGCAAAATGGCTGAAAGAGCCCAATCCTGAAGCAGAAGAATTGTTCCGCATGGTGGCTGAGGTCTTCATTTATTGGTCAAAGTCTCATGTAAGTAATTCCCTGATAAATACTTGTTTCAATGAGGTTTCTTAATAGGCAGGTCAGTTATTTAGCGATTATCTTGTAAAATACTTTTAATGACAAAAATGAAACCGGGGGTGGGAAGGTATTAATAACTCAGATTTCTGACACTTTTGAAATGGCAGAGAAATTAGAAGAGTTGATAGGTGTTTTGTAAATAGTAAACTGATTAAGGATATTTTTCTTACAGATTCTGGTTTGTTTGTAGTGGGTTTGTTGTTTGTTTGGTTTGTGGGTTTTTTGGGGGATTTTTTTTTCCTTATATACGAAACTTGTGTTTTGTGTCCTAATTATTTTCTTTTCTTTTTTCTTTTCAGTTATTTTGACCCCATAGCCTTTTTATAACCAGGCCTAGTCAGTCATCTAGTAAGCACTGATACTTAAATAAAATGTGATTCAGTGAATACTGGAACAAAAAGAATCAAAACCCCAAAAGAGTCTAATTTCTTTCAGGCATTAGATCTCTGTATGGACTGTTGTCTGTACTTGTTTACTTGCTATAGCTTCAATCCTCTTAAGTTTGGGGAACAAGATGCCTTATAGCTTCTGTACTTGGTCCTGATTTTGACTGTAAGATTTTTATAAACACTGCCACACTGTGCACAAAAACTGGTTACACAGTAGATAGTTACTGGATGATGAAATTACTTGTGTACTCATAAATTCAGTCTTTTATTTAAAAATTTCTTAAGTATCTGAATATAGTGGAAATTAATCATGGGGGAGAAAAAAGAATGAATAATTTACCAGTAAGGGAAAACTGGAAAATTTTTATATTGAATCAGAAGAGCAGTGAGATTTTTATTATGTCTTTTTCATAGCTAGGGAAACATTTCCTTCTTTCTGACATGGGAAAAAAACCCCGAACTACACCACCTGAGTTATGCCATGTAAATGAAGTTGAAATTCAAGGATGTTGTTGATAATTTGTTAATTTTTGCCATAATTGTGAATTTTACAGATTTCTACCTAATTTATATTTTTGTTTAAGGTATGTTTAGATAGGGGTCTCATATAAATGCTTCTGACTAAGATCTTTTGCATTTCCAGAATTTTAAAAGGGAAGAACAAAACTTTGTGGTACAAAATGAAATCAACAACATGTCTTTCCTTATCAGTGACACCAAATCTAAGATGTCTAAGGTAGTGTAAAGATTTTTATATTTTTCTCTTTGAAAACATTGGTTTGAGATTCAAAACACAGTCATTTGGGAAACACATTGCAAAATATTGGCAACGATATATTGACAGCTCCCTTAGATGGCTCCATATATTGACATATTGATATATTGACAGCTCCATTTTCCATCTTTATTCTGCAGGCAGCAGTTTCTGACCAGGAAAGGAAGAAGATGAAGCGAAAAGGTGACCGGTATTCTATGCAAACCTCACTCATTGTGGCAGCACTGAAGAGATTGCTTCCAATAGGACTAAACATTTGTGCTCCTGGAGACCAAGAGCTAATTGCACTGGCCAAAAATCGATTTAGCATGGTAGGTGGTCTTTTTCCATTTCTAAAAGGTAGAAATATTTACTAATTAAATTATTTGAATATTTTACCCTGTGTTCATTCTTACAGCATGACACAGAGAATCAGGTTATAATTCTGTTTTATAAGGGCAGAGTGGGTGATTATGGTAAATAGTTATCTACATATTGTTCTCATGCCTTAAAACATTTCAGTTTGAACATATGATCGGTATGGATGTACTTCAGAATGATCAGTATATAAATAGAGATAGCATTCTGTTGATAATCTAGTAATTTTTATCTCTTAATTTTTGATGTAAAGTAGTGTGGGTTATATTTCATGAAGCTCAAATTTGATCTCAAAAGTCTTTTCCAGTTTGATTCTGTGACTGTGATAAAATTAAAAACTAGCTGTTTCCTGACTTCTATACCCAATATCATAACTAAGTCCTTTAAATCACTCTCATATGAATGCAAGAACTTCTGCAGGGATAGACTGATTTAAAAGTGATTATTTTGGTATACAACTCACAATGTGATAATGTGATTGTAATTTCAAGTATACTCCTTTCTTAAGCTATTATACCTTTTACACTCTAGTGGGTTTTATGGCCATTGGATAGCTGAACTTAATGCTCTAAAGGATAAGAGGTCTGCAAAACAAACACAACTCAAATCACAGAAGGCTCTGTTCATGTTACTGGTTTTATTTGATCAAACTTTTGGTATGTGTGTATTAGTAATTTGAATTCAGACTCACATTTAGTGTGTGACTCTGAACAGATATGTATGATGCTATCCAGAACTTGCTCCTGTGATCTTGGATAAAAAAAGATTTGTCTCAGAGATTTTTCTCAGTCTTTCACATTGTCAGTTTTATTCATCATCTGATGAAGCCCAAGGTTGATATTTAAATGAATGATAACTTTTCCTAATTACCTTCTCTTCCTAATTTATATGATTTGTAATCTATTGGCAGAAAGATACTGAAGATGAAGTACGAGATGTCATCCGCAGTAATCTTCATCTTCAGGGCAAGGTAATCTATATGCAGTTTTTAAATTTGATTTTTCTTCCTTTGAATTCATTTGTTCATGCTGTATAATGACAACCTGCCTTGGTTCATTAGGATAACTTGTAGTCCCTTATTCTCTTCTGTCAAGTAACTTGTTCATGTCATCTGTTAAATGCTAGGTTTTTAATGCGTGTATATGCATTATATACAGTAACATATTGCCCTTCAAATCTCTCGCCATTCACATCATTAATTCAAAATTGGAGATGGAAGGAAGGCCTGTCACTGTTTAAACTCCACCTACTATTATCTGAGATAAAATCTGCAAAGTGCTGAAAGTTACTTAGTACCAGCTTCAAGTGTAAATGAAAAGGAAGCTGCCATTTTGGCATACTCTGTAGAGTGAAAAATCTCCAGTATTCTCAGTTTTGTTTCTGCTTTTCAGCCCAGGGAAAAGAAGATATTTTGGGAAAAAGTATAGAACTTTGTTACCAAATTCCAATCAGTGTCAGGTGAATAGCTTTATGGGAAAAGTCCTGAAATGGCCAGTGTAATTAAACTGTTCTATAAATGCTTCAAATAATTACAAAGAAGCCAGAATATGGAAGTGTGATAAAATTATCTATGTTTCTCCTAAATTGAAGAAAGATGGAATCGTACCTATGGCTGTTGCTCTACTTAGGATTGTCCTCTACCTCCTTCCCCTGCCTCAGGTTTTATTCACCTCAAGAAAAGACTAAACTAGTATTTCCTGTGTTCATTAAAATGTCCCAAGAGAGTAAACACCTGAGCTGAAAATCTGACACTTTTTTTTCTGAGAAGTTATTTAAGAATTATCCAGAAGTCTAGATTCCACTGCAATCAGTGCTAGGAGGAAAGGAGTGTTTCTGAATATCTTAATGAACAGCAGTACTTAAACAATGTGCTGTAATGTGCATGCCATGAACATAAATCCCTTAAATGTGAGGTGATTTTGTGTATAAACTTCAATAGTGTTTCCTTAGTGACAATGATAAATATTTCTGTTCTGACCTTTTCAGTATGTGTATATTGTAGTTTTGTGAGCCATGCAGTTATAAGTTGTGCCTGGCATTTCAAGATGGTATTTAGCACTTGTCCACTTGTTTTAACTACTTCCATTTCCATTTTGTTTCTTCAGTGATACATTCTGCTGTTCAGAAATTTCTGTCTTTTACTGCTTTGTTGCTTGGAAGTAATGGTGCATCCTAAAAACTTGATCTATGCTTTCTCTTCAGAAAATTCCTATGCTTCAATTAAAAGTCTGCTATTGTTAAGCAACATACACCTCCTCTGTTTAATCCACATGAAAATGAAAATGCCTTTAAATTTCTTAGATTGATGCAATTTTACTGCACCTTGATGATTAAGACAAAAGTAATTTTAGCTAACCCAAAGTACACATTGTTGGATTTTCTGGTTGTAAACTTTTCAGCAGTGACTTTAGATTTTCTTAAATTGAATTCTTGATGGAAGATGAAAATCTGAAAGAGAACCACATAAGACAGGGATGACATAGATAAACTGCTATAGTAGTTAGCTTTGTTTTATAGCTATTTACATATTGCTTTATTAACTTTTAAAGGCTCTGATTTTTACCAGTATGTGAAAAGTAGTTAACTACAGACAAAATGGTGATTATGACTAGAGTTAACACTGTGTGTATCTTAATTACTTAAAAGTATGATGTCCAAAGTTAAATTCAGTAGTTATGCTCAAAGTACAATACAATTTACTCCATAAATCTGTGATGTCATTAGGATTTAGTCACTGTACAGTCAAGTATGATATTTCTTGTTAAGAGAACTTATGGCATCATACATACACTACACTTTTTTTTGTCTAAGTCAGTCAGACATAATGAGAATGTAGGCCAAAAAGTCTTATAAATTTAAATTTTTATTTACTACTATGAATTAATACGTAACTTAGTTGTAATGATGTTTGTGTAAAGTGGCTTTAAAAATATAGGAAAAATACCACTTTTTGAAAGGTTGGTTTTCTTCAAGCTGTAGCAATATTCTTTCTTCAAATGGTGTTTTCTGTTAACCACTTCTTCTCACAGACACCTAACATTCTGTTATTTATGTTAGAGCTAAAATGTTATTTGTCTAGATTCCTTTTTGGAGTATTGCACTGTTAGAGAATCATCCTTCTGAATCTTTAGCTATTAACGTTGTGGCGTCTATTTCATGCATTTGTCTACCTTTGTCTACATTTGTTCATTTGTCTTCACCCTGTTTCTGTCTTTCCTTTCCTTGCATGCCTGCATGCTGTTACTCAGTACCAAGCCTTTTATTTCAAGAAATTGATGACGAAACTTGCATTCATTTTGACATGGATGAAGCTCAAGTCACCAAAATCCTCTTCCAGCCATTCTAATTCACACCTTGAAATGTCAACTACTCATAACTTTAGAAAACTCCTTGTGCAAAAAAGCTGTACCTTGATAGAATGTGAGGAGTCCTCAGATCAAAAGACATCTCCACCTGTGATTAAAAAGTCTTTTGTGGACTATCCATTCATGACGATCCAGTCAAATGCTCACACAAAGACTGTGGATGTGACAGTTGTTAAGAAATGGAAAAGCCGAAAGGTGGAAGAAATGCCTGCAAAATGTGGCTTTCTAGGTTGTAATAAGCTATTAATGAACAAATGTGTAAGTTCATAACCATTCCTGGAACTTGAGTAAGCCGTGTATTGTAATATGTTTTGTGGCAGTGAATTAGAATTATTGTCTCATCTTAGGCACAAATTTAAATCTGGATCCACAAAGATGTTTTAGACAAGTAAGTGTTGAGTTCAAGCCCTATGAAAATCTGTAGGGTTTAGGGTTTGGTCTCCTAGGTTCTCTAGCCATCCAGTCCAGTGGGTCTTCAACAGTACCTGCATAATCAGGAATGATCACTGTCACAGCTCTCAGAAAAATGGGTCATCAGTGTCATTGGCACAATAAAAGGTTGCAAAATGCACTGCATCAGTGTTGATAAGAAGAAGGACTGGGGAGACAAAACAAAGCAGAAAAGAAATTGCTAATTTTAAAACAGAGAAATACAGATCAATTAAATAGAAAAAATGAAATGTAAAGAGAAAAAATTAATGAAAAACATTTTGCTTCTTACAATTCTTTTAACTCATAGGCTGATCAGCAAATGCATCTTGAATTCATTTTTTCTAAGTAATCAGTAAAATTAGGATTTTCTAACAATTAAAACAAATTTTAAAATAGACATTAATAAGACCAGTACTACTTATTTCCATGACTGAAAACTAAGTAATCCCAACCAGCAGAGCAACAGTTTCAATGTTTGGTTTAATAATGGGAAAGGCAGCATACTAAGTTATAGATGTGTACCTCATATTCATTACTTTTCCTCAAATATTATATTCGTTGCTGGTGCCAGTGCTATTTGTTGACCCATGATTATTTGCTGTTTGTATGATTATTAGTGTTTTAGCTCTGTGGGACAGTTGCCCACAGAAACTGTGGATGCATCATCTCTGGAAGTGTTCAAAGCCAAGTTGGATATGACTCACAGAAATCTGGTCTTGTGGAAGGTGTCCCTGTGTATGGCAGAGGGGTTGGAACTAGATGGCCTTTAGTCCCTTCCAACCCAAAACACTTTATGATTTTATGGAAGCTCTTAAAAAACATTGCACAAATCAGTCTTGTTTTGTTCTCACAGTGTAGTGGATGCTGTATGAGTTAGCCATGTAAAGGCTTAGGTTAGCCATATAACGTGTTTGAGTTGGCCTTTGAAACAGTTTCTCTACAAATTAAACTGTTTGGAAGATTTTTGCCTTGGTGACATGTGAAATCTTTCTCCTGCAGCTTGAGGATCCCGCCATTAGATGGCAGATGGCACTTTACAAAGATTTACCAAACAGGACTGAAGATTCCTCCGATCCAGAGAAGACTGTGGAAAGGGTCCTTGATATAGCTAATGTACTGTTTCACCTGGAACAGGTTAGACACATTTTACCAATCCATTGCTTCATAATCTAAATAAATGTATTCACCCTTTCACTTCTACTGTCACCTGCTGTATTTAATGGTATATTCCTTTTCCTTTCTTTTGATGGCTACTGTTTCCATGCTTAATCTTGTGTTTTGTAGTCCAATATCAAGGTGATATCTATCACACAGTGTGTTTGCAGCAGCTACAACAACCATTTGTTTGGCCAATCTGGCCAACTCATATATTCCTTGCTGCGTTCAAGCAGCAGAAGCAGATTGGAGGAATTGTTTTTTTCTGAGAAAGTTCTGTCAGAATCTTCAAATGGCTTTAGAATCTGGAACAAAGCTCTATTGTAGTAGCTAATATGTTTTGCATTAATATATGAGCTTCCCATGTGACCTGAGATACAATAACTTTCATTTAAGTAATTCTACATTTTATTTAATGTCCTTTCCAGTACCAGTATTCTTTAAAATTTGAAGTTAAAAACTCTCCTATGTTGGTACACCTTACAGGTCAAAAACTAGTTGATAAATTAGTTTTGTGACTTTTCCTTTTTTGAATTGTTAGCTATTTTGCACTTTAGATTTATTCTGTGTTTTTTTCTTTTAAAAATGTACTGAAAATACAAGACATTAACTTGGAAGGTATTCCAAGTGGCAGAGATGAACACTTGGCTGCACACCACAGACTACAAACTATCTGCTTATAAAATTTACTCATTTTTTTTTTCCCCTTTTCAAAGAACATTTGAGACTTCAAGGCTCTCTTGCATTCTCGTTAGATTAGTTGGGTTCACTCAGAAGCTTGGCACAAGTTTTCAGATCCGATGTCAGGAAATTTCCACGCTGTGATGAGGTCACTGGTTCAGTCAATAGGAACTTGAGAGATGTGTGAATGTTCTTGTATATACACTCTACAGAAAGTGTGTTGATTTGAATATCTCTGTCCTGCATCACACAACTCTTCTTCATATAGTTTGCCAGCCTTGATATGGACTTGCTGCAAGTTCAAGAGCCTTACACTGTGGCAGAAGGGAATGAGGAGAAGTCGCTAGATTTTACCTCTTGCTGAACATGTGGAGCAAGAAAAAAGTGATAGAATATGGAAGTAAATCCTTGTCAATCATGGTTTGCCCATGAGAGAGAGGCAGAGAGAGAGAGAGAGACAGGAGAATGGGTGCTGATTTGAAAGTATATAGAGTTGCTGTGAGGAGAGAAAGGAGAAAAGCTAGAAATTAATTTGGTTGGGGGGGCAAAAAGTCTTCTCTTTTACCCTGGTTTTATCAAAGCTGATGGAACTGAAAGGAAATTTATTAATATGGAGCTGTATAATTCAGCATTAGACTCTTGTATTTGAGTTCAAGCAGCATGTTCAATCTCTTGATTTCTGGCATTTTAGCTTTACCATCATGTATATAAATTGGTTAAGCTTGTGTAGTTTGGAGTTGTTCAAATGAGTGAAACCCAAGGTAGGATCCTTATGTTTTTCATGTTCTGTCATAGATCCATTCTATATTCTAGCAGTAGTACAGAACAGGATGGATTCCCATTGTGATAATACCATATCAACATTTAAGATCAGTATTTCTGATATGACTTAGACAATGACTTGTTGTAAAGTAAATTCTTTGTGCTTTTTTAATGACTAACTTGCACCTATTTTTGTAAAGATTTAGTCCCACAGCTTTACTTATCTTCTGTAGACAAATGTTCAGTAGCTTTTTTTACTGAAGTGGGAAATTTGGTGTCTTTAAAATTAATGAATATGAGAGAGCTGCATCTGTATTTGTGATTGTCTTGAGTGATCCTTTGCTCTCTGTATACAAATACTCTGTTCTCCATATATACATACTTGGAATGTTTTCCTTATTGTACTGGCAACGATCAGTTCATTCTTTGTATTTTCTTCCCATGCAGAGCTAACTTTTTTGTTTTTATCATTTTCAGAAATCTGCTTGCGTAGGCCGAGGCTATTTCTTTTGGGAAAGTATAGAGGGATTTGTAATTGTTTGTTAAGATATTACTAATTACCTAACTTTCACGTTTGGATTTGTCTGACTTTTAAATTATTAGTGCTGGCTTTTTCTTGTGACTGTAAACATGTTTGAAGTGAATGCTTTTTTTGACCTTTCTCTTAAAAAATATTTTTCATTTGTATTTAATCTTTTAGAAGAAACTTGTTTAAGATTGTTACCATTTACTCTTACAAGTATAGTTACATATTTCGCTGAATGCTTGTCAGTGTTTTTGTGTGTTTAATCAAATGTTTATTGTTTAACTATTAATATTTCTTTTGTATTTCACTAAACTGGATAACCAAATTTGGATTGAATATTGAGTCTACGTAAACATCAGAATTGCCACTACATATTTTACATAAAATGGTTGGTTTTGTTGCAAGGGAGAATTGCCAGATCTTTCAGGGTTGAAATGCTAACGTCCAGTGGCTTCTTTGATGCTGCCAGAACACGGAGGAGCATAGTTGTTTGTAAAATAAACAAACCCTCCATAAAAAAACCAAACAGTGCCCCCAAAAGTCATATCCCCCTTAACTCTACAACAGTTGAATAGGTTAAATCAAATTATATAATCTTTATGAAAGATATGTGAAATAAATCACAGAAACTGTGACTAGGCTGTGGGAAAGGAGTGATCTGCAGTGCAGCCTGCAATCATGGTTTCCACTTATCCAGTCAGGCTATATACAGACGTATTCAGGTGCTCTTCAGCACCACAGTAGTAATTTTCTTCAGATGGAAACAAGGATGAAGGGTGGAAGAAAAAACCCTAAAAGCATAAATCATAAAGATGGAGCACACCCAATTTCATGTCATGCTACTGTGGAGCCAGGATGCAGAAAGAGAATATATCTTAAGATAGAGCTGTAGTTTTGTGAAATGTAGCTAAAGTGCTTTAAAATATTTTATGTACATTCTGTCTGTGCAAATTCATGGAAAAGATTTAGTCTTAAGTCTTTGTACCTGTCACTCTTTTTTAAAGTTAATTCCTTTCCACCATAGCTGCTCATGGTAAATATTACAAAATATTAATTGTATCCATGCAAATTTCATTAAAAATATTGTCTGAGGCAATGTGAAGGTGTACAATTTACTTGTACATGTGTAAAGAGTTACATATAGAATGAATGAAGATTCTTTGCCTTAAAAGTTAAGGTTTCCTGAGAGATGGTGTTATTGATCATAGTATTCTATCCAGAAAATAGAAAAAGTAAAATGAAGTAAAAAAGAAGAATATCTGTATCATACCAGGAAAGGGAGATTTTTGCTTTAATTTTATTTTTTAAATTCTGGTTCTATGATTTGGCTGAATGCTTGAACTCTGTCTAGAACACTTTTTCTGATCTATTGTTCTTCTGTTGCTTTTCTGCTTGATTTATCTGGAAACTAACATTTTTACTAATATTACTATGTACAGACACTAGGGACATTTCCACATTATTTTTCCATATGTATTTTGTCTAACAGGTTGAGCATCCTCAGCGTTCCAAAAAAGCAGTGTGGCATAAACTGCTGTCTAAGCAGAGGAAAAGAGCAGTAGTGGCCTGCTTTAGAATGGCACCATTGTATAATCTGCCAAGGTAAGAGCTATATTCTATCTTTCACAAATGCACTCATGATCATACAGAGCTAAAATCAAAAGGAAAAAAAAATGTAAAAGAGTAATTAATAAAATTCTTGGTAATATAGTTTTTATATTGCTTTATTTTCTTAGGTTTAACTACTTTCTTCTATCTTCTAAAAAGAATAATAAAACATATAATTTTCAATTTCTGATTTCAAGTCCAATCCTGAATATTGAAAAATGCAATTATTTGAGCACAATCCAAAGTTATCAGTTGCTGTTATATAATTATTTAATTTAAAATAATATCTAAGTATTTTATATTAAAAATAAAACTCACCAATGTGTCAATTTAGTTTATTTATTATGTTCAAATTTATTCAAAGCTTTATTTATTACCTGTTCCTAAATCATTATTACGACATTTTGGTATCAGTTTTAGAAGTTATTGGGACACAGTTTGAAGTAGAACATTTTAATGTAAATTAATTTTTTTAATGGGTGCTTTTGGCATATTTGACCATAGAAATTTTGCTTTCCTTTTAAATTATTGTTGTAGTGACTGGACAGTTTTTCAAGCTAAATGAAATTCATGTTGACCGAATCTTCTTCTCAAAAGTTTACAGCTTTTGTTTTAAATGTCCCTTTCCAGACACCGAGCCGTCAATCTCTTTCTTCAAGGCTATGATAAATCTTGGATTGAAACAGAAGAACACTATTTTGAAGATAAACTCATAGAAGACTTAGCAGTACGTCTGGGTGAAAGGGTCATAGGAATTTATTATGGATTAACATTCATCTTGTATAGTAATAATTATAAATCAGTGAGGTACTTCAGATATCACTAAAGCTATCTCTACCCAAAGGAATGAGCTATAACCAAGTAACTCTGACAGCTTTTTAAAAACTGCAAATGATGGAAATTCCAAAATCCCCTCAAGCACTTTGCTTCAGGACTTCAATAACCTTTTATAAAGCTTTTGTCTAAATTGCATATCAGTTGCTGTCATTCCTCTATCTCTTATCTTCTGCCCTGTGGAGAATTGGAAAAGCCTATTCCCTCCAGTTTTGCAGCTAATCTTGTGTATGTGAGGACTGCATAATTCACATTAAAGCCATTTAAGTCAAAAGGTTAGAATATGAAACTGGAGGAATTCTAGTCTGAGATCAATCAGTTCCTCAGAAGCTGTCAGAGTCTGATGCTTCTTCACAGAAGAATCCTCTTGTCAGGGACATGAGGATTTTTCCCAGTGGTGAAGTATTAGAGCAATGTCTTTAGCCTTGTAAAATCCTGTGGTGATTTTCAGTTAAGTCTGGGATTGTCATGCCTTACAATAGTCTCTCTGAAAGGCAGTTCTTTCACAGGTTGGGCAAGAATGATTACTAGGAACTGATTCAGTCCCTGGGAGGTCCAACAGAACACAGTCTGAGATTGGCCTTATTATTGTGAGAAGAGCCTGCTCTCTGCAATAGAGAGAGGGAGCTAAGTGGAAATTTCTATTAGGAAAAAACCCATTATTTTTCTTTTACTTCTTAAAGCTTATGTTTAAAACCAGCTAGGCAAGTTGTAAACAATTTTGAAAATAAGAATCAAAATAGTGAAAGGGAAATCAGCAGCAATGAGCTCAACACAGACTACGGAAGTTCAGTTTTGCCTGCACACATATAGAATCAATTTCTTGTGGCATCCTTATGTAAGATCAAGCATTGTGAAAAAGCAAGACTTCTACAAATATTTACTTTGTATGCAGGCTTTTAAACTTATATCCTCATGTCTCCCAGCACAATGCAAGTGTTTTAAATAGTGCAGGTTCAGTCTCAAAAATTGTATTTTAGCAGTTGGGAGCATGAGTGTGCAGTGAAACAAAATAGCTCTTAGCAGGCATGCATGTATGTGCAGGTGTGTACATGTAATGAAATAACCCAGCACGGTAATTTGGTTACATTGACATGAAGGGTTATCTCCTTACCTCCTCAATGAACCTAGTTATTGTCTAAGTTTATTAATAAATACTTGCCAGCAGGTAGCTTGAGTGTACTGTCTCAGAGAAGACAGAAACAGACTGGCCTGGCTTTTTATATCATCCTTTATTAGAAAACTACAGGAATTCCCTTATAATTCCTCAAACATACAGTTATGGGTGTTTCCATTGTTCTCTTAAGGAGAGGTGTATTGCACCTTTCATTCAAAAGAGGACACAAAACTCTGTCTTTTAAATAAATTTCTATCACATTCTTGCTGCCTTAGAGCACTCACTCTCAGAAGGGTGAGTGTTTGAGGAACTGACCCAGAATGCTTTGAGGACTTCATGAAAGATCTGGTTGTGTTGCTGGTGAAAGTTGCTCTTAGAGAAACTATACCCTGGTGTAGTATATTACAAATCAGCTGGAAGGGGAGAAGGGAGGAGCTTTGGCTTTCTAATGTATGCTTGAAGGATTGTCTGAACTTTCTGAACTGTTCACATATTAAGAAGAAAACTGGATCAATCCAGGACCTAGAAACCGTAGGCAAGATTCCTGTCCTTTACCTCCCTGTAGTCAATAAACTACAATCTTTTATGCTGTAGTGAGCTCTTTCTCAATACTGAGAATATTGACCATGCTTTTCTGCTAAGTAAAAATAATTTAAAGGAACAAATACAGTCAAAGCTGAATTCTTCCTGACTTTGCCAGATCCAGGCAATTTACAGACTTGTGGTAAGAGCTTTTTCTGGGATGTGGGAGTTGAACATTTCCATTCCATAAAAGCAGAGAACTGAAATTAAACTTGCAGTTTTGCTCGCTGAATCTTCTGTCCATAAGTCTGTTATGCATAAGTGGCACTCCTTCTTCAACTTGTGATATTAAAGGGGAAAAGTATACACTTCTCTCTTTGAGGAACTTAATTAGGCTGATTCTTTATTTTGATTCAACAAATCAAGCCTCTGAGGGAACAAGATTTTAATGTTTGATGTTAGCATCATAAGGTATTCAACACTTTTTATTAATTGTAAAAATGATTCTGATTAAATAAATAGGTTACATGAACACTTAAGCTTATTTGACATAATTGTTTTGTTTTATTGGTAGACATTAGTGGATGTAATAACTTGTAAGAACAATATGTTTAATAGACAGTATTAGATTATCTAAAATAATATTCTTTAAGTCTTTAGGATTTAGAAATGACAAATGAAACGTACCCAACCTATTTGTTTTACACTCTTGTGTTACATTCAGTAAAAGCTTTCAGTTTTATGTCTAAGTAACTATAGGGAAAATGTTTCAAGACATTGGAAATTAAGCATACTTATTTCCCAGAAATGTCAGAAAAGCATTTTATTCTAGTGTTCCTACAGTGCTTAATAATGAGTTCTTCTTAACTCAGTCATTGGCAAATTTGATCCTCCATTTAATTTGAAATAATCTATGAAAACTAGTAAGACATTAACACAACTTCTGCCCTTTCGTTTCATCAGTTTTTATAGAATTAGGGAGATATTCTGGTCGATAACATTATGAAGTACAGAATACTGCCAGTTAATTAAAGAGAAAGGTCAGCATTCTAAATGAGATTGAAATAAATATCAGGGGAAGAGATCCATAATTGTTCTGATCTTGTTACTGATACTGTAAATATTGTCACATACTGAAAAAAGTGAAATGATCCTTGTATGGCCATCATAGAGTGGCATATGAAACAACCATCATGCATATATGTCAACTAAAATGAATTCTCAGCTGCAAACAGTCGTGAGTCCCACAGTTGACTGGGAAAGGTGGACTTCATAGGCACACAGAAAGAGTAGTACACATAGAGACCTGTAAGCATTCCCACAGGAATCTGGCATTCAAAATTATTTTCTTAATAGACAACAGTCCATTTTCCTTGTGTCTCTCAAGTGGCCAACCCATTCTTATTGCTTAACACATAACATATGACAATACAATAATTTATTACTTGTGCTGTCTTATCAATGCATGGAATTCTTTTTATATATATTGTAGTGTATAGTGCTAGTTGAAAACAAGGAGGAAGAGTGAACATATTTTATGCAACAAGTTTTCTAAGCGCTGCCAGATTCTTCATAGGCAAAAGTGTCTGACTGTAGCAATTTTTTAATAACTTTTTAAAAACTTTTTGATAACTTGATAGGCAAACTTTACTTTCTGAAAGTCTTTTGCCAAAAGAAAAGAAGTCAGAGGACAGATTTGTATAGATTCTTTTCAGAACATTGCTTTGGTGGTTGACATTATAGTATTTAGGACTGCATTTTTCTTTCAAAGTAAACTAACTAGAGTTGTCTAAAACCAAAAGCAAAATAATCACGTGAAAAAAGAACCCTCTTTATGTACTTATATATATTATTAGATCCTATATAGTATTTTTTGTACATTATTGGTTTGTCATCTAAAATTCTACATCCTGCCCACATTATTGTTGTTGGTAGATAGAACTCCTTGTGTCTAAAACTGTTGATGAGGTTCAGGTTTGGATTTCTTCTCCCTCAAAGTCTCTCAGCGTTTCTCAGTGGACATTATACCTGGTATAGACTTGAAACAGAGGATTCTCATTTTTAGCAGATGAAGCTGGTTAAAATAATGAGCCACAAACAGTATAATTGTAAATGATGGCATCTCTTTACTACTAGTTCTGGATAACTGTAAAAGATTGAAGTTATTTTCAGAATCTGGGGTTGGGGGTTAATCTGGGGTTTTTACGAGGAGAGGAAATTCAAAGCTTTGCAAATGGTATCATCTGTGTAAGTGTTCATGGTCATAAACACAGTCAGGGTTCAATTTTTTTATACTTTGCTAGGAAGTTGCATCCTTCTGGTTATCCAAATCAAAATTACATATGTTAATTTTTAGTGTTTAGTAAGTTGCACAAAGTAATATGGTTCAGTATAGATAATTGAATACTTTTAAAATCTTTTTTTCCCTAAAGAAACCTGGGGAGGAACCACCAGAAGAAGATGAAAGCGTTAAAAGGGTTGATCCTTTACATCAACTTATTCTGCTATTCAGTCGAACAGCCTTGACTGAAAAATGGTAGGGATGGTGTGAGAGACTACAGAGTGTATGCAAATTTTCAGATTACTCCTGTATTTGAGGTCATAAATGTCTCTTTTCAAGTGAGATTGCATAAGCTAGGCCAAAACGTGTGTATGAACATACGGTGAGTTTGAGTTACACTCAAACCTCTTTAACTTGTGGTATGTGAAGAGATTTTAACATGACTTTTTCACAGTTATAGACCCTGTGTTCAGGACTTACTACTCCTCTGTGTTCTATACATGTTCCCTATTGACAGTCATATTCTGTCTGAATGTGAAGTATATTCTAAGTATAATTGAAAAATTAACTATATTCACTTTATTGCAAGGTGTTTATGAATTTCTGAGTACTGTGTTTGTAGCTGGCTATGCTTTATTATTTTTATAAGTTAGTCAAGTCTTCATTTTCCAAAAATACTTCTGTAATTAGTTATGGGCATAGAAATTATTTAAAAATGTTTGTAAGATGTTTATTTTGGAACTTCAGTTTTACTATAATGACTCTAATCTTCCTCATTTTACCTTTCCTCTCTCTATCAACCAGCAAATTGGAAGAAGATTTCTTGTATATGGCTTATGCTGACATTATGGCAAAGGTAACTTTGTTGATATCTTTTGCAAATTTTGTGTTTTAATTAAGTTAGTGAAGAAGATAAAGGGAAATATTTGTAAATTGTTGTCAGTAAATTGCAAATTATCAGCAAATGTTTTCTTTCTACATGGTATCAGAGCTGCCACGATGAAGAAGACGATGATGGTGAAGAAGAAGTGAAGAGTTTTGAGGTAAGATTATACTTGTTTTGTTTTTCTTGTCATGTTAGACATTATTTCATAGCTTCCAGCTGACATTTATGTTTCTTGGTTCATGGCTTACTGCAGCTTATTATGCCAGTGAACTGCATGTCACAAGCTGGATATGGCAGATATGAATCACCAGATTAATAGTAGCGAAACAAAAACTTGCGTTATCACCTAAGATTACTTAGAAAATAATTTAGTGGATCTCACATATTTATCTCATTGACTTTAACTTTTTAGTTAGATATTACAGATATTGACTAATTATAAAAGTCTGATAATAACAGACTGTATCTTTTAAAGTATTCTGCTCTACCTTTACTTTGGATTTTCAAAATACTTAAATAGTACTACTTTTTTGCAGTAGTAATTTACATTCAGTACCAGTAATTCATACAGTAGTTTTATGTTCACAGATATATTAGTGCTTCCTAATAAAATGTGAACTTTTGTTCATCAGTACTGCTAAGATTTTTGTTTATGTTGAGAACAGTAAATCTGTATTTGTTGTTGTTTAATGTTGAGTTTTTAGTGATCATCACTGTTTAAGGATATACACATGAGTTGATTACAAGTGTAAGAGATGAGTCTTTGTCATGTGCTCTGGGATCTGTCTCTCTTTTTCCATTAATAAAATGGAGCTTGCAAGAAATTTATCTCATCTAAGGGGCACTGAGGGAATTAGCTTTTAAATATTTTTAATATTTTTATGTATTTTGTCATATTACAATTCTGACATTGAAAGGTGTCTCTTATGTCTTTTAAATCAGTCAATACTTCCATTTCATATCTCTACTAAACCACAGAAACATGAAATAAAGACTGATTATTTCTTTAAAAAGTTCTAAATATACTGATTTATTTGCTATAAAACTATCTGTGCTGTTCTGATCGTTGAGGAGTGGTTTGGGTGATGTGTACTTTTACTCCATTGTTTTATACACGTAAAATGTTCTGTATGTTTTCTACATGATGCTGTATGATATAGCACTGAATTATTTAAGTACATATTCCCTATTTAACTGCATAAAGAAATCAGAAAGAATGTCAATACTAAATTATTTTCAATTACTCAGAAGTCCAGTTGAATTACAGGTAATATACTCAATATATAAATTTTTGTTTCTTGGTAAATATCTAGGTATGAACCCAAATTTCAGTGGATTTTTCTGATTTTTTGTTTTCCTTTTCCTATGGGTATGCAAAGTCACTGGTTTACCGTTGACTAAAAAAATAATATTCATTCCTATAAGCTTCTATCAGTTAGCCTGTACACACTTGTCAGATATCAAAAGCCTCGTGCTTATAAATGTGAAAACTGATAAATAGGAAGTCATTGAGGTGAATGAAAAAAATTATCAATAAGGAATTTGTTAGTGCTCCTAATGGGTTTTTTGTTCAGCATTCAATTTTTTATTTTGAGAGAAGATCCTTTTCATTTGTTTCTCATTATTTTTTTCTGTAGATGTGAAACTTATGTTTAAATAATGTATTTATATGTTCAAAAGACAGTTTTGTGTATGTATTTGGTCAGTCACCTGCGGTAAAAAATTTTGGACTTCTTTTTCTTATTACTATTTCGCTTCTTGTCCTTGCCCTTCCTTAAGGTGACAGGATCACAACGCAGCAAGGTAAAACAAAAAAAAAATATGTGTGTATTTGTCTGGGTCTAATTTTGTGATTTTTCAGGCCCAACATCTTGGATAAGTGCAACTAAAGGGTCTTGAAATTGTTTTTAACATTTTAGTTGCAGCATGACATCTCTACCAAACTCTTTTTGTGCACAAACTCTTTAAAGACTCCAGGAAGTATTTATGCAGACTATGCCATGTGAAACTGCAATACTGTTTTGGGGAAAACAAAGTGTCATTTGGCTTGTTCGTGTTGTTTTGCTGTTCGTTCCTTTTGTGCATCAGTTATCTTCTTTCTGGTTATGATTTAATTTGAGCTATTAAGACAACTTCTTTGGCTATTAAGGGAAAGTAGTTGAACTTTTCATCTGCTTCTTAGCAAACACACATTTCTGATGCAGTGGTAGAATTCTATTTTCAGTATCTGACACAGACAGACATCAATCACAGCTCATCTCTGATTCAGAGTTGGAGTTGACTGAGTCCTTAGTCTTTATCATTATAGCATTTAACAGAAACTCCTTGGGTATTCCTTACCTGAAATGATTCCTAGTTGTTCCATGTTTTCTCTGAGAACTTAGAGGGAATAGCTCTGAAATTTCATTGTTAATTTTTTATTGGCCCAATTTCTTACATAGCCTTTTGTGTCTCATCATGAAAGCCTCACCATTTTTTTCTAAAAGGTGTCCCATGGCTATGCAGCAGTCTACTTGCCTACTTCATGCAGGTAGAAGTCTCAGTTTCTGTTGTTGACTCAGGCCACTTGCTGGTAATGCTGCCAGGTTGATATTCTGAGAGAAGGTATGGTGTGTGGAGTAGCTGATTTTTGGTTCTGAGGTGTTTAAATACAGTTATTTGTGCTGTGGCTGATAATAGCTTAGAGTAAATAAAGATGATGTGCTTGAGATTTGAAATGCACAGATTTAGCTAATGGTCAGACTTCAGTCAGTAACTTCAAATTTCATTTCTTTTGGCAAGGTAGGGAAACAATTATAACCTTCTCCATGGAAAAGTGCCAGATGGTTTTGGTATTTTGTTTGCTAGCCTTCTGTTAACATTCAGATCACAAAAGAAAGAGGTTACCATGCATCTGTGGGGAGAGAAGGTGTATTTCAGGATCAACTTTACTCTTACTCCTCCAAGAATTTGCACAGGTCTGTTCCAAACTTCATATGATAAAGACATTATCCTGGAAGATGAATGTAAATAACAAAAAGTTATTTAAAAGATATTGTAATTGCTGCAAACAAAAAGTGCATATTAAAAAACCCAAAAGAAAATATATAAGCAATCTAATAATATAATTTCTTCTTTTTTTAATTCCAATAATTCAGCTATTCAAAAACTGCATATTTACCATTCTGTTTACCTGGTTACCATACACTAAATCTTATATGCTCTACAGAAAATTTTCTGTCTTGCTGACTGAGAAGTGTTTTAAAAGGGAAAAATAACCACAACAAGAAATAACCATTTCTTCCTTCATACATGATAGGAAACAGTTGTACAGATGTGAAACTCTATGCCAGCTGTGTGTGCATGAGTGTGCATGTGTGGGCATTTGTGTGTTTCTGTTTGGCAATCAAACTTAAATGTTGAAGGCAGTTCTTTTATTCTATCCCGTGTGTGGGTGTGAAAAGACTGATTTCAGTTTGTATGGGGATAAAAGTCTACTGCTCCTCTAAACTTCAAAAATGTGTCATGTTTGAAGTCTTGAATCTCTTCACAGTCAGAGCAACAGAGACATTTGGTCAAGCTTAGAATGTGATAAAATTGCCAAGTGTATTTTATTGACATTTTTCATGGCCATATCTCACAAAGTGTAGTCTCTTTTTTGTACAGTTAATCTGTACGGATTTACTGTGTGGACAGTAGGGAGGTGACAATAATGTTTTCTGTATATTTATATGTTCCTGTCAGCATTTACCTGCTAGTATTCGCTTTGAGTTATTACAGTTGTCTTTGTCCCTTGCCCTTGGTTGCTAAATTAACTTTCTGTCGTATTGAACAGATGCTCAGTTGACTCCCTATAAAGTTGGTGTCACTGTCCCCTTAGATTTTATCTGATAGGAAATTCTTTCAAATCAAACTGTTTCACTAGCTGAATCCGAATAATTTTCTGCATTTGAGTCACTGCTACATATTAATGTGCTCTAAATATGGGATGGAAACTCAAAGAAGGGGTCAAAATCTACCTCATGTTTTTAAACTCATTTGTACTAAATTGGTTTAAATTGACTCCTCAAAGAAAGAAAATAAAAGAAATTGGGGAAATAGAGCTTCCTATGTCAGTTCTTTTCATTCCTATTACTGGTAGCAACTTTGTTGATAGATTTCTGTATTCACAAATTTTTGACAAAGTGATACATTGTGCAGTCACTTAGACAAAAATTTTCAAGTTTTAGTACAAACAAATAATGCAACCTCCTAAGGCTCCAGCCCATTGAAGACAGTTACCTTTGTCTCTTCCTGTCACAAATCCTGAATAAACCACGTCCATATACCACAAGTGCACAATAAGTAACTATTTAATATATGAATTAAGATGAGACACAATAATCAATTTATCAATTCTAAGAAATTAAACATTCCAATCAGTATGTAAAAATGTGTTTTCGTCAGCTTTTCCTACCTATAATGGATTGTGTGAAACCTAACACATGGCTTCACTCTCTACACTACAGAGTAAGTTATTTATGCATAGAATAGTTTGGGTTGGAAAGGACCTTTAAAGGTCATTTGGTCCAAACCCTGTGCAACAAGCAGTGATGCTTCAATAATGAAATCCAAAAGGAGAGATTTAGGAAAAATTCAATTTTATTTATAGAGTATACAAGCATATCTTGAACTTAAAGGATTAAAATAGATAGAAAGATTTATATATAAGAAGATATATAAGTATTTAGCATGAGTACTTGATGTTTTAATTACATAGCTTATACTCATGCATGCCTGGCATTGAAATGAACAGATGTTTTGCTAGTGTAAGACCTGTTTAACAGGATTTATTCTCTGGACTAAACAGAAGTCTTGAAAAGTATAAAATATGAAGACAATTCAAGGGAGAAGCATTCATCTTCTAATCGCTGAGTTGAAAATAGTTTCTCCTCTTTCCATCTTTTTGTTTATTCTGTTTTATTTAATTTCACTATTTCATATTAAAAAAAAAAAGAAAAAAGAATGCTCTGTAAAAGTAGGATCTTATGCCAGCAGTCTGTATCCTGGAGCTTAGTTGTGGCAGCAAACAAACCTCTCCATATGTCTTAGCTCCAAAGAATACGTCTCTGTCTGAATTACAAGAAAATTAAAAATTTCAGCAGCACTCTTGTCCAGTAAGACTTCTCTTTAGTTTTAGCAAGTTTGTTGCCTAGAAATTCGAAGTAAAACTTGTGGTTTTGCCCGATGTATTTTTGCATATGACTGCTTGTAATGATTGAAAAACCAAAAAACATAATTAAGTAGAAAATATTTGGGTCTCTGCTTTCAAATAGTGTGATTCAAAAGTTTCCTTGGTTTGCTAGGTTGCTGGGAAAAGTCTGATATGAGATTGCATGAGTGTACATTTCTAAGTGGTCAACTTTTTCCTCATATGAATGGAAAACTTCCAAGATAAAAAAGATTTCTTCTTCACTGAGAGTTGGTTTTGTTTTGGGGTGTGTTTCTTTTGGTTTTTTGGTGTTTTTTTAAAATCTGTTTAATTATTTTAAATGTTTCATTTAGTGAAGTGTTTTTGCTATTGTGATGGTTTTGTGAATTACAGGAAACTGAAATTGGTGGCTAATTAGTTTGGTGGTTTTCTTGGCTTCAGCTGGCAAGCAAGTGGATAAAGTGCAAAAAGCCGAAACTGGTAGCTGAAACAGATAAAAATGTAAACAGTAATCACATCTTAGAGAAATGGAGATAACCTTATTAACTTGGAATACTTTGTAGGCAATGGGTGGCCCACTTCATCTCAGTGCTACCTTCACATATATGTTTTATATATATGTATTGAGTTTTCAAGGAAAAAGCAACAGTGAAAATGCATTGTCAAGCTGAAGAAGGAACCATGATCTTTGTGGGTTATCATCAAAGGAATGGTTGCTTTTATAAGAAATGCTTGTGGCCTTTTTTTTTTGGTTAGTGTTTTTTGGTTGGTTTTGGTTTTCATTTTTGTCTGTTTTGTTACTAATTACATAGACACCTTGATTTCCATGGGAAATGCCACTTCTCTCATTTTAAGCTGTTTGGCAATGCCTCTTCCTACTGTTCTTCTATAGTGCCATTGCAAGAAGTTAGCCTGTAGATTATGCAGATGCATTCTCTGTAAGCATTCTTATAAATCTTTGATATTCTTATGAAAAAGTATTGTGCAATGAAATTAGTATAGCTGGTGTTAGGCTTGTGAATAATAAATTTTGCAATGAAAGAAAGATGAAAAGGTGTTGGGTCTAAAGCTAGAAGTATCTAGAAACAGGAGATAGTTTTTACTAAAAGAAACACTGATGAGTTTTCAATGGCTTCTGAAGCAAATGAAAATATTTTATTGTAGCTATACTGAACCTGTGATGTCATGATTTTCTGGTGGTTTGTGTGTGTGGTGTGTGCGTGTGTGTGTGTATGTTTCTGTTTTGTTTTTTGTTGAACTCCCAGGAAGAGGTTTAAACATGAAGGCAAAACTTTCAAACCTTAGCATGGCTAAATACGAAGCAATGCTGCCATTTTTTTTCATTTTTGTGCCTCCATCTATATCTGTCACATAATTTAAAGCAAAAAGCAAGATACAGTTTAATCACAGGAGAGCTAATAGTGTGAAAAAAAAACCCTGATGAATTTTGTTTCCGCAGCACGATATTATCAAAGATTTAAGAAACAAATTTGCCAGCCTCGGCGAGAACTCTCTGGTAACAGCATAAATGTCTGTGTTGGTTTGCTTTTGAGTTAAAGGTTTCTTTTTCATTCATTTGAACATATTTCTCTTTTTTACCTCTTCTTTTTTAATTTATTACTCATACCCTCTATTTAGCAAGCCTTCATTTTTTAAACCTCTTCCATCTTCCAATGTATTTTTTCCGTAACTTGGATGGAAAGTTTATGGCAGCAAAGCTGTCATTCTGGCTACTTCTGCTGCAGCTGTTCCTGCTTTTAGGTCATACATGTTTTGGGCGTTGTGTTTTTGGACATGATACTAACTGATTGTGTCATGTTCCTTTTGAGTAAGCTTTTTACCACGCCATCTGATGGACTTGCTGTCATAGGGCTCTATGCAACTTCCATTTTGCAACTTATACTGCTTAGTCATCCTCAATTCTCCAGCAAACTTCAATTAACCTGATGAAAGTTCAAACTCATCTGGAATTAACTGTGCCTTTATGTTTGCTCTTTATGCTCTTCTTTATGTTTTCGGTAGTAGTTTAAATTATGAAAAACAAACTTCACCATTGCTCAAGCAACGCCATGCAGTATTGTTTGTTGCCGCTAGAGAATACAAAATATAAAAGCACAGTGTATTCTATCAAATATTCTGTTAGTAGGGTGGGCAATCCATATTGTAATATAATATGTTTTGAAAAAAATTCTGAGACGCTTCTGTTACTCTGGTATTTAGCAACAACTTGCAACTCAAGAGCCACATACTGAGCAGTATGAAGTTATGGTCACACTACAGAAGATTATTAAGAGTGATTAAGAATATTATGAACTGTTACACAAAAACATGGCACAAAAGTGCAAGTTTGATGCATGCAGTGCATAGATATGATGAACATGGGCTTTGAACTAACCTGATGATTTACAATTGAGATGACTCTTTCCAGATAAACTGCTAAAAGAATATTTAAGAAAAATACTGAGTGGAGATTATTTATTTAATTACCTGTTAATTATTTGTTCAGTAGCATCGTATGTATTAAAATGGTCCATGATGTTGCCATAGAGCCCATATACTAAGAGAAAACCAAAAACCTTTGGAGGATTGATAGTAACTGAATTCAAATCTTAAATGACTGGAATTTTTATTCAGGAAAAAGAAATGGAAAAGCAAAAACTTCTGTATCAACAAGCCAGACTGCATGATCGGGGTGCTGCTGAAATGGTTCTGCAGACGATCAGTGCAAGCAAAGGTAAGCTTTTGGTGTGTAGATTAAATTTTAAACCTTATTTCTAATGAACTTTGAAGTGATTGTATTTCTTATGGGGCAAAACATGCAGATGTTTGGCTCTAAAGCTTGCTTTCAAAATGAACTTGAAATTTCAAAAATTGACAGCTAATCCAGGAAAGTATAATGATTAATTTTCATGAGACTATTGTTTCTTTTGTAGTTATGATTCTTTTCTAGTGCTGATTTAGAGGAGATGTGAAGTACTTCATAGCATTAGCTGCATTAAATGACGAAATGACCCTCAAATTCTGAAATGTGTACAGTTCTGAAATAGGTGTAGACTTTAGTCCTTTTGTTATTCCCCACTCGGCAAATATCTGCTTTATTGGTGTACTTATATAAAACATTTCAAAAGTATAAATGACACTTCTGTCCCTTAGAAACCATCTTACTCTAAGATTTTGTGCTTTCTTTTTTTTTTTTTTTGTGATTTGTTTCCACAGTAGCAATGTTTTAAACATTCCTGATTACAAATTTCGTTTACTATAGCTAAATGCTTGGATCACTGTCATTTTCTGAAAAAAACAGAAGAAAGCATCTAGATTGTCATGCAGAAGCGACACGTTAAATATGAAAGCTAGCTTATGATTGTGAGCCCTTAAATCAACTTTTGGATGCTGTAGCCATTGAAATGTCATTTATATTCATTGAACTCAGTTCTTCCTGCCTTATATTTTGCTTCTTCTGTGTACTGTGTATACATTACGCTACGTCTATAGGCACTTTCAAAGATACTAAGTCACACTAGAGATCGTGAAGGAAAAATAGGTTGGTTTTGCAAGTCATTGAATGGATGAATTAATAAAAAATGCTTAATTTTATATATGACCCAAAAATATATTTTAAAATATTTTTTAAGGTGAGATGGGGCCAATGGTTGCAGCTACCCTAAAGCTAGGAATTGCCATCTTAAATGGAGGAAATTCTACTGTTCAACAGGTATGGTATCAGTTTCTTTCCATGCATTCTACTCAGTATAGATCTTTAAACCATGGTCATTGCTACTGTAGTAGCGCAATACATAGTCTGACTGTTTGTCACACACTGTTAATTCTCTTACTCTCATTCCCAGAATAGAACAATATACAAAAGCACCTTGTTTGGTGGGTGTTCCTTATATATTTACAAGGTTAAAAAAAATTCATTCTGCGCTTCGGGTGCAAGGGGGAAATTTTATGATATCATTTATTTCTACAGGAGTTTTTTGAGAGGTAGGGCTTTCTTGGCAGATTGCTATTGTCCTGTAGCCAGTAGAGCGAAATTGCTGATGCCAGTCTTCACCAAAAAGAATGATAGAAACAAGACTTCAGAAGTCCTTAGCTTATGCAATGCAGAGTCTTGTTAATAAAAGCAGAGGACTCTAGCCTGATTAACTAATCTACCATAAGAAAATTTGGTGACCAGTGGACAAGTCTGATATATTAAAAGAATTCTGAAAGGCTGAAGAGAAGAGACTGATACAGGGTACATTCAGTGTTCTGAACTAGCTGAGGATTCCTGAGTTGAGAAGGGCTTATACTTGCCATTACCAAATTATTGTAGGACAGTTTGAAGCATACAGACAACTGGGAACAATTAAGGTCCCAAGTGAAGCAGCTGAATGCAACCAAAATAATATTATTTTCAGGAGCTGCCATTACCAGGAATTGACCTGAAAGACTACAAGTTGTGCAGAAACTATCTGCTTGAACCACTGCCACTTGTCTGTAATGTCATGATATTAAGTTGGGAAAATAATGAAATTTGTACATATTAATATAATTTGAATGTGTAATACTACAATCTATTTTTAAAAATTATTTGTTAAAGTCGAAATGAATCAAAATGCAGGAAGCACTTATTGGTATTGTTACATTGATACAAATGCTACTAGTCTAAATTACATGCTTATAAAATGATCAGTAATACAGTTAAAATTCTGGTTTTTTTCAGTTGCCTCATTTCTACCTGTTTTCTCTGGTGCTATGCTCAACTTTCCAATTTTCCTTTAGGCCTTAAGATCAGCTCTTCAGTCTTCCTTGGGAAGAATGGTATGGGTGGGGGGAGAGTTACAGTAGTGGTTTTGAAAAGTCAGTATCATCATCCTCCTCTGGAGTTCTTTGCTATAATTGGTACAATGTTGTTGATTGGGGTATTTTTCTGTAATCTTGGGTCTACTTGGGTTTACACTGATATGTTTTGTGAGCACTTTCTGCTTATTTGATCTCCATTTTAGAGATCAAATTTACTTATTATCCACTTTTCCTATTATTTTTGCTATTTTCAAAACCAGTTTTACTTCATTCACAACATGAATTCTTGTAGCGTTCCTACTAAGGTTGACCTTTAAGCATAGTGGCTTTTCCTCACAACTGAGGGCTCTGGTATCATCCTATATCTTTACTCAACAACACATTGCGTTCTGAAATCAGAGTTCACTCCACTGAATAAATTCTTGTTATTGCCATCTGTTTTCAGATAGTTATTACACATTATAAGAAAGCTAAAACAAATTAAAAAATATGCTCAAATTACTACTTACTGGCTGTTGCACCTAAAATAATTCAAAACAAATGGAGGTTTTGAAAAGCCCAGTCTGGTGGAGAAAGAGTAGTGTCAGTACAAATTTTCAGCCTAATGGTGGAAAGATTGCATTTATATTACGCACTAAATTCTTCTAGCTCTGTTGAGTTTTGTTACTGTCTTTATTTTCCATGCTTTAGGAAGGCGTATCCAAAATGGATGACCTTTTCTATAAAGTACATGAGCATTAAATGTTCTTTTTGGTTTTGATATCTGGATTTTTCTCTGCAAGACTCTTATCTCATTTTTAAATATTAGAGATATTTCTAAACACCAACATCACTAATAGAATAGAATCCATATAATCTTAAATTACCTAGATAAACACAGAATATTGATAATAATTCTCTGTGTAAATTTGTGTTTGCTGCAGAAAATGCTTGACTACCTCAAGGATAAAAAGGATGTGGGGTTCTTTCAGAGCCTTGCTGGTCTTATGCAGTCCTGTAGGTAAGAAAGTATCAACTTTAAAAATTTATTTTTTTGCATTTATATTTTATTCCATGGGATTTATAGTTCTGGAAAGATCCTCCATGCAGTTTTTGCAAGCAGCACTTGAGGATTGTAGTGTGCTAGATTCAGGGTAAAGGACAGGATGGTGCTCATGGTGTGAAAATCTTTATGATATGGATCTACCTCTGTATGAGGGCTCTTTTTGAAAATGTTTATGAAATTTGTGTCAACCTGAGATGTGGCAGAAAACAACTCTGGAGTTAAGAGCATTCCTCAGAGGCAAATCCTTCACTCTGCAGGTATCTAGTAATCCTGCAGAGATCAGATTAATTATCAATCTTAAGTAATCATAAAGATTTTGGGAAAACCCAGCTTTGTTAAAAGCATTCATGGGACTTTTCAGATATCAGAAAAAAGAATGGAATATTGTGTTTTAATAAACTGTGGTGATACTATGACTTTTTTTGTCCATTCATGCTTATTTACAATTTACATTGATTTCATATATAAAAAATGTCTTTAAATGTTTTATATTCCTGAGGATAAACCATATCAATAAATCATTATTAATTAATAAACATAAAATGTCCTAATAAACATAAACATGTTAATAAACATAAAACATAGGACTAAAAGGGGCTTCCTGGATCAGGTAATTCAGTCGTCTTGTTATGTCCAGGGTACCATGTTATGTTCTTTTGTCTTAACGCTGTCTGTGGCCAAGTTTCATATTGAAATTAGTGAGGTTTTTTGCCAGCAGAGGTGCTGTTGTAGTTCTGTGTTCATCTGACTTTCATAACCATTTTTGCTTATGAACAAAAGTTATCCCTGGCCAGCTGACACGCAAAGCCCTGAAAGGCAGAGCTTCACAGTTCACAAATGAAACATGTAAGGTATATGTTCCTTAAATCTGGTTAGTAGAATATATATTCCCTTTTGACAGCTTCAGTTTTTCAGAACGTGGAGAGACAGAAACACTAAGTGGAACTAATAATTACAGTTTCATAATGGACCTTGCTGCTTGGCATGAACTGGTCTATAGTACAAAAGTAGTCAGTAACTTGGCTTCTTTGTAACACCTAAAAAATGGGTATGTATATCGTAAATGCATACATTCCCTTTTTTTTGGTCAGTCATAAAGAGCTGAATTCTGGGGTCAGTCTCAGGGCAAAAGTAGGTTAAGCTTGTTGAGTTGTTTTGTAATCTGTTAACAGACTCATATATCAAGTCAGTGCGATGTATCTACTTGACTTTAGTATGGTTGTAAACGTAAATGAAATCAGATCCTTTTCAACTTTCACAAAATTGAATATTGCATTATATTTAATTAATCACAGGACAAATGTAACTTTTCTCGCTGCAGTGTTCTTGACCTAAATGCGTTTGAACGTCAGAACAAAGCAGAAGGCCTTGGCATGGTGACTGAAGAGGGATCAGGTACTATTGATTCAACAGAAGTTATCCATGAACATTTCTCTTTCACATTTTGCAGAAGCAAGATGAATGTGAAAGAACCCGGGGAGGTTTAGGTTAGGTATAAAGAGCAGGTTCTTCACCCAGAGGGTGGTTGAGCACTGGAACAGATTCCCCTGGGAAGTGGTCAAAGCACCAGCCTGATAGAGCTCAAGAAGTGTTTGGACAGCACTCTCAGGCATATGGTGGGATTTGGGGTATCCTGTGCAGGGCCAGCATTTAGAATTTGGAGACATTTGTGGATCTCTTCCAACTCAGGATATTCTCTGGTTATATGAGCCCTGTGAATATATATCTAGAGGCTGAAGCTAGAACAGGATTCCTAAAAGTGGTTTGTATATAACTGGCATACCTAAGCCCATCCTTGTCAACAGTAAATCATTAGCATGTGTTGAATTTCAGAATGGTCTCAGGGGACTCTTTCTCATCATTCTGAAGAAGTGAAGACATTACATGTAAAATTGAAAACATATTCCAGTTACAAACAGCAGTGTTTATGCACGTAAAATATTTCAGAAGTCCCCAGTCAGTTTCAGCACAAAATAAAATTAAAAGTTCCCACCTGATTTCTTAAACTGAAAATGACACAATTTATTTAAGCCATAAGTTAAATATAAGAGGTGGAGGGATATGTGTCTGCTGGGAGGAAAAAGGTCTGGGAAAGCTTTTTCTTTGAAATAACTTTTTTCTGTTTGTCTTTGGGGACATATTGCAAAATTTTCGCTCTACTTTTGACTTTGAACCAATTTGGCTGTTCACCCTTGGTGTTGTCAGTCCACTGTCAGTTTCTTTCTTCTGTTTGACAGTAAGTTCTGCTACTCTTGCTGTAATTGTCTGGAAACATTAAGTTCATTCTTATATACTTAATAGAGCTACCAAAGCACATTTTCTTCCCTTATCTTCAGAATTTTTTACAGTGAATTTTTATGTTTAAATCCTACAGTGACCTAACCTTTTAAAATGTTTTTATCTTAAAAACAAGGTAAAAAAGCTTGACTGTATAATCCCTATTGCATTTGAGGGATCATAATTCATACCAGCAACACTGCATATCTCATTGTCTTTCGTGCCTGTAGGTCTTTTATGCGGCCTATTTCTTTAATATTCTACTGCTTAAATAATGTTTTTTCTTTAACATTTATTTGAATGACTTCAAGGCCAGTCAAAAATTCTGCTTCTCCAAAAGTGCTCCAACAGTTTAAATTGCAGATTAAATCTTTCTAGATTTATATGAGTAAACAAAAAAGTGAACCCATGTGGATAAAATTCAGTTACAAGATTGTGAATTGAGCACTGGTGCATCTATCTGGCATGTAAATTTTGGCCATTACTCCCATGTTTTACTGAAGATTATTCTGCATCATGTTTTGTTCCTTTGGACAATGTTTCTACTATTACATAACTAAACTTACTCATAATGGATTTTGAAAGGGACTCTCAAGATATTGGCTCATTATTCTTTTGACTGCTGTCTCTGTTTCTAGAAATGAATTATCCTGCATGCAGATAAATCTTAAAATGCTGCATAATTGACTCTACCAATGATAAGAGTATTTTTGTGCTTCCTCATTTGAGGGATTTTTTTTCATTTTCTCTTTATTTGATCTTTCTCTTTTAGTACAGAACTAATTTTGGCAAAACCAATACAAACTATACTTTGTATTTGCTAAAAAAATTCTCACCTTTTTTTTCTTTTTCCCTGTTTCTTTTTATTTGAACTAATTGTCCTGTCCTCCCTTCCTCAGTCATCACTCATGAGCGTGGTAATTATTGAAAACAACTGGCTATTGCTTATTTATTTCTTATTTTCCCTGCTCTTTGCTTTGTGTCAGCACTGTAGAGCTCCTGAATATCATTAGATTTTTGTTCCTGTAAGACTGCTAAACTAGTGTGATTTTTCTATTATTATAACAGTTGTTCGTTCTTAAATTCTTGGTTTACATGTGAAATCTCCCCAGTTTGGTCTTCCTCTCTTTCTCAGGATTTGCACAGTGACTGACACAGTAGATGTAAGAGCAACAAGCTTTTTTATACTTTTCTTTCCTGTTCTTTTTAACTTTTTTTTCATTTTAGCGAGCCCAGTATTTGTGGTGAATGAAGGTTAAAAGGAAAAATAATGAAATATACATACACAAAGCCTTGTGCTATAGTCTTCCTGTAGCCTTTTTGTTGTGTATTGAATGTGGCTTTATTGCTGCATTGATTTGTGTAAGCACAGGAAATCAGTGGTGGATCCAGTGAGGATTTGAGGATGGTTAGCAAGGAGAGGACTTGCCACTGGCTAGGTTTATCTAATGCGGTCAGGAGTTGATACAAGAAAGAGGTGATGTGTGGCCAATTTAGGGAAATCTGTGCTGTTTTCAAGTGATTCTTCCTTATTCTGAAAGTTGCTTGCTGTGTTATGGTTGCTATACCTCAAAGGTTCCTTACTTCAGGGAAGACCTTTGTAGGGGCAGTTGCCATGAGGTGTTCATGTCACCATATGAAAAGTAAATTTGAAATACAAAATGTGTATACCAGTCAGCAGAAACAATAAACACAGCAGATGTCTTTTCATTAGCCAAATGCTGGGGAGGCGGATGATCTGGTGTTTTATTTGTTTTCTCAGTGAAAATTTTCTATTTGGCAGTTTAACAAAATTCTACACAGTGATTAGGATAATTTTTTTTGTTTGTTTTCTTTGTTACTGAGTGGCAGCAGTGTCAAGATACAGTAATCATTGTGTCAAAGATTTCTTGGCACAAAAGAATAATATTTGCTAACACCATATTTTCTTACATATTTATATCCAGCTACTGAGAATTCAAGACAATAGAAAAGGCAAATCCAGACAAAAATGGCTGTAATTTTCCTTTTCAAGGTTACCTTATTGTTGATAATATACTACCTTCAAATAATAATACTTTTTTATATTATGAAGCACACCTTTTTCCATTCATTGAAAAGCAGTTTATGTAAGAGCTGTACAAGTACTAGTATTAATACTTGACAGCATTATGAAAGCCAAGCCAGTGTGTCTGTGGGGAAACTCCTGTAGTGAACAGTTTCAAAGTATCCTAGATTTTATAGGATATCTGTGCTCTTATGTCTGCAATCCTCTGAATAACCATATGTAAATACTACAAAGGAAGTAGCAAAGATCAGAAAGATTTTCTCCCAGGTTGGTTTTTTTTTTTGTTTTTTTGGGTTTTTTTTGAGAAAGATGCTTAGTCTTAGAGTAATTAATTACTCTCCAATTAAAGATAATTTTATGGATTCCCAAGGAAGCGATGGGATGTCAAATGTGCATTTTAGCCTGTTTCTCATGTCATGTGAATTGGCTGCAGAAGCACAGTCATGAGTAATTGTCACTGAGTTTGCAACCTATAAGCCTGAAACTATTATTCCTGAAGTCAGAGAAAGACTGTTGAAACTTACAGGAATAAAGTCAATGTGCAGTGCTTTTTTCTGGTCCTGTGTCAACCTTAGCAATAGATAGAAAGCCCTGTATTGAGTCAACATGGATGTGAAATTTATTGCTCTATTCCAATTGTTTCTTTGTGCTGTCCACTTCATAAGTGCCTTGTCCTGATATTCCTCTGACTGGTACTACCTTCCCTTTCCAAACCCTGGAACCCCCACTGGTAACAACATTGATGGTTATTTAGCAAATGTGTTTCTTACTTGTTTTTGTGGCGTACTCAATGTTGTTTCTTCTGTATGTATTCTGTTTTGATTGTTCTGTTTCCTTTTCCAAAAAGGGGGGGTTCAAAATCAAAGACACGTAGAAATACTTACTATTTTGCAATAGTTTTTTTCATTTAACACTCATACTTCTTGCCATTTCACTGTGAGTCACAAAAATCTTGAAAGTGCAATGTTTTTCTCCTTTGGAGAAACATGGTTTACTTATCACATGAAGCACAAAATTTAAGATGTTAAGTTTACACTTAGATTATTTTACTTTTTTCTCCCTTTTTCAGGAAAGCTCTGTTTTAATGTTCAGTCTTTTAATATTGTTTTATGGATTTCTTTCATTTCTCTGTTAGTTCACAGAAGGCATATTTTAATAAAATAAAATTTTAGAATGAGATTTGATCTGACAGTAGCTCTTAAATAACTTTTACCAGTCTGAGTGAGAGTAGTACACATGTAATATAATAACTAGCTGTACTGTGGGTTCACATCAGGGCTATTTTCAGCCATTCATAATGTGGACTCAGTCAATATACTTTTGGCCTTCACCAGCCTAGTCAGACTTAAAGTGGATCCTTAAATTCTGTGTGTTCCACTGTAGCTTACATTGGAGAGGTTTTTTCCATCTTGTTAAAACTGGATTTGAATCAGTTTTTGCATTTAAAAGGGAACTTGAATAACTTCAGAGAATTTCACTCAGTGACAAAACAAGTGCATTTAATACTTGAAGTAGATTGCTGAGAAATCAAAGGCATGCAGCACTCACAATCCAACACAAAGCTGTCTGGATCTTGTGATAAGAATAAATTCACTTGTTTTATCATGGGAGAGATTTGCTCTTTCTTAACAGTCATCAAAAAGGAGCCCTATTCCCTTTTGAAAGCTGCAAGTATTTTTATATTTCTGTAATATGTACTATCAAACCCTTGTTTCTGAGTAGCCATAGAAGTCAGATCTTTTCCACTGAGGATTTAAAAAATAAAATCGAGAAACAGGGAGAGAATTATTGAACTTTGACACATGCACTTTCAATGAAAAAAACCCCATGTATTTAATTTTTCATTGGATTTTATTTTCATTTCCTACACGATACCTCTGTTCCTGTATATCACAAACTGCCAGTTTTGCAAAAGCTATAGGCTTAAAGCATTTGTGTGTACACCCATATAATTTACATACAGCATGAGCAATGGCAGCATTTTAACATCTAAGCAAATATTTGCCAGAGTATGTCTCATACCAACAGAAATTAAAGAATGTTTCATTGTAACAACCTAAATCATACGATATGTAGTGTGTATGTTTGTAAGTACACTATCTTTCAAAATCTTTGTATGAGCTGGCATGAATTTGTGTGCACAGCAGCAAAGGTTGCTGTCATGGATTTTAGAGAAAGCAATGGATCTCCACTTCTCTTCTGTAGTTGCCAGTGAGGCACCACTTGCAGTCAGTAAGTAAAATCTGAAAATGAAAATTCCTGTCAATACCAACGCTGGTTCTGGTCTGATTTTGATCAGGAGTAAAAATTGAAAAACAGGATATTGTAAATCTTAGTGTGGCCAGATGGCTTGAAAGAGGGTTTTTTTGCTTAATTTGGAGATATGTAAAAATATTGCTAAAAGGAACAGCCCTTTCAGCTTTTGTACAATAATGTACCTAAACACCTTCTGATTTTGAAGAACTTTGCAATAACTTGTGTTCGTGTTGTGATTTATTTACAGTGGAGCTAATTAAAAGAACCTTACATGCCCTTCCAGTATTAAAAGTGGAATTTATTTGGTAAAAATTCCTGAACTCCAGTAAGTGTACTAAGAGCCAGGCTCTGTAAAACATTTTAACTTGAGACCTGTTTTCCTTCTTGTTCTGGAATATCTTACATCTTAAGAAAGCAAGAAAAATAGAGGTCAAAAATATTAAAACGTAACTTACTCTGTAATCTTATTCATACAAATGGCTTTGATTCATTGGTGCCTTAATATGCAAGAAATCGATGGTTAGGCCTTTCACAGACTTGATTTTTCCAAGCAAGTTTCCTTGTGAAGTTCTTTCTGAAATCACTGCCATCTCAGCAGTCAAGTTACATATATTACATGTGTGATACAGGCTTCACCAAATCTTTGGCTTTCTGTTATGCTTATTTTTGCATCTAGTTCAACAACGCATGTGACTCCATGTCTAGCTTTAAGCATGACAGGAGTTCAGTTAAATTGAAAAGAAGAAAGCAACTAATCCTGAGAAAAATTCTGTACTAGGGCCTTTGGCCAGCAGCATATGAAACTACCTTGCAGGGCTGAACCTGCATGCAATGATGAATAATACACTTTTAAGTTTGCAGTCACCTCCTTTTGCCTTCTTGGGCATATATTGCATGCATACCTTATTCAGAACTGACAGAAACAGTCATTGGTTTTTCATTGTTTAATTAGTTGAAAGGGTTTCCAGTCTTTTACATTATTTGACTCATTTTTGGAGAAACAATTGGGTACTGCGAATGCCCTACATTCATGTCTAGAGTCAGGAGGAAAAGTATCTTATCTTTCCCTATGTTACAAGAAATTATGTTGACATATACCTTAGTGATATATGTTTTTAATACCAAAAATTGTCTTGGTGGCAACAGAAAAGTGTGAAATTTTGTACTTTAAAATATTCATGTTAGTTTTCAAAATGGTTTTGCTTCCTATTCCTGACATACTGAAGATTCTCACTTTGAAATTCACAGTCTGTGGACTGATAAATCCATTACCTTGAAATTATAATTGCTCATGATTTTATGTAAAATTAAACTTCTGATCATGTTTATTTAAATTCCAGACAGTACTAAATACTGTTTACAAATCAGCAAGCTAGTATGAAGAAAATTAACTTGATCATAGCCAAATCCAGCACATAAAGTGATAATCTAATCATAATAGTGTAGTAATCTGTAAATGTGGTTATTATAATTAGAATTATCTACCAACAGAAGAGTATGGAAATAATTGCTAATTTAATTAATGTATCTACAAACTTTTTTTTATAAATTTTAATTTTAATGCCTTTACTCACTCTTCTGGTCTCTTGTTCACACACTAAAGATACTGTCTTTGTAGAGCCTAAATTATCTCCCCTCAAAGAAAAATTCTTCCAAACTCTTTTGCAATTTGCTTTCATTTTTATATCCTTCCTTTTCTTGTTTACAAATAGCAGTTGATATATATTCAAATTATGTATATTCTTAAAAAGTAGAAATTTTTGTGGTTTCCATCTTTGCATACATATTCAAAATACTTTCCCAAGATTCTATATGGGAATTTTCTTACTTTTGATAGGTGGCTTTTATTGTTTTAACACCTATAGTGTTGTCCTCCTGTGTCATTTTATAAGCTTTTCTACGTTTTCCTCAATTGTGATTGTTTTCCTGAGTGAATGGTTATTTCTCCTCTTCACATGTCGCTATACAAAGTTAACTGTATGTATTGATGTACTTGAAATAATGATGTGTTGAGAGCTTTTTAGTATACTGTTT